>PRKT01000425.1:192542-207542 GCA_003671525.1 Saccostrea glomerata
GGGTTGTTACTCTATCAAGTCTTGCTTTTGCTTTGAATATCTGTGAATTAACTGTATCAATGTCATTTTTGAGAGGTATTTCACTTTGTAGTTTTTTGCCATTTTTAAGATGTTGCCAGTTATTACATGTAATTACTATTTCAGTGTTCTTCATTTGAGGGGGGATTACCCCGGGGTGTTTCCCCATAAAGTCTGACTAGCATCCGTGTGGGCACATGGTTTTGCTTTAATTTATGTGTAAAAAATGTATCAATGTCATTTTGAGAGGAAATTTACCTTATTGGTTTTTGCTATCTTTAAGATGTCTTAAGTCATAAATACTGTACCACCAATTTCTTTCTTGGGGGGGGGGGGGATTAACTCGTAAATTCTTGCTTTCGCTTTATGTCAATGTGTATTGCCAATATTTCTTCTTTATGCTAGATCATCTATCTAATTAAAAAATTCTGAATTTTTACCATCTTAGAAATAAATACCGTTTAACATTTTTTTTTGTTTCATCTTGTTAATACCTCAGAGCAAAATGCTTAAAACAAAAAAATCTGTTTTGATTTTGGAATGCGTTATATTAAACGAAGATTTTATACTAAATTTGACTACATGGTTTTCCATAAATCTGATTAATATTAAATACGCAGAATAGGTGTTATCGATCGACAGGGTGTACTTATTTCTTTTAGGCTCCTAATCCCCCTATAAAACTTTTAGGTCCTTGTTAATAATTGCACTATTCACAGGTCTGTGTTGTTAATAAATTCTTTTTATGGCGTTCGTGTTTTTGAATCGCTTTTTTCAATACGCTGGAACATATCGAATATATTTATGGAAAAATGCAACATAAAAGAAATTAAATTCATCTGCTGTAATTATATGTAATAGTTGCAATTTAATGATTTGTTTACAGTAACTTTCTTTCCAGAACTAATATATAGTAATGTGCATTGTGAAATGATTTTTTCCGTTGACTTTGGAGTCTTTTCGTAAAAATGAAAAAAAAATGAATAAATACAGTCATATCCTTAATGGGTAGATTTATTATATAAGAGAAAAATGGTTAAATGAATAAGGTTCCAGTGAATGCATTTTGACTGAAAACGTGAATGACTGTAACTCTGGCGAAGTGCGTACTCCATGTAATTCGGAGTTTAATACTTTGTATTATTATCGGTAAAATCTAGTAAAGAAACAAGTGTTTATCACTCGGCACACCTCGGCCGATTACATCAAACCTCGGCTGTATCATCAATCGCGCCATATTGGAACTACTTTTCCGAGAGTGTTTACGTCTGTTAAGCAACATCAAAAATGGCGGCGCCCATAACACCGGTAAAACCATTGTACATTCCACCAACTAATCCAGCTTGTTTGTTATGTAAAAAATCTCCAACTAAACGTTTACACTGTTTAACAAAGTTCAAATCAACAAAGGAGAATTATGTTAGAGCAATAGAAGATTTGACTGGACTTGTACTTGAAAAGGCCTTGTTGGACAAAATGTATGTGTGCGAAACGTGTGCAAGTAAGTGCCAGATGTCTGTTAATTTCAAAGACGCGTGTGTTGATAACATTCGTCACTTTGAAAATTTACATAAAAGACAGAAACGGTTATCAAAAACCCCAGCATCGTCCTTGAAGCAGTCGGTTGCTAAACAAATTGAAAGTTCTGTGGAGAAAATGAAGCAGTTAGATTTAAATGGCAGTGCAAAGAGATCAAGACAAAAATTATTTTTTGAACCAGCCAATGATACCTGTACTCCGTCCACCACAACCTCAACTTTTGAACCCAGTTTTTCGAAAAGTGCCTCTACCTTAAATCATGATATGTCCACTCCTACAGCACTGGACCACATTTCCTATTGTAAATTCAAAGCTGCGAGTGTGAGGAATGAAACAAACGATGATGCTGATGAAACTGATATACAAGATTTGATGCAAACATTCAATAAACAGACAACTTTATCAGCTATCATTACAAAATCTATAGAAAATGTTTGTAAAGCTGGGAAAAGCATTCTTTTTTCTGAAAGACCCCGTTGAGCTGAGCAAGAAGAACTGGTTCAGAGATGTTTCTTCAGAGATGAGTGAAAAGTGTCCAGAACTGTTTCATATACTGTTTGCTGCTGTTGGTATGTTTTATTTTATTTGTAAGAATAATTTTAAAAATTAGTCATCAGATTTAGTAAAAAGATATGCATGTATTATATGTACTACCACTGTAAAATTGATACATATATATTGTTAATTTTTTTTATAGGTGACAGAGTGTCTCCTGAATCAAAATTAGCCACAATATGTACAATATATGGCATGATTCTACACTGCAGAAATGTCAAAGCCTGTGCTATACAGCGCATTTACTCTGCCTTATGCATAAGAGATCATGCAGACAACAAGGTAAGTATTCTGAACCTCATTTTCCTCGCATGTTATGACCCATTGTTTAATACTTCAATAACATTTGATGAAAATGAATTTATTTATTTAGGTGAATAGTTTAATTTAGTTGTTAGTATTCCTATATTATAAAATTTGATTGACCCTGCTACAGCTAGAGTATAAGAAAGCTTCGGAGAGCAGTTAAATTATTTTATCAAGTTTGCATCAATCATGTTTAAATGTTAATGCATCAATCATGTTATGAAGTTTGCATTTATCATGTTATAAAGTTTGCATTTATCATGTTATAAAGTTTGCTTATCATGTAGTAAAGTTTGCATTTATTATGTTATAAAGTTAGCAGTTTATCGTATTGCTGTAAAAGTGATTACCGGGTATTTAATTTGGGGTTACTAATTAATTCAGCCACCTGCTTTACTGCAGAGGTCTGAATTATTTTATTAATATTGTGAGAGTATGTTTGGGGGAATAAATTGACATACAGAAAATCTTACCATTTTCCCTACAATAAACACTTTTACAGTATTTGTTTATTTGCATGTAAATCAAAAGTATTTTATTGCTTCTGTTTTCACTAACCTCTTTTACTGATAGATATTTTGATTTCTCAGAAGAGACATACATGGCATAGTAGTAAATTCAGTTGAGTAAGAGATGTGGCGTAATCAGCTGTTCCTTCCTTCAAGGGTTTGTAAAACCAATAAACTGATTTTATACTTCTTAAATGAAAAATAAGTTATAATAATGTATATAATAAATGATGAGCATTATCTGCACCCCCCAAAAAATTAAAACGATATGTGTTCAAGGGCCAACAAATGCACACAATGATTACATCACAAAGATAAAAAAAAATCATAATGCATAAAAAAATCTATTAAACTGTTAATAAATCAATCTATTTCTTGAAAAAGAATCACTGATATGAGTTTACAAAAAAAAAACTAATTTTAAATGTCTGCTTTTTATAATATATTATAATATATTTCAGATACTTGAACGCTTGAATCAGGTGCATATAACTTTGTCTCACGAAACCAAGAGAAACATTTTAAATCATTTTGGGGAATACTCAACAGAGAAAATCATTCAAGGCATTGCTGAAGGAAAAGACGGAAAGCTGAATGGTGACTATTTAGATCTCTACGTTACCACTAACGATGTACGGATGGACAATAAGAACCAAGATTACCACTTCTTTGCAACTGATTTAACTTTTGATAGAGTTAATATTCGAGATCTTGATGACTCAAAACCAGTTGGAGATGCAGAAAACATTACATACAAAAACTTTGTACCATCACCAAATGAAATCTCCAAGTATAAGGAGTCATTGAAAGTTCTGTTGGGAAGGATCTCGTGCGAGTACTTTGACCATTTCAGTTAGATGAAAACAATTATACCTGCACATATTCCCCACGATCAAAAGAATGCCATGTCCAAAAAATCTGAAGTCTTTATCTTACCTGTTTTGCTTAAGAATGAAACATCACTATCTGATTGTATTCATATCTTGAAATCCTATGAACAACAGCTTACATCATGGTATACAAAGGGTGGAAGAAGTGTGCATGTACTTTTTGAAATATGTTTAATATTATTGATAATCTAGTAAGCCTTCTAAAAGCTCAAATTAATCCTGTGTCTGTTAGTGACACTTTATAAAGTTTTTTTTCTAATAAATAAAACAATCAAAATTAATTTCAAGTTAAAGATTAAAATTGCAAGATGGGGCATTGACAGCAACAGACAGACTTGAACACTTAGATCCTATGATTGTGGAAATGTTTCATACATTAATGGATCTTTTAGAGGTAGATAAAATTATTACTAGTAGTTGAACATTTCTATTCATTTGAACCCCTCTTATCAAATAAATCCCATCCCAATGTTGAAACTGGATGTTATTTTTTTCTCGTCATTTTCAGAAATTGTACAAGCGTTTTTGTAATACTGCGAGTGGTAGAGAGAAAGGAACACTCTACCACATCAAGGTGCTTATTGAAAGATCGAACGTCAATGGAAAAGTAAAGTCTCGTTTTGAAGTAAGTTTGTTACCTTTAGAATTTTGTTATAGGAACTCATTTGATTATACAATTTAAAGAACCCGTTTAATTATAATTTTAATATTCAATTTTTATTGTTTACTTTAGGCTCATGAGGACTTCATATTAACAGTTGGCTCTGAGTACTTCTTGTCATATATACTCCACTTTTTTGGAATGAAAACCTTGACAGACGAGCCACAGCACACATTAATATCAAAGAAAAACATGAAAATGCTACATAATCCAAAAAAGGAGGAAATTTTCTCTCAGCTACTTGGAAAAATAGTTGACAAGTTGATGTTGTCATTTCCAGAAAAAGTATGCACTAATATTTAAGAAAGTATATGATTTAAATGTATATTTGAGTGTGGTTTTTGCCTCTATAAACATTTCATGGTGTCATTTTCACATCAATGAATCTTGAACCTTTTTATTTTTTTAACAGCCACAATTTCCATTAACAGTGGATATATTGGGAGCCTGTGTCAATGTGAACAGCACAATAAATGAAAAAGGCTTATTAAATTTCCAACTAGAAATTAACAATACCAAATACCTATTTCGACTAACACCAGAGCAAGTTAAAAGAGGAGAGACAATAACTCTTTCGGTGTCAAATAATGAAATTCCAATCACAATTTCACAAGCGGAACCCAAAGATGAAGATGCATATGGTTTACAAAATTATGTCATGCAATTTCTCCAGTGGTATTTCATAATTTTAACATTAAAAGATGCCATCAAAGAGGGAGATTCTTGTAGAACAAACATCACTCTGAAATTCTGCATACCAATATTTTTCAGTCATTCAGTGTACTCCAAGTATTTGGAGGAGTGTATTGATTATAGTCTAAAAACAGAGATAATGCTGTCAGAAAAGATGGCAATGAAAGTTAGATATGGTTCATTTGTAAATCTTAGTGGGCGTGGAGGTGAAAACAAAGCAGCAGATTTGCAGAAAGAAAACGAAGTTATGGTATTAAAAGAGTTAATACGGGGGCTAGGCTCCAATAAAACTGAAAAAGCCATCGTTACAATCACAAAGGCAGCACCAGTCATACAAGATGTTGTATGTAATTTTGATAGAATGCTTGGTCTTCGCGATAAAAAGACAAATCACAAGAAGCGTTCATTTCAGGATGATGTAAATGTATTCTCAAAGAACTTCTTACTTTGAAAATTTGGGAAAAAACAAATGGAAGACAATTAGAGAACTTTCCAAAAATAGCAATGTCCCCTTTTACCGTGGATACAATCCATTTCAAGGATGTGGTAATGAAAAAAGTACAAAGACTAAAACGAGGAATAGTTATCCCTTCACCAGCAACAAGTGATGATGAAAGTGACTCAGAATGATAATCAATATACAGTGTAATGGTATCAGATATAGTTATCTAGTTGTTTTCTGTTCTTTTATTTTCATTTCCTCAATTTTCAAAGAGTTTTAGCCAGAAAAAGTTCAAAAGAAATTGATTTAATGTAAATGTTTCATAACAGGTAATAACACTCTGTCAGGCCTCTTTTTGAATTCAGGGGTTCAAAATCTACCAGTAATGTCCATCATGTTGATTAAGATAGATTGAGGCAATGAATTAACATGCAAATATGAAAATTCAGTTTTTAACTCTTTTGAACAAGTGTTTTACAATTTGAGCAGCAATTAAGCTTATCTCCTGAATACACTGGACTATCAAATCCAAAGTAATTTACAAGCATGAGTCTTAAACAACCTTGATTTGTACAGTATTTTCGCATATCTTCTGTCATTCCTTTTCTATTTTTTGCAATGTCACTCTGGTTGTAAAACATTGTAGCTGTGGCTGCTTGTCCTAGACGTCCAGCTCTTCCAATTTCCTGAAGGTATTTTTCCATTGTTGTGGGGGGTCTACTGTGGATGATCCGCTCAACACTAGGTGCATTAACAGCCATTCCAGGATCAACTGTTGCGAAAACCAAACGCAGTTTAGGGTTAAGTTTAGTAAGCTCTTGAATTATAATTTTTTTTCATGGATTCTGGATAGTCCTTATGATATTGCGCAAATATTCTATTTTGAGGAATTTTTTCCCCTTCGTAGCCTAAGTCCTGAAGTTTGTAGACAGTATATTGGAAAAAATATCCGAGAGATTCAAGATTGTCTACATACATAATTGTTACAGGAAAAGAAAGTCTTTTTTCTCCTAATTCAGTGACAAGAGGTTCGATCAAGTCATCAAACTTTTCAAATGTTTTTTGTGTTTGGAAGCCTGGTTCTTGTTTCCAAAAAGATATTTGGACGGTCTACATTTTCAGAAATTATAATAGGATTTTTAAAATTCATTTGTTTTGTCAGGGTTTTAACAGATCCTGGTGTTGCTGTTGCAGTCAGTAGTAAATGCAGAGCATTCTCAAAAACACATATCAAGTCCCCAAGCTTCATAAAGGAAGGACAAAACCCTTCTCCCCTACAAAAAAAATAATAATATTATTAATGAAGATAATGGATTCATAAAGGATTTTTATTAAATATTGCTTATTTGGTTCAGTTTCGACTATGTGGGGCCACTAGGCAATCTGCCCACTTTGCACCAGCCTAGATTTATTTAAATGCCTAGGGAGGGAATCGAACCCTCATACATAGTCGAACCACAAGAGATAAGTATACTACTTACGAGTTTAGATCGACAATACTATGCAGGAAATATGTTATGGGTCTTTAACATCTCAATTCTTACATTTGTTTAAAGTTATTTATGTACCACATATGTACCAAGAAAATTTAAATTAAACAAATCTTGTATGGAACAATAATTTTACAATTTACTGTGAACAATCCAAAAATTTACCATTCAGAAATCTTGTGGACCTCGTCAATCACTACTGCACATACTGTATCCTGATAAACCTTTGATCTTAAGACTTTTGCGAATCTAGTTTTCATCAGGGCTTCTGGATGGGAATAAATTAGATTAAACTCCCCTGCCTGTAGTTGTTGGAATGGTACATCAAATTCAATAGTGCATTGTTGACTGGTACCTTCATCATCTGAATTTTCATCATTTGTTTCCTCAAATGTAATGCCATGTGTACCTAATATGTATAAAGTTGAGGTTTATTTATAAAAGTTCATGTGAAAAATTAAATCAATAATTCATTTCTTTATGTGATCAGGCCCCGGATCTTGAAAAATCTTAATCTTAAGTCAAAATCTTTTATATTTTAAAAAAGAATTTTGTAGAAGTCAATCAGAACAAAATCAAAATATTTTTCAATATTCTTTCACTGAGGTGTTTTAAGTGCTAATTAAGAAATAAATTCCATAATTAATAAATATTTTATAGGCGATTAAAAATTTGACTTAAGTCTAAGTCTGTTTCATGATCCTGGGGCCTGATCAACTTGTATTGGGAAACAGATGCATTAAATTTTTCAATATTTATAATTGACATAAAAACACACCTGTGATGCTCACACTACATGCATTTATTCCTGACTTTCTCAGAGCGAGGACTTGATCCTGCATGAGAGATGTTAATGGGCAAACAACAATCACGGTCATTGGTTTGTCTTTCTGGTGCATGCACTGGGCAAACCACGGTAAAATCTGAAAAATTACACTCTTTCCGTAACCTGTTGGCAGAACGGATATGCAGTCTTTTACTTCATACAAAGCTTTCAGCGTCTGCAGTTGTTTATCCTTCAATTCGATACTCTTCTCGTGAAATATGGGGCAATTGTGTATTGCAAATTGTAAACATTCGTCAAAGGACGCCGTTTTTAAAACAACTTTATTTTGTAGCGTCAGTTTTTCCTAATGAGTAAACCAGCGACCGCATTACAAAAGCCCGGCGTAGCGGGATATCAAATTAGATCATACAGCCGAGGTTTGATGAAGGGTACCGTAGTCAGCCGAGGTGAGCCGAATGAAGTGTTTATAAATTGAAAAACAGAAACTTATCTTATTTCATTTTCAGATTCAATTTTTTAAAAACAAATACTATAGCATTAGTCCTGTTTTTTCCCTAAAGGAAAGCTAATTCAAGAATAGTTTTGTATCGAAGACTGCACTATATATAACAAGGCGAGCTTAATAACCCTCAACAGGTAGAGGGATAAAAGACTCTGCTTGATACATACACAGTCCCATTCACGTTTTGCAAATAAAATGATGCTTTAAAAGAATCGTTTATTTCATTAATTTTTTTTTCAAGTTGATTTTCCATTTGAGATGTTTATGACGGGATTTAATGCTTGTCAATCTTCTATCGTTTTTAACCATGACTCACGGGTGAATGCGTTTGTGTGTTTTTTAAAGTCTGTAATCTAAAAATACTTTACCTTCATTGCCGCCATATTATCTATTTGCGTAATATCATTTCCAGCTAGGATATAACCAGCTCATGAGATAATTATCTTGTATTCTGAGCAAGGTATGGAAATCATCAAACTGAATGTTTAATTAACCATTTTAAGTGCTATAATTATCATAAAACAAACATATATTTATCATTTTTAACTTTCGTTTTCCATTACACAATGGAAAAATGATTTTGCCTCTAATTATTATATAACTTTGTAAATATATATCAAAATCAAATTGTAACTTTTCCTTTACGATATATATTCTCAAAAGAGGAGGAGACCGTTCATATGAAATGTCGATGTCTTCTTAACTAAAGATGGTTCGTACAGAAAACGTTTAGTTTTAGATAAAATGTCGAAAAAGTTTTCAGAGAGACAAACGGACAGATTCAAGACATTTTCTGATTAGAAAAAAACGTTATAAAGGTAAAAAAAAAGGAATTATGCTTTTTTGTTAACTGCAAAAGTCTGTAAACTCATTGCAAAGGTTATGACACAAAAGTACTTTTATATGATTTTATGGTTTGTTTTTATTCCAGTGATCTCTCACGGAAAAACTGTAACAGAGACAAATATGACAGTATGTTGAATTCAAATTCCACATGCTATCCCTAGTTCTGAATTTATAGATTTATGGTTATTTTCACGTTAATAGTGTTACATGTTCAAACTAAGGTGCATAATAGAATTCCACAATCAGTGGTATGTATTTATGTTGTTTAATTTTGTTTGTATTCTAGTCTCTCCTTGGTTGATTTCCAAACAGGAACTGAAATTATTCTGTATAATCTGGTTTGGTATGACAACCAGCTGAATCATCTGTATTCATGCAATCCCCTCATTTCAAGTCCGGGATTTATGGAAATTTCCAAAATTTCATAAGTGTACCTTTTAACTCCAAACAGTACCTCGATCTTACCTCGTGTAAACAAAACATTCTGGCTGCTAGGTCTATGCCTCAGTGATTACCTCCACTCGCTTCCCATCACTTCCGGTACTATGGTTGTATTATTGAGCGGCAAGAAATCAACATAATGTTACATCCACAGTTGTTTAATTTTTTTAAATAATAAGGAATGACTATAATTCTTGGCGATCTGAATTTTGATAAATTCAAATTTGCGTTATTTTGCACGATGGCCTTTTGCTTATTTTAATCTTCATCTTGAAACATAAATTTTGTTCTCTATGGCGGGTATTGTATATTGTACTTTTGTACTTTTTAAAGACAAAAAAAAATTTAAAGGAGTGTGCATTTAGAGACAAACAGTTCAATATAACTGTCTTATGACAACATCTAGTTTAACAATCACAGTCAGTTGATTTGTGAGCAGAGTTGAAGGTGCATGGACACAGATTTGAACTTAATATTCTCTAAAATTTTCTATTTAATATCACCACTTATATATTGCAATAGCATTTTACACGAAAATATATTAAAAATCTTATTTCATCTAAAAGTTATTGAAAGTTCAAGTTTTTCGACAGGTTTCATTGACACATCCTTGCACTCTCACAACTTTTAAGTAATAAGAAAAAAAATTAAAATTTGTGAGAATCAAAACCGTCCAAAAATTTGATGTTACAATAACTTTTATATGAAATAAGATTTTCAAAATACTAAATTATTTTTGTGTGAAAACATACATAAATGGTGATACATGTTTTATACAGAAAATATTTACTTCAAATCTTTTTCTATGCACCTTTAACCCCCTCTTACGACTATACACCTGTACAGCTCAACGCACTTTCTAAGCTCACATGGCTTTTTGCACAAATTAAAGTCACATCCTTTTTGCAATAAAATGAACATTATCGACCTTTAATTCGAGACATAGCCCTTACATGTACATAATATCTCGTGCAAAAGGTACACATTTCTTTATTTATTCATATTGCGCCTTATAGAGTCATGCTATTGTACAGAAATACGAAAGTTACATGATTTGCACTGTTTTTGAGTCAATGCAAGGCAAGTACTGCTTTGAAAAGGACGGGTACATAGACATAGAGGGAATGTCTATTTCCCAAACCCCCCTATCCCCTCCCCCGGTTCCCACGCCTATGATCAAAATCCATCCGCCAAGAGTATATGATACAAGAGTGAATAATATTTTAAGTTAGTTTAATAAACTTTGAGAATAAGGAACATATCACTTTTATTTGTGCGAAAAACTATGTGAGCTTAGAAAGTGCGTTGATCTGTATATGGTAGTGTGACCCTTAGCAGTTATTTAATTGATTACAGTCACAATAATTTTTTTTAATTCACCAAGAAATGTGTTTTTGCCCAGAAGACATTTTGGATAGACTGCACTTTACCGGTACGGTCGCCATTTTGATTCTAGATCCGCGCGTGAGATGGCGCGGCGTAAAAACTTAGCAACGTATCAACTATGATTGGCGCCATTTTGTTGTGTAAGAAACTTTCAAAGCTAGAAAAAAATATTCTTAATGTGTTCACACGTTACTAAGCGGGGGTTTGGGGCGGCAGCCCTCAACATGTTAAAAAAATGAATTAAAAAAATAACTAGATACGATCTTGTTGCGAGCAACGAGTGGGTCTTCCGTCCGATTCTTGATAAGATTAGATAAGATTTTGAATGAGATTTTCAATCCAAAATAATAATTTTCCATAATCTTTAAAAAGACATTGAACATTAAAGACTTTCAAAAAATCAAATTTGGTCCCTCACGGCACCAAACATTAGGGATCAGCCCTTTTTCCTTCACATCATCTGAAAGCTCTCATGATTTTGATGACTTTTTGTTCAACAACTATTCGGAGATTTTTTCGTTTTTGAGTTATTCACATAAGAAATAGTTAGGGGCCAGCCCTTCAACTCCTTAATGGGGACGTTTAGCGAAAAATAAAAGGTTGCATATTGTTCAGAACATGATTTTGAACATCTTTTGTTCAATATTACTTATCAATATATTTCTCATTTTCGAGATATAAAGCATCAAAGATTTAGCATTCTTGCCCCTTTTGGCCCCTAATTACGTACCATACGACATGAAAATCATGATAAATAGTTGTAAATGGTTGAGATAAACATCTTTGCTTAGTAATGTATTGCAAAATATTAACAACTAAAGAGTTTTCGATTGAAAACGTTTGGCCCCTCTTGGCCCCTAATTAAAGGGCCCAGCCCCTTTTTGTGATTCCATCTGTAAGCTCTTAGAATTTTGAACACTTTTTGTTCAACAACTATTCAGAGATTCTTGTTCGTTTTCGGGTTATTTGCAAGAGAGACATTTAGGGGCCAACCCTTCAACTCCCTAATGGGGACTTTTAGCGAAAAATGAAAGGTTGCATATTGTTCAGAACATGATTTTGAACATCTTTTGTTCAATATTACTTGTCAAAATTTCTCATTTTCGAGATATAAAGCGTCAAAGATTTAGCATTCTGGCCCCTTTTGGCCCCCAATCATGTATTATATGACATTAAAATCATAATATACAGTGGAAGATTGTTGAGATAAACATTTTTGCTTCAGTAATGTATAACAAAATATTGACTGTTACAGAGTTATCAAATATATTTATTGACATAAAAAATGACAAGGAATTCAAAAAATATAGGTTATTTTTGCATTTTATTGCCTTTTTTGCGAAATCGTCACGCTGACGCGTGACTCTCTTATAGAGAGAGAGCGCGTGATATTTCCATGTAATTTGGAAGTACCGGTAAAGTGCAGTTGTCCACATATATCTAGGAAAAGCGAATGGAAAATCACGTTTCAAATTAAAATTGATCAACAAATATTCGTTAGGTATGATATTAATATCTAAAGGTATTCAGGCATTCAGAAAAAAAAAATCATGTTTTTTTTTATCCTCATTCGGTTTTCTATTTCCTTCAATTTTATATTGTTCACTGTCTAAAAGCTTATGTTATCGTTGAATGACACCACAGATTACAGAAATTACATCATTGCTTCTATATCAGATGATGATAATATTATTTTGCAAAGTTATTCCTACCAATTTTTAACCTCAGATTTAACAAATCATCATGCGTCAAATCTTCATTTAGGGAGAGGGCTAAAATAGGTTGCGCCTGCTGCCAAATCCTATTCACGATAACATCAGTGAATAAAATATTGTTTAAAATAAATTGCCATGCGTATTTAATTAAAAGATTATAATTAATACACCAATTATTAAGTTTAATGACAACAATACCTAGTGAATATAGACTGCACCGTTTAACAAACGCTAGACTTTTATGAAGAAATCAGAGCTTGCAGTTAGTTTAGATGATCAACAATACATTGTATTATGACTGTATAAATTAAATTACATTTTTTCAGATGGCATCCATGTTCAATAAGACAAAAGCTGTCAGTTGTCCACGAAGCTGGGATGAATATTTAGAGGCTGCCTCCAGACTTTGTCCTCAGATTAACGGGGAGAATAATTATATTTGTGTTCCCAACCAAAACAAAACAGAGCTTGTTCAATTCTGTTTCAGAAGCGGAAGGTTTCCTGCTTGGCAGTTAGGTACGTGTTATTTGGTTTAAATATTCTCAATCGAATGTTGCTGATGTTTAATTGCTCAGTGTATATTTGTGTTTCTTAAATCTGAATGGGATTCGTAAAAGGATTTACCCGCCATATTCGATGTTCAATCGCCATATCGGAGGGCCACAAATAAAAGCTGCTCATTTATTCCCAGTGCAGTGTAAACAGTCGTCACGTAGCGAGAAAAATTACTGTGTACTTCTATAATGCAGAAAAGTAGGATACCAAAAAACTAACAGTTAACATGTGCATAAGATTGCAGTATACAAACAAAATAATGCACGCAACTACAATAAAATGTAAACAAAATAAATGTATGAGATAACCAGCAAGAACACAAATATACATGACAATAAAGCAGTCAGGTTAACAAATTCGAGCGATATACACTGGTGCTAAAATCATATTACCAGAAATGGTGTAAATTCATTTACTTGTCGTGTTTAGCCTTAAGTACCAAGAATTTTGAAAACACTTGGTAAATGCTATATTGAAACATTTTCCCTAATATATATTTTATGAAGATCTACTCGCATAAACGTATGAAATGTTTTGTTGTAATAAATAATCTTTTCCTAAGCCGAGCATTGTCCATACCTTCACAATACTGGTAACATGAATGCTGAGAATTGCACAAGATTTTCATATGGATGCCCGAGAAAACATTACATGACTAAAGAGATTTATAAATGTAAGTTCATTTTTATAGTAAATAGTAAATAGACTTTTATTAATTTTTTTTTTTGGCTACAGTTATTTAAATTACTTATTTTCTTTAACTCCCAAAGGATTTTTTATATTGACATGATTTTCAACTTCTTTGTTCAAACATTGTTTTCGAAACTAAAACGTACAAAATGAAATTTTGTAAAAATAAAGGTGTCAGTCTAAAACAAAAAGATGCGTAAAGTAAGAGTAAGTGGTAAACGAAATATCTTTTAAAAGATATAGTTTATTAAATTATGTATTTTAGGAGGTCTTTGACTTGAAAGGTCGGGCATAAAAATTTATCATAGCTTTTTAGCTCAAAATATTGCGATTTCAAATTTGCATTTGGTATCATTAATTCAATATCAATAACCAAATGCAAAGTAATTTGTGTCAGTGTATCAAAACATTTTTGTTTGGATTGGTAAGTGCAAGAAACCATGATTGATTGATTGATTGTATATTGTTTAAGTCCCTCTCGAGAATTGTCACTCATATGAAGACGCCACCGCTTTCCGGTGGTGAGCTGCAAATTTTGACCAATGCTCGGCACTCAGGGCCATTGAGCAGGGAGGGATCTTTATTGTGCCAGCACCTACTGCGACTTAGTTTATACGGTTCAGTCCGAAGAAACCGTCTCCATGTCCCACAATGGGATTTGAACCAGCTACTTACTTCGCGACTCCATTGATATGATTGATATACATGACTTTGAAAACAGTAAAAAAGAAATGATCAACCCGTCCTACACTTGTTCTAATGGGATGTATCATTCCAAATATAGACTTTAAATATAACACGATCTTATAAGAAAAGAAATTGAACAAATACAATTCATATTTTGTTAAACTGTTCTTTTTCCAGATCAAGCGTGTTTAGATATAGATCCAGAAAGAGAATGTTACGTTGCAGATTCAAATTGCAGGTAATTAATATTTAAAGAACTATTTCTACAGAGTCACCATAAAAAGATTT
>PRKT01000425.1:217087-245744 GCA_003671525.1 Saccostrea glomerata
ATCGTGTTCATTTAATTGATATTTTCAGCAAGTCACTGACCTCAGCAATGACTCCAGCTAGTACATCCCCAGCTGCAGGGTATGGAGTAACTATAGCCCTGTCCGTTGTATTCGGTGTGATATTTTGTCTGCTTATCTCAGTACTGCTATCATTCATCTATATGAAGAAAAGAAGAAGTAAGTTTATATACATATAAAGATTCCTCAATCGCATTTCAAGTTACTATCACAGTCAAGTTCAAAAATAAAATTGACATCTAATTTATTTAAGGTATCATATTTTATATGAAATCAGGAAGCACTTTTTCCTTTATGCTCCATTTCCTCAATATCTCCGACAAGTGCGGGGTTTTGCTCTTGTTATGAAGGTCTATAACAAAGGTTTATCATGACATATTATGTTAAATATGGCTGAAATATAAATTCATTTGTCCTTATGCACTACGCATTGAGATAACGTTAGGGGGACGTTAATACGTTATATTAACGTTATTTGTGTTTATTGCTGATGCTTTTCTAAAAATTGAATTTTATACTTTTTTGAAATCTTCAATGATATTTTTAATCATTTTAGCATTTTTTTTAATAAAAATGTCCTACCAAAGGAATTTACAAAATTTTGATTACAGTCCATTTGATTGTACCTTGAATCAGCACATGTTTTATAAGACATTGAAAAAAGTAATTTGAATTCAAACACAACTATGCACAAGCTCCCTCTTTATTGAAATATGAAATAAAATCAATCATTTGCCGCACAAATTTTGAGAAATCTAATTTTTTCTTTTTTATATTTCAAGTTCAGATAACTCTTTAATTTTTTTTTCATGTGCAAAAATGACCACCTCTTCACTTGTTATTAGTCTTGTAAAATTTGTTTTATTTTACTGATATCGTTATCTAGCAAAGCGTTTTAACTAGTTTAAAATTATTTGAAATTGTTCAAAATCCCTTCATTATATATTGAATACATTAAATACAAGTTTAAGAATGCACCAATACACTAGACTAAACTACTGACGCAAAACTTAAGACAATCAATGTCTTACTTTTAAAACCTGTTTATGATGTAATTGATATAAAAATATGTTACTTTAATTAAAAATAAATAAGGCATATTAATGTCAAACCTTATAAAAAACTTCAATGTTTACTGAAGTGTGACCAATTCAAAGAAGAAAATTAAAATCGTGTCTTTTCCATTTTTTATGAAATAAAATATCATTTTTTCTTTGTATTTGTGTCCTTTCAATTTGTACTAAATAAAAATTGGAAAAAAAATAAAACCGCATGCGGCGTTTGACACTAGAAGAGCGAGCTAAAGCAGACAGTATGGCGTCTCAGGGTATTCCTTTAGAGAAATCAGTAAAAAATGAAAACAATAAAAAGCTTATAAATTCCACTCATGAAAAATTGTTGCAAATAGAATAACAAATAAATAAAAATGTTATCTATAGATAGCCACGTCATTAAGTTAACAGGATATATGCATGAAGTTGAACATTGTTCAACAAAACTGGGCCAACCGGAAGTTTAGTGGATTAGGTATGGAAACTAAGTCACCGGATTATTACTAGGCGAAATGAGAGTCAATGACTGTTTGATTTATAACTGGGGGACTACTCCTGTGGCGACCTCACAGACCACCTTTAGTGATCAAGAATTTCATATCTGGACCAAAATGGTGCGCAGATCACAACTGAAAATTGCTTTTCGGACAAGGAGGTCATTCAAGGGTCTTTTCATGATACTAAATCATTTATAAATCCCACTATTGTAGAAATAATGGCCTATTAAATACACTAGTACCAATACGGCAATTCACAAATAAGAATTAACAAGTGGTACGTGCAATTTTGTCTAGTGTATATTAGGATTTTTTTTTCTTTCCAAATCTATACCAGTACATCACAAAATTATAAAAATGCGAAAAAATATTTTTTTTGCTTGTTTTTTTATCATACCCTTTGTTCTGATTTTTTTGATATGCGTTTATCATTTGTTTATAATTCAATGATTTATTTTAATGCCACTTTTCATATTTTTAACTGAATGATCGATGCTGATTGATTTTATATTTTGAACATTTTTATGACATGACATGCATTGGTTTACAGTCACACTGGCTTTTATTGTGTTTGTCACTCGTGAAATCGGTTAAATCAAGGAATTTTTTTTTTAGAAGAATATTTTGGATAAGTATTCATATAAAGTGACTCAAAATTGCAGAGAAACTAAGGGGTCACTGTTCATCTTACTGATATACGGTACAATGAAGTTGAACTTTTGCACTTAAATTTTAACTCTTTGTTTAATTACTTTAATCTTTATCATTTTTATCATAAGTAACCATGTCAATAAAAATGATTTTATTTTACGTAAAATAATTTGAATGAAATTTATCATTGAACAAATCTTGCAAATTAATGCGCGTAAATTATTTTGTGACCCTTTTGCACTAAAAAGTAACATGTTTGGGGTATTAAAAATTTACATAGACAATAAAACATTTTCTACGGCTTTAGTGCTGATCAGGGAAATATTGGTCAAAATATGTAATTATCAGGCGAAAATGGTGTAAATTTTATATGGACTTTTTTGACATACCCCCGGGATCTTAATTCATTTTTTGGCAAAGTTTGTTGAAGGGATGTGTTCAACTTATTCTAAAAATATAAACTAATGCCTATATTAAATATTCCTAGCAATATCATAATCGAAATATTCTCCGAGTAAGAGTATGTGAGGATAAAGTTCCAAGATATTAAATTTAATAAATGAGCACATTTGCAGAATTATCTGCTAAATATCCTTCCACCATAAGAAATAGTCGTCCCTTATAAGTCATCCTTCTTTGTAGCCTTTGAGCAGTTTTTTCGTTGAATATTATAACATTTACATTGTTGAAATTAAATATGTTATATAAATTGAGTTTTGATAAATACTTTCGAAGTAAGAGGTTCTACGTGAGCTTTCCTAAAAAGCTGACGAATGACATACCTATATGTTATAACAGATGTTTCGGATCGAGGATTTAACAAATGGTCACTAAATGGCGATTTATTCGTATTTTTTAAGGGTACATAATTATGTACATTTAAGCTCGACTTCTGTTAAAAAGCATTATATTTTAGCAGGTATATCTGTACTCCACACATCAGTGAAAAAGAACAGACAACCTTCTTGTGTTACTTTTGCTCTCTCGCCTTTCTATTTGCGTTTTCCTTGTTTTATTCAACCTCTTATAAACGCACAAATTTCACAGATGTTTCATTTTTACTATAAATTGACTGAAGATGTTTGACTTACGAACGTGCATGGATGTTTTACTATCTGTTATCAAATGCATCCGGAAATTCAACAAATGACATTGAACGAAAGGAATCTGAATTAGTTCCGTTTTATTCAAATGGAGATACGTAGTGTTACATGTATACGATACACGATTTCATATACCGCTTATTTTAATAAATCATTTAAAGGTGACTTAAGGGGGGGGGATCATGATTTGAACAAACTTGAAATACACCATCTGAGGATAATTTCATATGAATATGACCAACCTTTGCTCTGTTGTTCTGGAGAAAAATAATTTTCCTGTATATTCCTAGCTAAAAGTTTAATTATCCATTGTGGTTTAAAATTATTTGAAATTGTTCAAAATCCCTTCATTATATATTGAATACATTAAATACAAGTTTAAGAATGCACCAATACACTAGACTAAACTACTGACGCAAAACTTAAGACAATCAATGTCTTACTTTTAAAACCTGTTTATAATGTAATTGATATAAAAATATGTTACTTTAATTAAAAATAAATAAGGCATATTAATGTCAAACCTTATAAAAAACTACAATGTTTACTGAAGTGTGACCAATGCAAAGGAGAAAATTAAAATCGTGTCTTTTCCATTTTTTATGAAAAAAAATATCATTTTTTCTTTGTATTTGTGTCCTTTCAATTTGTACTAAATAAAAATTGGAAAAAAAATAAAACCGTTTGCGGCGTTTGACACTAGAAGAGCGAGCTAAAGCAGACAGTATGGCGTCTGCAGGGTATTCCTGTAGAGAAATCTGTAAACAATGAAAACAATAAAAAGCTTATAAATTCCACTCATGAAAAATTGTTGCAAATAGAATAACAAATAAATAAAAATGTTATCTATAGATAGCCACGTCATTAAGTTAACAGGATATATGCATGAAGTTGAACATTGTTCAACAAAACTGGGCCAACCGGAAGTTTAGTGCATGAGGTATGGAAACTAAGTCACCGGATTATAACTAGGCGAAATGAGAGTCAATGACTGTTTGTTATTTGATTTATAACTGGGGGACTACTCCTCTCCTGTTGTGACCTCACAGACCACCTTTAGTGATCAAGAATTTCATATCTGGACCAAAATGGTGCGCAGTTCACAACTGAAAATTGCTTTTCGGACAAGGAGGTCATTCAAGGGTCTTTGCATGATACTAAATCATTTATAAATCCCACTATTTTAGAAATAATGTCCTATTATATACCGGTACACTAGTACCAATACGGCAATTCACAAATAAGAATTAACAAGTGGTACGTGCAATTTTGTCTAGTGTATATTAGGATTTTTTTCTTTCCAAATCTATACCAGCACATCACAAAATTATAAAAATGCGAAAAAATATTTTTTTGCTTGTTTTTTTATCATACCCTTTGTTCTGAATTTTTTGATATGCGTTTATCATTTGTTTATAATTTAATGATTTATTTTAATGCCACTTTTCATATTTTTAACTGAATGATCGATGCTGATTGATTTTATATTTTGAACATTTTTATGACATGACATGCATTGGTTTACAGTCACACTGGCTTTTATTGTGTTTGTCACTCGTGAAATCGGTTAAATCAAGGAATTTTTTTTAGAAGAATATTTTGGATAAGTATTCATATAAAGTGACTCAAAATAAGCTAAGGGGTCACTGTTCATCTTACTGATATACGGTACAATGAAGTTGAACTTTTGCACTTAAATTTTAACTCTTTGTTTAATTACTTTAATCTTTATCATTTTTATCAAAAGTAACCATGTCAATAAAAATGATTTTATTTTACGTAAAATAATTTGAATGAAATTTATCATTGAACAAATCTTGCAAATTAATGCGCGTAAATTATTTTGTGACCCTTTTGCACTAAAAAGTAACATGTTTGGGGTATTAAAAATTTACATAGACAATAAAACATTTTCTACGGCTTTAGTGCTGATCAGGGAAATATTGGTCAAAATATGTAATTATCAGGCGAAAATGGTGTAAATTTTATATGGACTTTTTTGACATACCCCCGGGATCTTAATTCATTTTTTGGCAAAGTTTGTTGAAGGGATGTGTTCAACTTATTCTAAAAATATAAACTAATGCCTATATTAAATATTCCTAGCAATATCATAATCGAAATATTCTCCGAGTAAGAGTATGTGAGGATAAGGTTCCAAGATATTAGATTTAATAAATGAGCACATTTGCAGAATTATCTGCTAAATATCCTTCCACCATAAGAAATAGTCGTCCCTTATAAGTCATCCTTCTTTGTAGCCTTTGAGCAGTTTTTTCGTTGAATATTATAACATTTACATTGTTGAAATTAAATATGTTATATAAATTGAGTTTTGATAAATACTTTCGAAGTAAGAGGTTCTACGTGAGCTTTCCTAAAAAGCTGACGAATGACATACCTATATGTTATAACAGATGTTTCGGATCGAGGATTTAACAAATGGTCAATAAATGGCGATTTATTCGTATTTTTTAAGGGTACATAATTATGTACATTTAAGCTCGACTTCTGTTAAAAAGCATAATATTTTAGCAGGTATATCTGTACTCCACACATCAGTGAAAAAGAACAGACAACCTTCTTGTGTTACTTTTGCTCTCTCGCCTTTCTATTTGCGTTTTCCTCGTTTTATTCAACCTCTTATAAACGCACAAATTTCACAGATGTTTCATTTTTACTATAAATTGAATGAAGATGTTTGACATACGAACGTGCATGGATGTTTTACTATCTGTTATCAAATGCATCCGGAAGTTCAACAAATGACATTGAACGAAAGGAATCTGAATTAGTTTCTTTTTATTCAAATGGAGATACGTAGTGTTACATGTATACGATACACGATTTCATATACCGCTTATTTTAATAAATCATTTAAAGGTGACTTAAGGGGGGGGGATCATGATTTGAACAAACTTGAAATACACCATCTGAGGATAATTTCATATGAATATGACCAACCTTTGCTCTGTTGTTCTGGAGAAAAATAATTTTCCTGTATATTCCTAGCTAAAAGTTTAATTATCCATTGTGGTTCCACCTTAGCTTCGGAAGTCATTACATGTATTTGAACAAATCTGACAATGATTAGACCATATGAGTTTCATCTTTTCTGGCCAACTGGTTCTTGAAATTTTTCAATGATGCCATTAATTTTTCACTATTTTTTAATTTTCTACCTTTGGAGGAGAGCATGACCCTTCATTTGAACAAATCAGAATCTCCTTAAGGACAGATGATACAAAAAAAAATGAATGCCTGGATTGGTATATATTTTTTGGTCTTATTTCATTGAAAATGATGTAAAAAATAAATTTCTAGAATATATAGAAATTGTAAACCTTCTATGATGTTCAAAATTCTACCTCTCTGAAACTATCCTTATTAATCTATGCAAATATTTTTCACTTCAAATCCCATTTTTGTGAGAATTTGAATAAAAATTGAAAAAATACGCAGTTAAGCTTATTCAATTTACTCATTAAAACATGACTCAAGTTGTTATTTTCAAATTTTCGACAAAAGTTTGT
Organism: Saccostrea glomerata; assembly: GCA_003671525.1. Classification (NCBI taxonomy): domain Eukaryota; kingdom Metazoa; phylum Mollusca; class Bivalvia; order Ostreida; family Ostreidae; genus Saccostrea; species Saccostrea glomerata. The sequence goes on from PRKT01000425.1 coordinate 223,942, forward strand.
TTGTATCATCTGTCCTTAAGCCAAGAATACTCTGTGTCAAGTTTAGTAGAAATTGGTCGAAGGTTTCGAGAGTGCTGAAATTCAATAACACCAAAAATACCATATTAGTTGTTATACATATTTTTCTGTACATATTATAAAACCTTTTTTTTAGTTTATAGTAAAATATATATACCAATTTTTAGAATAAATCGCCAAATTGTGAATTGTTGAATATTCTCCTCAAACGGTAAGCATGTTATAATGAAATCTTTTTTTTTTAGAATACAGGAAGGAAAAACACAAAGACATCAACTCCCATCCAGCAAAAAAATATAAAAGAACGGAGAACGAAAATGTAAAACTCCTAAGAAATTTTGCAGAAAACGAAAGAGAAACGGATAACGAACCAAATGTGTCGTTACATGAAAGAGGTTACATTTCAGAAAAACCAAACGCCAAAATTATGGATTTCAAAGATAAAAGAAATACAAAAGCACGTGCTCTTTATTCTGCCTGTGAGAATGGAAGTACAGATTTGTGTCGATATCTCCTCAATCGCTATCCAGATATGCTTAATCAGGTAGATAATAATGGATGGAATGCCGCATTAAGTGCCGCACAAGGTGGAAATGTTGAAATTCTAGAACTTCTGGCACAAAAAGGCGTCGACATGACATATAGAAATAGGAATGGCATTAATATTCTTCACATTGCTTGTGTCAATTCTCGATTAGAAATGTGCAAACATATAATCTATCATTATCCAGCTATGCTTAATCAGGTAGATGATAATGGATGGAATGTTGCACTATTTGCCGCACAAGGAGGAAATGTTGAAATTCTAGAACTTCTGGCACAAAAAGGCGTTGATATGACATATAAAAATTAAGATGGCGGAAATATTCTTCACATTGCTTGTATGAACTCTAAATTAGAAATGTGCCAATATATCATCCACCATTATCCAGACTTGCTTAATCAGGTAGATGATGATGGATGGAATGTCGCATTATATGCTGCACAAGAAGGAAATGTTGAAATTTTAAAACTTCTGGCAGAAAAAGGCGTCGACATGAAACATAAAAACAAGGTTGGCTGTAGTGTTCTTCATATTGCTTGTATGAACTCTAAATTAGAATTGTGCCAGTATATCATCAAACATAATCCAGACATGCTTAATCAGGTAGATGATAATGGATGGAATGTTGCACTATTTGCCGCACAAGGAGGAAAAGTTGAAATTCTAGAACTTCTGGCACAAAAAGGCGTGGACATGACATATAAAAATAAAGGTTGTGGAAATATTCTTCACATTGCTTGTATGAACTCTAAATTAGAAATGTGCCAATATATCATCAGTCATTATCCAGACATACTAAATCATGTCAATGATAATGGATGGAATGCCGCATTATATGCCGCACAAGAAGGAAATGTTGAAATTTTAAAACTTCTGGCACAAAAAGGCGTCGACATGACATATAAAAATAAAGATGGCGGAAATATTCTTCACATTGCTTGTATGAACTCTAAATTAGAAATGTGCCAATATATCATCCAACATTATCCAGATATGCTAAATCAGGAAGATTATAATGGAGAGAATGCTGCATTTTATGCTGCAAAAGGAGGAAATGTTGAAATTTTAAAACTTCTGGCAGAAAAAGGCGTCGGTCTAGCATAGAAAAAAAACTAAGCGGTTTTATTCTTCACACTCTTTGTTAGAATTCTTAGTTTTTGTGCCATACTAGTATTCACCATTATCCTGATGTACCGGTATCTAAGCAAGTACACAATGCAGGAAGTAATGCCGCTTTTTAAATTTGCCTCCTAGGTAGGCGAAGTTAAATCGAAATTTTAGAACTTCTGGCATAAAAGGCGTCAACTTGTCATGTCTTAGCGCAAAATACAGCATTAAACATGTATGGTGTGTTTGAAGCGAGGCACAAGATGCTGGGAGTACATATATTACAAGATCAGAACAGAAGCAATGTGGTGATTTTGATATTGAGGATGATTGTTTGACCTCTCGGCCCAAAGCCTCTCCAAATTTTGGAAAACACCATGATGAATGCGTTAAATAAAGTGGTTTTAACGTTTGAGTTTATTGACTTCCAACACTACATGTACACTGAATTAGGTACTTTGAAAAACCGTTTATTTTTCCATTTCTCATGTTATATAGCTCAACGGACTTTTTAAACAAACACGGATTTTCGCTCATATTAAGATCACATTTTTCCTGCAATAAAACTTAAAATTATCGAGCTTCAGTACGAGACATAACCTTTATATTATTTAATATTTCATGTTAAAGGTGCATATTCTCTAAAATCATTATCTTAAATTTTAAAACTCCATGTTTTAAAAGGGAATTTGTTTATAAATTGTATAATGTTACAGGTGTATTCTTCTACCATAGGTATTTACAAATTAATTAATCGAGGTTCCTTTGGTACTATTTAGTTGAAGTGTTCAAATTGACTTCCTACAGATGAGCATTTTTTGTGCTTACTTTGCACATATTTCAAACTTGTCTTGGTTTTCTCGAAATGCAGCGCCTAAAATGACAAAACTGCATATAAAGAAATCATGTCAATTGATAGGATTGAAAAGTATTGTTTATCTTTCAACATTGTAAATTGTTACTATTGAAAAGAAAATTCTAAATAACATATAGGGTCTGAAACTTTGATTTTTTGCATTGGAAGGTATTTTTCATGATGCTAGATTTCAGAAAATTAACATGAAAAAATCTTTTTAATATGGAAAGCAGTCGAACAAATGAAAAGTACTTCTATCATCTTGCGCTTTAAAGTCTACACTAATTACTCCTACAAATTTATACACGCCAAACAGTTTTCTACTGAAGAAAAAATACAATCAATTAATTTTAGTTAATTAATTTCTTAATGCACCCATAAAAAATTCTAGCCATAAAATTAACCTATAATATACATTTAAACCTTAGGTTTCTCTAATTTTTTTTTGTTTGACCGGTACGTATTCCGAAAATATCCTCTTACATCTATGTCCCTTTTTTATACTTTGTAAAAAGATCTTTGCTTGTTTTAATGCAACATCATTTGCCTCTTTGTGAGCATTTACAGGTGGATGTGAAAGTATGACTGAGTGTGAAAGTGTTTATTATATAGGATCTTTTGCTTTAAATTGTTGACAAAATTAATGATAACTCTGTGACGATTGCAACGGTGAATTTTCGAGGACTAGCAATACCTCATAAGCGACGAGATGTCCTTTATTGTCATAAGAAAAATGGTTTTTCGATGATATCGATCCTGTGTTTCCAGGATACACATTTTAATGATGATTTGGAACCATACATAGAAGCTCAATGGGGGATACAAATGTATTTTTAGGTCACTTGAGTAAACTCAGGTGACCTATTGCTATTTGTTTTCGTCCGTGGTCGTCCGTCGTGCATTTGAACATTTTCACCTTCTTCTCTGAAACCACAGAACCAATTTCAACCAAATTTAACATATAGCATTGATGGGTGAAGGGAAACAAAAATTGTGAATTTCATGGTCCCTGCTCTCCTGGGTTCTGGGGAGTGGGGCAAAACCCACTAAAATTAGTGCAATCTTTAAAAATCTTTTTCTTTACTCCTGGACATCAAGCAGTCAAACTTTTAGTATGATTGTAATCAGCATTAGGTTTTCTATCAAAATTGTGAAATTCATGCCCCAGGGTCAGGGGTTCTTGTGCTAGGGCGGGGCTAAATAGGTTATATAGTCAAAGTGCATTATATCTTTGAAATTCTTCTTTTCTGCTCCTGGGCATTAAATAAACTAACCAAGTGCATAGTTGAGTTGAAAATGACTGCCTCTTCCAAAATTGTGAATTTAATGACCCCAAGGTCAGGGGTTCTAGTGCTAGGGCGGGGCCATATCGATTATTATAGTGAAAATACTTTATTTCATTGATATTCCTCTTTTTCTGCTCCTGGGCATTAAGTAAAGTAACCAAGTGCATAGTTATGTTGAATAAGGCTGCCTCTTCCAAAATTGTGAATTTCATGACCCATGGGTTGGATGTTCTGGTGTTAGGGTGGGGCTCTATTGATTATATAGTGAAAATTCATAAACTCTTTAAAAATCTTCTTTTCTGCACCTGGGTATAAAACCAATGAACTATGTACATAGTTATGAGGAGGAAGGATGCTTCTTTGAGATTTTGAATTTCAGAGCCCCTGGGTCAGGGATTCTTGTGTTAGGGCAAGACTCTAATGCTTATATAGTGAATATGCACGAATTCTTTGAAAATCTTTTAAACATGAATCAAATTCAATTGTTGGAAAGTTATTGCATGATACTCAGGTAACCTATAAGGCCCATGGGCATCTGTTATTTTTTAAAAATCCACTTCACCTGGTGTAGGTGTCCTTTTTGATAACAAGTTTGAATTTAAAATTCATAAAGAAAAAAAATATGAGGGAAATCTAGTAGCTCTAGATTTTATGGTTGAGGATAACAGATTGACTCTTACTAATGTTTTTGGTCCAACTCTTCATTGTCCAGATTTTAATGAAAAAAAAATTCTTGAAATCTTTTTGGAATTTGATAATGAATATCTTATTTTATATGGTGATCTAAATCTTGCTTTGAACCCTGCTATTGATACATATAATTATACTTATGTTAACAACCAAAAGGCTAAAGACAAAATGATAGAAGTTATGGGGGATCTTCATATTGTTGATTATTTCAAAATCTCGAACCCAGAAAAAAAGGTGTACACATGTAGAAAAAATCCAAGTGGGAATATCGACATAAATATATTCTTATATCTGAATGCTTATCCAACTAAGTAGAAAATTTACATAGTATTTCTAGAACTTAAGATCAACTCGTTTGAGAGAGATAGTGGTTTGTAGAAATTTAATAAAATAACATGTTACGTTAAAACATAGCGTCAAGAATTTCTTTAAAATACAATCCCTATACATTTCACTCAGTATAATCCACTCATTAAATCTTTTTTTTCTAATACTTGACCTTTATTTTTTTTTAAGAATTCCTCTCGTTGTATAATTTCCTTTGGTAAGGTTTAAATTTCTGGTATTCTTTAACTCTGATTTCACAGGATAAGCAACTCTAAAGCGCCAACATGTATGTCTTTCCGTGACGTTATTTTAGCAATTTAAATTTTAATTGCTTATAACAAGGTAACAGCCAAACTTTTGGGGTCCAGTAAATCATTTGAAAATTAAATATAACATTAGGAGGTGTTTATCAATCAATAACTCTAAATTGTCTTTTTTTTCTTTTTTTTTTTTTGTAAATGGGACTCGTGGAAGAAAATGTTTGAATGTAGTTGACATGTTTCTTTTGATTTGAATAATATTTGAATGTTTTAATTGTGCTTTTGATAATTGCTTTTTATGATTGGTAAACAATTGATGTAGTGAATTCTAAAAGCAGCCTTTTTTTTTGTCCGTATAATTTCAGTTTAATCCTATAAGTATTTGTGGATATATGAATGTGTCTGCGAGTTAAAAACCCTTTTTATATAGCTTTGTAGATATCAAAATGCAATTATGTATGTGTATAATGGATAATGTAAATGTAAAAAAAAACATTAACGTTTGCATTTGATTCTGGTGCTTAAGGGTCCTCTACACCATGTGACTTGTGACGTATATAGAGAAAAAATACTTTAACTTCCAGTTTTATGTAGTTTGTGCACTGTTGATTTGCTTGACATCGCCTGTAAGAGAGTCTTTCAAACGCTTTAGAGATAAAGTTTTTGTCAAGGGAAAAGTATGCAGTACACTGAGAGCGATACCCTAATCATACATGTAAACAATGAACACATGGCATGATCACGGAGCGACCGATAGAAAAGATGTTCGATTATTTTTTCAATAAAAGAACAACATACCTCTGGGTTTGTGTTACATTATAACTCGGAAACAACGGGTGTCAGTACGACGAGAACTTTATGGCTATTTATACTTTCGGGCCAATCAACCCATTAATTGCTATATCGTCCACAGAGTCATCGTCTCAAGCCACGGTCCGGAGTCCGCATATATAGCTCTCTCCTACCCGTGGCTGCTTGATCACAAAAAGTGTCGTAATCTTGAATATTCACGTCTCGCTATTGTGACGTCATATTCAGTCAATGGCAAGTTTTGTTTCCATCGCAATCGAAATCAACAACTGACGTCAACAGTATACAAGAAATATTTCCTATACTGCGATTGGATACTGAAAGGTCGCGATAAAGTTCATCATCCGACTATGCTTTACTCGCATTGGTCAATATTTTAATGAGCTACGAATAATTCTCTCCTCGTTCAACCACGGCCAGATGGGAGAGGAGCGTACATTTTGGCCGTGGTTTGCGACGATGCCACAGAGTCTTTGTTGTGAAAGTTGATATTTTTGTTCACTAATTTGCTCGTTTCAATATTACATAATCTCATTGTCAGTTTATAAATATTGATAGAATAGTATGAGCGCCCATTTAGGACCTATCAAAAAATATTTTTGAATTCGTTATAACGATTTTTAGAATTCGTTATAACGAATTTAATTTGTCATAACAGATTTATTGAATTCGTATAACGAATTTAATTTGTTATTACAGATTTATTGAATTCGTTATAACGAATTTAATCTGCTATTACAGATTTGTTGAATTCGTTATTACCAAATTCTGAAATTGATTAAGACGAATTCAAAAAAAATTGTAATAACAGATTAAATTCGTTATAACGAATTCAACAAATCTGTAATAACAAATGAAATTCGTTATAACGAATTCTAAAAATCGTTATAACGAATTCAAAAATATTCTTTGATAGGTCCTAAATGGGCTTCTACGGAAGCCCATTTAGCCCTATCAAAAAATATTTTTGAATTCGTTAAAACGATTTTTTCTAGAATTCGTTATAACGAATTTAATTTGTTTTAACAGATTTATTGAATTCATTAAAACGAATTTAATTTGTTATAACAGATTCATTGAATTCGATATAACGAATTTAATTTGTTAAAACTGATTCATTAAATTCGTTATAACAATTTTAATTTGTTATTACAGATTAACTGAATTCGTTATAACGAATTTAATTTGTTATTACAGATTTTTTGAATTCGTTTTAACGAATTAAATCTGTTATAACAGATTTGTTTAATTCATAATAACCAATTCAAGAATTTGTTTAAACGAATTTTTGAATTGGTTATAACGAATTCAACAAATCTGTAATAACAGATTTAATTCGTAATAACGAATTCAATAAATTTGTTAAAACAAATTAAATTCGTTATAACGATTCAATGAATCTGTTATAACAAATTGAATTCGTTATAATGAATTCAATGAATCTTGTTAACAAATTAAATTCGTTATAACGAATTCAATGAAACTGTGATAACAAATTAAATTCGATATAACGAATTCCATGAATCTGTGATAGCAAATTAAATTCGTTATAACGAATTCAATAAATCTGTTATAACAAATTAAATTCGTTATAACGAATTCTAAAAATTATATATTTTTGATAGGTCCTAAATGGGCTTCCGTAGGCTTCGGTATATGCGTTTCTTGTTTTCCTCTTTTATATTTGTCCAGTTCAGTAGTCAATAACGAGTAACTATAGCAGGTATGCTGACGTATGTCATGTATGCAGAGACTTGCCAAAGTTTTTGAGTCCCGCGCAACAGGAAAGATAACTCCAAAAAGGAACTTTGATTCCAAAAATTTTGAAGAAAATATTTTTTCTACATCAGTGCATTTAATTTAAATTCAATTTTTTTTGTGTAATCTATTTCATTTATGTTTCTTCTATGATACAAAAGGAGAGGAGTCTTCCTGGAAATTTCTCTATAAAAGATATGTAAAATACGTATAAAATACATAAAATGTTTTTATATTTTATCTGTGAGCTTTTCAAAAATGTACGATAGGGCAAGACAAAAGGATAACTGCACTTAAGGATATGCGAAATTGGCGTCTAAAATAACTTTGAAAACTTTTCTTTTAATTACAGGAATGATCAACTTCTATTCCATAACTTAACTTAATTACAATAAACCAAAGTATGTTTTAACGATGTATGAATATGTTTTCTAAGGCGGGGTCATCACAATTTCTTCAATCTCCGTACGATAATGAGGATCCCCACTATTCAACTGACTTTATACAAAGTCAGCGCATGTTTGTCTATTGTTCTCCTTTCAACAGTTGTTGTATATTTGCATTAGTAAAGTTGTGTTAAAAGGAGATTAATAGACAAACATGCGCTCATGGTTTGAAAGAGAAAAAACTGCTTCTTCCTACACATGCTCTTTCTGTTGTTGTACCATAGTTAGGTGTAATTTCTTTTGTTAAAAGTGTGGGGTTTCTGTACATAACCCACACTTTTCTATAACTCCGCCCATCGAGTCGGGACAAAAAAACTATTTATAAAAGGATCGTGCACGGTTTTTAAATGAAACGATTATACAGGCTTGTTATACCAAATCTAGGCGAGTAAAAAGGAGAAAAAATTTTCAATTGTATACAACATTTTTTAATAAATAACAGTTAAAACGGCCATTAATGTTTAACTTTTGTTAAAAGTGAAGAAAAAAAAAACCTTCAGAAATCGCTTGATTTTTTAAACATTTTTTAAATAGTATAATGACCAGAGTGACGTTAGCTTAGTAGATTCCAATATATCGTTCTTTTGATAACCAACAAAGGAAACACGGTGCATACTTGACATAAAAACAAGTGCACACTACTGTACTTACATGTAAATAACCTTTTCGATTGCGAATCTAGCCGATCAAAGGTCTTTTTTTTTTACTTAATTGAAATATACATATAACCCCTAACAAACATTTCAATCAACGTACCATTGTGCATGGCAAAGTTTGTATCAGGTTTACAAAAATATAAGTTAGGGAACCAAGTTCATAATAAATTTAGATTACTAGTATGTAATTTTGACAATTGTAATTTACGAGAGAAAAAATCATCAAATTAACATATATCATTGAAACCAAACTCGTTATTTTTTCAATAACATAAATCAAACTTTTTAAACAGTTCAAGATATGTTTAATTTTTATTTCGCTTGCGTGGCCCAGTGGTTAAAGCGCCTGCCCTATAGAGTTGAGTAAGGAGTTGAATCCCACTGTGGGACGTAAAGTTAGATCTATAAAGTATAAACAGAGGTCCCGTGTCGCAGAAGGTGTTGACAGGAAGATCTCTCACTGCTCAATGACCCTCAGTTCCGAGTGGCAAAATTTGTAGCAAAATTTGAGAAAAAATGTATACAAATGACTTACCCTATATTCGATGGTCAGAGGGACACGAAGGAGCGTAAAATCATATAAAATCCAAATGCATCAGATCACTTAATGTTTCAATCATGCGAACCAGTCCGACCGATTCCTAAGCTGATTTACTTATGAATGATTTTTGAAAACTATGGTACAAGTCATTTACCCCATATCACACTGTTGATTATGTGTAGATAACCGATGGGCGTGGTCATAATGACAACTCGGGAGCTACGCTCCCTCGTGTCATTATGACCACGCCCATCGGGTATCTACACATAATCAACAGTATAATATGGGGTAACTACTACTAACCGAGTGCTGTGACACGTTGAATATTATAGTTCACCACGTGATATCTTTCCTCGCGTAGTTTTGTGAATACTAAATTCCGTCAATTGACTTATAGGAAACATGTTTTGTGCTTACTAGGACGCTGTGGTCAAACACCTTAAATGGTCAGCCTTCGATTTAAAACATTCTATATACTTACATGGATGCGCTCATACGTTTTAAACCTTTGTAAATAATGTATTTGTGCCTTACAGAATATATAGGAAGGTGGAAAATAAAGATCTCGTATTTCTAATACGTGTTATTGTAATTCAGTCTAATTTTAGACCCATTCTAACGATGTTAGTTCCACCTCTCATACATATATAATGTTCAATCAAGGGCAGGTTAATGTAAATGCTCTGTATTTGGAAAACCGCAAGGACAAAACATTAAATTTGCAATTGTGTTACAGTCTAAATTTATTTTTAACATTTTAATTGGGTGTCATATAGAGAGATTTCTATAGTAGATATATAAAAGTGACATTAGCTTAAGATTTAAAAGCAACAGAAGCTACTAAAAGAGACCCAAAACATCGCGTTAAGTGCAGTCATCCTTTCTTGTGCTACCTATGAAAACGCCTTGGGAAAAATATCTTGAAACTTGTGAAATTATCATTTTAAAAAATCAGTATTAATTATATTTAAATTCTTGGCCAGTTTTTTCAAGTTTGATTTGCTTGTTAAAATTAATGCTCAGTAATATGAGAACATAAGCTGTGTGTATGTGTGGAGGACCCTTAAAGAATTCCCAAAGAATGAATTTATAAAGGTCTCCCTAAGCAATACTTGATTTACATTTCAAAACTGTAGTTTAAAACATTTAGTATTGCTGAGATGCCAGGTTGCATTTTAACTGTACCTTTTAACAAGTATACATGTATACTCACCGTCAATAGAAACGCAACACCCTAATTTAAAGGATGAAAAATATGTATGGGATATAGCTATTTACCAAAAAAGTTAGGTCATGTTTTACTTTGCCAAATCAGTTATTTAACAGTTGAATGATTTTCATTGCATTACCGGAAGTTGATTTTTAGCCCCCTGAACAGAAATCAAAAATAAGCATTTTAAATAAAATTATTGACAATATTTTGGGTTTTCAAGTTTTGTACCTTTTAATCATAAGTCTTGTACTAAACTTCCGGAAAAATATCCTTCTTTCTTTTCTGGGTGTGATGCCTGTATTTCCTCAAAGTAACTGAAAGCACGCATTTTCATTGCTAATATTGGAAATTCTCAAAATAAAAAAAAGGGAGAGCCACAGATGCAAATATACACTACATAACGACTTTTCGGGCTTATGTGTTTCAAAAGCTTGAATGACAGTTCCTTGACCGGAAGTCCAAGGGTTACTACACTACGCCAAGTGAGAGAAAATTCGACCTCAGTATCTGAAAAACAGGCATTTAAAGATGCAAAAGAATATTTATTTTGCTCAAGTTAAGACATTGATAAACCTACTGCATAGTAGAATTCGGGCTGTGTTTGTTGCACATGGCGGACTAACACGTTTAAATTGAATGGTCGGAAGGGGGGATGTTTTAAAAGTTATTTGTTACTTTCTAAGGTTTGAAGATAACATTTAAAGTTTAAATGAAGTATCATTGTTTTGTAAATTTGCTTTTTACATTTATATATTCATTCTTAGTCTTATCTTTAAATCTTATAAAGTAACACATAACTCTTAAACATAGGGTGTTGCGTTTCTATTGACGGTGAGTATATATTATTGTCACAAAATAGCATTTTATAAAGTATTTATACAGTATGTTAAAATAGTTTATTTGATAAAAGTGACTCACAATTTGCCATTACATTTTGTTAATTACATGTATATAGAGAGATAAGCAAATCGGCGGCAAAAAGTATGAATACCGATATTTCCCTCTACAGATAAAGAAACACTGATACTTTTGAAACTTAAAAAATTTATCAAGAAATTCATTTGACTTATAAACCATACCAAGACTGACAGAAAGCAATTCCTGGTGATGAGTTTTGTGCCTGCTCCCGGAAAGATTAACAACCCTACCACAGTCCTTCCGCAGTCCAATAACAGACTAAGAGGTTCCAGAACAGACCAAATAGGGGGTGTAATTATACATGTTTTTCATATATGGAACTTTGAACCAGTAGTAGATTATCAATAAATCTTCTACAGTTTTTACTGATATGAAAGGAATGCCGAGGAGTGGACTGTTAGTATTAGCGTTGAGTATAATTGCTTAATTCCCTTCAAAATTAATTTTGCACTCTTTAAATTTACTGATAAAGCAATAAATTCAACAATTGATTTTGTCATTTTCTCTTCTTGAAAAATTACAATAACTCATACAAGAAGAAATTGAAAAAATACTAAAAGATATTTAATTTCAAGCAAAAGGCCCATGGGCCGTAACACTCACCCGAGTAACTGATTATGATGTTTCTTCATTGTAATACTATTATGTGGCCCCTTCCTACCCCTGGAAGTCATTATTCGAACAATTTAATTCTACACGACCCCGGAATGCTTTCACATAACTTTTCAGCTGTTCTGATTCTATGGATCTAGAGAAGACAATTTTTAAAGGTGTTTTCTATACATTTCAATGTCAAATTTGGATTTCATTGTGTACCCACCCTACTCCCTGGGGTCATGGTTTAAAAATTTGGAAACTACACTGTTCTAAGATGCTTTCACATAACTTTTATCTTTTTTTACCCCGTGGTTCTTGAGAAGAAGATTTTCAAAGAATGTTTTTACATATCATTTAATATTTACATGTAACTTGGATTTCCTATTGTGGCCTTACCTTACCCTTTGGGATCATAATGTCAACAATTTACAATCTACACTACTACAATATGCTTCCAAATAATCTTTTCAGGCCCAGCGGTTCTTGAGAAGAAGATTTTAAATTACCTCCAAAATTCATAATATTTTTTTAAGGAGCAGTAATTTCTGGTGTTTAAATTCGTTTCTCTGTACGGGATACCAGCGGTGTTTTAGTACACTGTACTTCTAATAGAATATAGGAAGTTCTCATTGATTTGGACGACACATTATAACCTCTTTAGTGTATATATCCTTACCTTAATAATTCAAAACAGAAGTTTTTGATCTGGGGTTATCCCTAAACTTTACCAAAACAATATCTGCTGGAATATCTTATAAGGTCTGTTAAAATTAATGAATGCAACTTTTGGGTGCTTCATAAGGATAAGGGTATTTCTAATAGAACAAGTGTGTGAATAGGGCATACCTTAGATTCTTGAAATGTTTGTTAACATCTATGCAATTTATGGTAATCAAGGAAATATTCATTTGTAAACAGTTTCCTTGGGCGTGAAAAAAAGGATCAAACTTCACAAAACATATCATCACATATAAAAATGAATTCATACATTACCTAGTAAGTTCTAACATTAAACAGATTGCATGGATAAATATTGCCATACTATTTTCCAGTCAGTATGCAGTTCAAATATACATGTTTGAACTTGTATTTAAACTTGTCTTGAATAAAAAATTATATAACTGACTAATTTTGCACCATGAATTTGTATCATGAAAAAATAATGCTGTCAGTGGCCTTTAATTCTACGTTTAGGTAAATCGACAAGTCTTTCAATTTATAAATTAAATTCTTTTTCTTACCTATGACGACGTTAAATATCCCTTTGGACTTGAAATAAAAAATACCGCAGAGTCCGACACATCTTTTTCATATCTGTATATTTTAATAGAAAAAGACGTTAATATTTCCAACAGTTCTATCGTCAACTTCCCTTCCCTTCCTTACGTAGCAGTACACTCGTACCACCTGCATTTAAGGCTTTTTCCCCAGTTGATTGATTGATTAATGTTTTACACCGAATCGGTAATATTTCAGTCATATATCGGCGATTCCCCAGTTGATATGATAATCAAGAGCGTCTCTACAAACTATTTCTAAACGAGATAAACGATTGACAAACAAGTTGATGAAACTAGAAAATCAACAGTCTTGTTTAAATTCGTCATTTTCAAAGATCTTTGGCCGATACTTTCACTTAGTCAGTTCATTCTATCATTAAGTAGAATGCTGACTTACCGGTACTTTTTCACATTAAATGTGAGGTAATTATTTACTCACCAAATTCTGCAGATTTTTCCGCTGGTCTGATCATGACAAGGATTAATACAGCGGATGTGAGAGGTCGACAGGGGATGCTTACTCCTCCATAACACCCGATCCTACATTTGATTCTTTGAAGCTCTGCGTTTGCCCTGCTTCCGATTTGTATTGTTTTGATGAACTTTTGACCTTGGATACAGTTCTTCATTTCGATAATTTATTTTGATTTATATTCACAACAAGAGGCCCAGGGGCCACATCGCTCACCTGAGCAATTAGCTAGGAAAAAGCACAAATCAGATCAGAACTGACAGTTAAATACTGAGGGGGGCTTGAATTTTAAACCCCAGGGGGTCATGATTTGAACAAAATAGGATCTACACTACCTGAGGATGATTCCCTATAAATATCACTAAGCATGGCTTTGAAATACTTGAAAAGAAGATTTTAAAAGGTTTCCTTATATATATATTCCTATTTAAAACTTCGATCGGCCATTAAAATGGCCCCACCCTACCCCTGGGGGTCATGATTTGAACAAACTTGAATCTACACTACCTGGGGATGATTCCACAGAAGTTTCATCTTTCCTGTCTCAATGGTTCTTGAGAAGAAGATTTTTTTCCTATATATTCCTATGTAAAACTTTGATCGGCCATTTTGGCCCCACCCTACCCCCGGGGGTCATGATTTGAACAAACTTGAATCTACACTACCTGGGGATGATTCCACAGAAGTTTCATCTTTCCTGGCCCAGTGGTTCTTGAGAAGAAGATTTTTAAAGATTTTTCCTATATATTCCTATGTAAAACTTTGATCGGCCATTTTGGCCCCACCCTACCCCCGGGGGTCATGATTTGAACAAACTTGAATCTACACTACCTGAGGATGATTCCACATGAGTTTCATCTTTCCTGGCCCAGTGGTTCTTGAGAAGAAGATTTTTTAAAAATGCCATTAATTTTTCTCTAATTCATAATTATCTCCCATTGGAAAAGGGCGTGGCCCTTCATTTGAACAAACTTGAATCCCCTTTACCCAAGGATACTTTGTAGCAAGTTTGGTTGAAATTGGCCCAGAGGTTTTTGAGAAGAAGATGAAAATGTGAAAAGTTTACAACAACGACAACGACAACAACGACGACGACAACGACAACAACGACGACAACGACAGACAACGGACAAATTTTGATCAGAAAAGCTCACTTGAGCCTTTGGCTCAGGTGAGCTAAAAAGTCAAACTTACAAACATATCTGGGAAAAACAGACCGACAAGAACAATTAAAAAAAGACAAAATAAATTACTTTTCAACATGTACTTAGTTTATAATGCAAAAAGAATTTCCCGAATCTCATTAAATATGGATTGACATAATTATATGTATGTTCAACAGCGTTACTTTTTGAATTCAGACTTGGAATCCTATAATGTAGGAATGTATTAACGCAGCTCTTTATATAATGAATAAAAAAATAATTTAGTTTTTGGATTAAGATGCACATCATTTTTGACGTCAAAATGCAAGTGAATGTAAAGGCGTTCGAAAAATTGACTCGGCTATATTCGGTAGCTTATGTTAAGTGAGAAACAAATGTTGCAGTAACATTATAAAATCACTAGACCAACAAACACCATGCTCTTTGCTCAATTAATATATATAGAAAGGAAGGATATTATTGGATATTTTAATCAGCAAATAGGATAATGCAATTCAAAGTGAACATTCGTGTTTAAAAAATAGAAAAGGGACATTCGAATACTCTTTAGTGTACATATTTCACACAGTTTATAATCAATTATGGAAAAATCCTTCACATGTGTCTGCATGAGTTATTTATGAACAAACCATCCAGTAAACGATGACCACCCATTTCCCAACACGTAATTTCCACTAACAGAGCGTATGTAAACAACATCGCCAACTTTAAGTTCAAGAGGGACAACTCCGGTACAGGTGGTGTAGCCTTGGGTAGCGCCGACCATATCGCATCCATTTTTCTGCCGCCTAGCTCCATTCACCAGTAATTCACTGTCAAATATGTACCCATGGTTAATTTCCGTCGTCCATGCAAAAACATAGAACCCTTTGACTGGAGCGGTAAAGAACCCAGTCGTTTGGTCGTACGCATTGTGAGAGTCGTGATAAAGAGAATCGTAGACGATGGCTTGATGATTACCTGGCCTCAAGGTCTGTTGCGAGTAGGCACTAAAGTAGACGGGGTCAGTACCACCTACAACAGGGTTCACAATTACAATCAAAACAGCGAACATATTCACATGTACAATGAATTGAAAGGTTTACATAGAAGTGTTTTTTTTTTACATCGAGGTGTTTTTCGTCCCACTATCTTTAAAACTTATTTTCCAACTTCAATGGATATAAAGGAGAGCACGTTTGTAAAGAAGCAAAATCGTATTCGTTCTCCCTGGCATTATTTAACATATGTCATGTATTTGTTGAGTTTCAAAACTCCATACATTTCTAATGAGTTTTCCCCATATCCCGTATCACTAAAGATGCCAACGTTGCCCTACAATCGAAGACCAGAGGATTGGATAACAATTACATACTTGATACTGAGAAGGGAATATATCATCACGTTTGATATTATATGCACAAAACGATTTTCTCTACTCGTGATGTTCACACTGTTAGTGCAAAAAAGGGACCACAACGGTCACCTGAGTAATTCTGGTCATGCTGTTCACCAGATTATCCCTTGTATTACCCGTACGAAACAGTCCGGGCGGCTTAGACACGTCTCAGGCACGGATTTCGTCTCTAGAAATCCGTGCTTTAGCATTCCGTGCTCCTATGTAAAGTATGTATGGAAAGCCGTGCCTTAAAGTGGTCGAGGCACGGACACGGCACGGGATATTGGCCGAATTATTTAAATGAGATCACACGGTTTTACAAAACCCGTGTCAGAAAGCCGTGCTAGTTTCCATATATGGACTCACGGATTCTGTAAACCCGTGTCTGAAACCCGTGTCTTTTTCCATATATGGGGACACGGTTTTTTGGAAACCCGTGTCAAAAAAACCGTGCTGTATACCATATAAGGTGTCACGGGATCTGTGCATTTGCTTAGATCTAGGTCATAGCCTTTAGAGAATCTCCCATGTACATTTGGATGCCAAAATGGTGACTGAAACAAAACTAACTTCACATTGCTTTACATTAATGCTTAGTTTTAGAATTTCAAAAGTTACAAATCTTTTTAATGTGTCCATTTACTTTCTGTTAAGATTAACTTTATCAGTTACAATCCATGCTAGATTTTAATTAAAATTTTAATGATAATGTACAATATTCAATTGTAATTTAATCTAGTAGCTATAAGTTTGCACAATCTAAGAAAGAATTTAGTTTAAATCAAACATTCACTAGCACAGTGATGTCACATAAAATATATACTATATAAAGGATTAGTGAAAGTCCAACTAAAGTCATTCAAATAAACCTTATAAAACTATTTCATCATGTTCATTGTCAACAACACAATACAGGAAGATCATGAAAATTGAAAAATTGAATTATTTATTCTAGATTACACTTACTGCATTTAGTTCAAAAGTGAAGAAATTATCCCAGACTGACAAAAATACAATTCCAACTGACATCTATTAGTAAAATATCCTTTAGATAGAGCAAAAAGACACATTGACTTAGCTCGTGACCATGAATCCCTCCAATTTAATATTCAAATAAAGGAAGTTATAATTGAGCATGCTCAGTAAAAAGCCGTGAGATATAATAAATAGTTTGAATCAAAACCCGCCTGAGTTAAAAACCGTCTCCCTGGGACACGGATTCCGTGCCCTCACACGGGATTCTGTGAGTGAGGATTCCTCACTTTCCGACACGGAAGCCGTGTCCGTGTCTTGGACATGCAGAACCCGTGCAGCTTTTTAAAAACCCGTGCGGATTCCGTGTCTTAGCCGTGCCCAAGCCGTGCCTATTCCGCCTCGAACTTTCGTACGGGTACCTAAATGACTCCACCCCACTCCCAGGGGAATAAATCTAAAGTAAGAGGCCTAGGGGCAACATCGCCCACCTGAGCACTGGCTAGAAAAAAAAACTTTGATCGACAATTATGGCCCCCATCTACCCCTGGGGGTTTTGATTTGAACAATCTTGAATACACACCACCTGAGGATGCTTCGATATAATTCAAATCGAAAAGTATCAGTAAACAGTCATAGCTTAATGACTTTGCTGTTCTTGAAAACACGACTTTTAAAGATTTCCCCTATACATTCTTATGTTAGATCTTGAAAGTCCAATGTACCCCACCCTATACTCTCGGGGGTCATGATTTGAACAATCTTGAATCTATACCACATGAGGATGCTTCCATATCAATATCACCAATCATGGCCTTGCTGTTCATGAGAAGATTTTGATTTTTAAAGATTTTCCCTACATTCCTATGAAAAACTTTGACCGGCCATTGTGGCCCCAACCTTCCCCCAGGTGTTATGTTTTGAACAAACTTAAATCTACACTATATCTGAAGATGCTTCTAAAGGAGTTTCATCTTTCTTAGCCGAGTGATTCTTAAGAAGAGATTTGTTTTTTAAAAAATGCCATTAATTTTTCAATAATTCATAATTATACGTATCTCCCCTTCATTTGAACACACTTGAATTCCCTTCACTCAGGAATACTTTGTGGCAGTTTGGTTAAAACTGGCCCAGTGGTCCTTGAGAAGAAGATGAAAATGTGAAAAGTTTACGACAAAGACAACGACGACAGACAACGGACAGATTTTGATCAGAAAACTTCACTTGAGCCTCCATATAAGTCTAAGTTTTTCTGACCCAGCGTTTTTGAGAAGATTTTTCTTAATATCTAATCAAATGTTAAACTGTCCCCGGGAGTCATGAATTGAACAATTTAAAATCTACACTACCCTAATATGCTTCCTCATTATTTTAGCTTTATTGGCTCAGTAGTTCTTGAGAAGAAGATTTGATTTTTTAAAGATTTTTCCTACATATTTCAATGTAACATTTGAATTCCTTATCATGGTACCGCTCTTCCCCCGGGGGATGTGGATTAAACAATTTAGAATCTACACTGTGCAAGGATGCTTCCACATAAGTTTCAGCTTTTCTAGCCCAGTTGTTCTTGGATTCCCTATCTTTAATGTAGCCCTATCCTTCCGTGGGCGTCATGAAATAAACGATTCAGAATCGGCATACTACACCAGAATGCATCCACATATGTTTCAGCTTTATTGGCCCAGTGGTTCTTGAGAAGTTTTTGAAAAGATTTTTTAATGACCCCATCCTGTTTCTTGATAATATCCCCTTGTAAGTTGACTTGGTCCATCATCTTTTAAAATATAAATTCTCATTTACCCATGAATGCATTTTACCCCATCTTCGCTAGCCAAGGGTTTCTGATACGCTCCTCTCCTCATAAACCCTTGGCCTACGGTGTTTTTTTTTCCAGAGTTCTGATTGGATTTCAGTACATCCAGGTCGACCAATCAGCAATTGTTTTTTGTAAATGACGACATTTGTGTTCGGGATACATCTTCACTCTTTAATATCGGAAATGAAAAACGCAAGTAAACAACGATCCGTAAGATAACGTTTAATTCTATGAATAGCCATGGTGACATCCAATATCTTCAAAATATGTGATTAAGAATCTATATTGAAGCTTCAGATTTGTTCTATAAATAATGAATAAACATAACTCAATTATTGCTTCTTAATTGTTCTTGAAAAAAACTTTAATTTAATTTTTTTTAACACGTGTCTTTATTTCTGGCGATGACGCAATCTGTGCGTACCTGATAGATTCGAGATCACGTGACGGAAAACAATCCCGTCTTTTGACTTCACCGTATGCCAAGGGTTTATGAGGAGAGTAGCGTATCAGAAACCCTTGGCTAGCGAAGATGATTTTACCCCACCTCTGTATATTTTTCCGTGAAATCCTGGCTTACGATTGGTTGAAGTCTGTCACGTGAAGGCGGTGGATTACTTATACCCGGTCAGTTGTTAATCTATACCCGGTCGATATATTACGTCACAAACACAACGTGACGTCATAATAGACACAGTATAAAAGTGAAGAAGCATTTAGCAGAGAAAGTCATAATTTAAACCACTGATAAAACGTAAATGTTTCATCGGTGGGGTAAATTCGTTACATAGTCTTTTAGTGACAGGGTATGGGATGATACCTGGTTAGTAAATTTCATACCTGACTCGGCTCCGCCTCGCCAGGTATGAAATTTACTAACCATGTATCATCCCATACCCTGTCACTAAAAGACTATGTAACTAATAATACCAAGTTTGATTAAAATTTGCCAAGAGAAGAGGTTGAAAATGTGAAAAGTTCAGACGGACGGACGACGGGCGATCAGAAGAACTCAGGTAAGCTACAAAGTTACACAAAATCTTGGTAATTATTCGGGTCTTGTTAGTACAAGATGTGGATACCATTTAAAATGTCTTGTGTTGAGTTAAAGTATGAGTTTTGTGCAATTTTGCATAATTTTCCTTAATTTTCAAGTAACCGATGCGAACATAGAGGAGGAAGGGGGGGGGGAATCAAAACGAAGCATGAATGAATATTCTTGCAATCAGTAAACTTACCCGCGGGTGCATTTGCCAACTTCGTCTCTAGCTCAGAGATCTTTGTACTCTGCTGCTGGACTAAGGATTCTAAGTGTCCCAGCCTTTGTTTGTACATCTGAGGGTCCTGTACGAGAATCCCGTAACAAGATCCCACAGTAAAAAGGAAGCAGAGAGTATACTGCATGACAGGGAGGTCAAATGAATTATAATTTAAGACTTTTAGAACGTTCTTCTGATATCAACTTTAAAGAATTCCCTCGAAAAATTATCAGGAATCACCTGCTTTTAAAGATAACCGTTGACAAAATAGACTGTGTGTCAAGGTTAAATGACAATCGCATCATCTTGGGTCTTTCCGTCGGAGATCGGAAAAACAACCTCGAATGTATTAACATCGCCGGATGTTAAAAATCTATACATTTCCTGTTTAGTCAAATGTAAGATAGGGGGAGTTAGAAGTCCCTTCTTTAGTATATTTTAGGTAATATCATTACATTGAATAAAGTTAAACTTCATATTTCACAGATAAAAGGTCTCCATGCATTTTTTTCAAAGATCGTGAAAAAGGAGCCAGGGTTGTCATGGCGTCTACCATATACATTCGAGGTCGTTTTTCCGCTAGTCGGAAAGGCCCGAGAAGTTGCGATTGGGTTAAATGATTATTGTTGACAGTTAAAAATTCCTTGTGTCTGCATATAGCTGTCCTGTTTATGCATTCGCACTATCTTTTCTAGACTGTCAGTCACCACAGCGAACATCTTAAAAATGACCTAATGGTGCAGGACATTAATACTAACAAAAAATTTCATTTTAAGTAAAAAAAAAATACTTTTAAACTTTTCAAAATTTATTAGCGCTTTATAAATAAAAAGCAGAATATGGAATCAGCTTTAGAAAATGAGTACAGTTTATATGTACAAATAAATGGGCAACGTTCAACTTTATTCAAAGAATGTTCAGAAAACTAGATTTTTACGAAGTATTTTCTTTATAATATACAATGTTTTCATCGTAAATATGGGATATATAGGCAAAAATTACAATGGGGACTTTGATTTGAGTCAAATTGAGTCTTCACAACCTTGACCTGCTTGCAAACCAATATAAGAAATCATTTCTTCAAATCACCTAGCTCCTTCATCAAGTTATATGATTACTATTGTCCCCTGTATATTAGACTTCTCATTCTACACTTCCCTCAGGCCTAAAATAAAATATTGTTTGTTTGCAGTTGCCTACCAACCCACTGAAAATGCACCCGACCCAAACTTTTTTTAGCCATTTTGTAATTATTTTTTTCAATTTTTTTAGAAACCGTTTCATTTTCATTTTTTTCTTTATCAATTAGTAGTTTATACATTGTACCAAGAGTGGAGCATATTCATGTATAGTAGGCCTATGAAGAACTCTATTTTATGTTTTCTAACAAAAGTCTGAAAATAATTTTTTTTTTCAAAAAAAAAAAAAAAAAA
>PRKT01000425.1:264622-317588 GCA_003671525.1 Saccostrea glomerata
ATGTTATACATCTTTGATCAACAGCGATCTAAATCATTCTCCGCATTTCATCTTCGGAATTATATTATTACATTTAGTATTTCCGGCATTTTTTTTCTTCGATCAACAGCTAGCTTGTTAAAAAAGGGACTGATTATAAAATATATTTAGCATTTCATTTTACCACAGGAATGCTTAGCATTTCGTACATTTTTTTTTGTGGGGGGGTACGGATCTTGTCTACCAAGTTTATGAAAAATCGATCAATGAAAAAGAAAATCAGCTACACTTGAACTATATCATGTCAGTGATGTTCGACAAACATGAAACTGATCTCAATTTAACATCCATGTTTTTTTTTAAAGAAAATAAAGCTTTTGATGTCAATGATTTGCCGGTATTGTTCAAAGAAAATAATTTCAATTTTCAATTAAGAAAGTCTTCGGTCACAGTTTTATTTCCTGAAATTTACTCTTCAATAAATATCGGAAAATAAAACTATAAATTGTCAGTAAACTATGTTATGTCGGAAATTAAAAGTAGAATATAAATAATCGGAAAAAAGAATGCAGTCAAAATATTGAGATAATCTGGTTATTCTCCTGTCTGGTCTATATCACCATTTATTTCGGTCAGAATTGTATATCTTTTACAAACACAATCAATTGTATATCTTTTACAAACACAATCAAATAATTTTTTCTGTCGTTAACTTGTATTTCTTAATACTATAGTAATATCATGGGCTATCGCAAATGTATATAGTGAAAACTTTGTATATCCACTACGCATTTACTCCTGATAGATCCTGAGTAATTGATTAATTTCATTGTTTATCATGTTATTAATTAGATTTTTTTCTGCAAGTTTGCCTAAATTGATATAAATACGTCATTTTCTTAATTAAAGTGGACAGGTTTTCGTGTACATCGACCCTGCATGTTCATAAAGTTCATCGTGTCAACGAAATCTGATGGCAACCCTTGGAAAAATGAGGAAATACTTTCTATATTTCTCAATAAATACAGCTACAATTACTGCATTTTCATAGAAACATTTTTAATAGTACCGTCATATTTGCTTCACAAATAATCGGAATACTTATAGGACAACATCGGGAAAATGCCGAGTACTGATTGCTCCGTCCGAGGAGTTCTTGGACTCGTTTGTAAACTATTCTATTGTTTTTTAAAAATGTGTAAAAATTCCATTACAAAGAAAAACTTCTTTTCGATGTTTTTCTTTTCTTTTTTATTTATTTATTGCAAATTCGCCTACAGCCCCATCACTCCCAAGTTTTTCTTTATTGTTAAACGTGCTGATTTTTTTAGTAGCCCACATGTACCTGTAGGTGTAAAGATTCTGCAATCTTCGCTATAGCCAAGGGGTTCCGATACGCTTCACATCTCCACCATGCGCTAGAGTAGATTTTGGATCGGAAACCCTTGGCTAACAAGGTTTAGATATAGATGGCTAATAAAAGACTGATTATTTTAATGGCAGTATTTCATCCGTATATCAGCCAAAATATTAATAACAAGATATGATCAGTTAAATTTTATTACATGTATTTTAAAAATTAAAAAGTTTTCCATCTACAATGGGCTATTGCATTGTTCAATAGAAATTAAGGGATAATCTTATATTTCAACAATATTTATTGATTTAAAAAAAAAAACAACTCGAGAACAAATAAATTAAGTTAGATGTGCTTAAAGCTCCAACGTGTTATAAAATTTTTCTCAAGTGATAATCCTTTTCTACTAGACCTCATTTCTATTTTATTTATAATTGAAAAGTTCTGCAAGTTTCGATAAAATGGTAATGCATGTGACTAAAGAAATAAAAAAAGGGTTTTGGATTTGTCGCTGTCTGTAATTTTAACAAGAGCATAAAAAAGACACCCTGAATGGAACTCAAACAATTATTTTGAACGAAGTTTTCGATTTAGATTTAAAATACATAATAAATTACCTGTAGACTATGATAATATATCAAGTCTGTAAAAGTCCACATAAAAGAATTATTTAAACAAAATAAACAGGATTAAATCATCAAAATACTTGAATTCATTTTACAGATGATTATATAAATATTAGGGCGATATATACGGCAACAGTTGCTAATTATACACCGTGTAAATGCATCTTCAAAACCACGTCTTTTCAGCACGTAATCGCAAGTGCGCTGCGAGGAAAAGGATAACGTCATCAAAAGTTAACAAATGTAATGCTACTATTACGTCACAGACCGCGCAAGGGGCAAAGAGTTAAGATTCACTGGAGGCTCATGCTGAGAAGAAAGATTTTTCACATAAGAAAATGCAGTGACCTTGACCCAAGGTCGTACTTCCTGTCCACAGCTCCAACGGAAGACCTACTCGTTGCTTTGCAACGAGCTCGGCTCTAGTTTTTTTTCCTTTTCCTAGACGCCAACTTTGAGGCCTCATATTTCACTCATTTCTCGATGGATTTTGCTCAAATTTTTAGAGTTGATAGACGTTACTGAACTCTATCAGAATGCTATCTAAAATTTCAAAAAGTCACTTCCGGTTTTGAGTTATTTCTCTTTAAACGAAAATTTATAGGCTTTCGTTTCCAGACAAAGGCTCAGAGACGGCTAAAGCTGGAGCAAAAATTCTACTGATTTTAGATAATAGAAGGATTGAAGTTGTGCATAGTGGTTTTTGTTTTTCGATTTCTCTATTCAAAATGGTGCTATATAGGGGTCAAAAATTAGAACGCCTAAAAGAGCGAAAATTTACACATATTTTGCTTTTTATCTTCTAAACTAAAAATATTTTGTTAAAACATATAGAACAAAATTTGTGCAGAATTACAAGATCTTTTGAATGATATCTCGAAAAAAGGGCTGACCCCTAAATTAAGGGATCTAGAGGGGCCAAAAGTTTTTTCCAGATATCTCAAAAAGTATTGAGAATTTGTAATACATCCAAGAAGCAATGTTGTTCAAAATGTCAAGCTTAATCTAATGAAGTCGTCAAAATGCGTCCGGCGACGTCACTTCCGGTCAAACCGGAAGTAGTCAGAAAATGCATATTTTTGCTGTTCTTGACAAGTTTTTGGGTAACATATATCACAAGAAGCACAAAACTTAATTTTCTGTCCATCGACATCACTTCCGGTCAAACCGGAAGTAGCTAAAGATAGCTTATTATTTAAGGTTTTGATGCAAAATTGAAATTATAAAGTGACTAAAGATGACTAAGCTCATTGCTTTCTTTTTGCTGACGTCACTTCCGGTCAAAACAGGACGGAAGACCTTCTCGTTGCTTTGCAACGAGCTTTGCTCTAGTTTTTATTATTCTTTTTTTTCCCTTTTCCTAGACGCCAACTTTGAGGCCTCATATTTCACTCATTTCTCAATGGATTTTGCTCAAATTTTCAGAGTTTATAGACGTTACTAAACTCTATCAGAATGCCATCTAAAATTTCAAAAAGTCACTTCCGGTTTTGAGTTATTTCCCTTTAAACGAAAATTTATAGGCTTTCGTTTCCAGACAAAGGCTCAGAGACGGCTAAAGCTGGAGCAAAAATTCTACTGATTTTAGATAATAGAAGGATTGAAGTTGTGCATAGTGGTTTTTGTTTTTCGATTTCTCTATTCAAAATGGTACTATATAGGGGTCAAAAATTAGAACGCCGAAAAGAGCGAAAATTTACACATATTTTGCTTTTTATCTTCTAAACTAGAAATATTTTGTTAAAACATATAGAATAAAATTTGTGCAGAATTACAAGATCTTTTTAATGATATCTCGAAAAAAGGGCTGACCCCTTAATTAAGGGATCTAGAGGGGCCAAAAGTGTTTTCCAGATATCTCAAAAAGTATTAAGAATTTGTAATGCATCCAAGAAGCAATGTTGTTCAAAAAGTCAAGCTTAATCTAATGAAGTCGTCAAAATGCGTCCGGCGACGTCACTTCCGGTCAAACCGGAAGTAGTCAGAAAATGCATATTTTTGCTATTCTTGACAAGTTTTGGGGTAACATACATCACAGGAAGCACAAAACTTAATTTTCAATCCATCGACATCACTTTCGGTCAAACCGGAAGTAGTCAAAAATAGCTCATCATTTAAGGTTTTGATGCAAAATTGAAATTATAAAGTGACTGGAGACGACTAAACTCATGGCTTTCTTTTTGCTGACGTCACTTCCGGTCAAAACAGGACGGAAGACCTTCTCGTTGCTTTGCAACGAGCTTTGCTCTAGTTAATGAACTATAATTGCTAAAATAAAAGTAATATTAATGGAAAAATATATCTTGTACGATGTTTTGTGAAAATTGAATTTTCATCTGGCTTAAACAAAACCAAACACAGTGAATGAAATAGAACAAAGGCCTGTAGATAATTCACAAAATTTACATGTACCTTTATGTGTATCTTTTTCGAGCTATAATAGCCATTCTATTAATAATGTGATTTCTATAATATTACTGAATGATAAAACTTTCAGCTTCCACTGCAGTCTCTTTTGGTCATGTGTAGTAACCGCTTATGATATAGCGCTGCTTAATGATACAAATATCATTAAGCGTTGCGTTGCACAACGCTTTATGCCATGAATCATTGCTTTCATAGTTGACCTTTTCAACCCCTAATGCTAAATAGCCGCTTAATGAAAGAATTATATCATTAAGCGTATGAGAATGTCAACTATTAATGCAATGATTTATGACATTAAGCGTTGCAATACAACGCTTAATGATTTTTGTATTTCACGCTTAATGATTTTTGTATATATTTAAGCGGCGTTATATCATTAGCGGTTTCTACAGTCGAGTCAAACGCTAAATTTCTACCGCTTTGCTCATGTAACACTCTGACATTTACACAGATGGTGAAACAGTTTGAACCAGATTATTTCGAAGTAAATGCTGAAGGAAAATGTTCTGAAATGAACCTCTTTTTCCCTGAGCTAATGATAATGGTTGATGTCTATAAAATAGTATATTTCTCTTAGATGGCTGGAATTTTTCCCCCGATATTTTTGTTTACAATTAATCTTATTGATTTTCAATGACAATAAAACTTTTTGATTTCATCAAGTGAATGAAGACGGGTATGATTCTTTTATGATTAAAATAATACTGGAATTCTTGAACAATGTGACAAAGTTTACAATATTTTTTTTAATTTAAAAAAGAAAAAAGGGGGGGGGAACAAAAACGAAACAAACAGAAAGACAAAAAAAACCAAAAAATTGATAATCAAGGAATTAACGAATGATATCTACATTTATAAAAAAAAATTATATTATTTATGCATAAAATATGCTTAATATTTTTTAACATTTCTGAAAATAATCCAAACATTTACTATTTACTGGTGATAGCAGTTGAGCTCGTCATGACCAAATATGGTTCGAAGAAATGTTTCTTGAGTTTCCGGTATTTCTCTCTCCTGTTTTTGTTGCAGTAGCAAATGATCATTAAGAACGTGTATCTGCATTCTGTGTACCTCCAAACATATAGAAATGGGTTAATAAAGGAATTCAGAAGAACGAGAAGTCCCGCGAAACTCTGCCACGTCAGAATGATCCTCTTTCTTGATGGATCCGTGTTAATAATATCAATTATGTTTATTATAATCATCGGAGTATACAGTAACATGAAACATCCGAGAATGGCTGATAATTTGATTAAAATTCTTGCCTGGTATTTGAACTGTTTTTCTCTAGTCAGAGTCTCCAACCCGGAAGTAGCCCCAGATATCTTGTACATTTTGATGAACATTAACATGTAGAGAACAACATCAACGACAATTAAAAAACAGAAAATGGCGGTCACCGTGAGCAGTCCCGTTTTGCCCCTTACGATGTATTGAGCACATACGACGAAATCTTGATAGTGATACGCTTGGAATCCATCAAAGAAGTTCACTGCTGTGAGAATCAAGCCAGTAAACCAAATTCCTAAAATTATACCCAGACTTCTTTCTTTGCCAATCAGAACAAGGTAACCGAATGGAAAATACAAAGCAACAAAGCGATCGACAAGCATTCCAGTAATTGTTAGAAAAGACACAACTACCCCGATACAGTAAAAATACATTAAAAACCTACACAGACCCTCTTCCAACATCGTGGGTAGAAAGGCATCTATCAATATGGCCACCCCGGTCATTAGGTCGGTAACAGCCAAATTAATAGACATTAGTCTGATCTGGTGGTTCATCCTTTTACACTGTGCAAGAATGAGTATGGCTGCTAAATTAATTAAGGCAATTATAAGTCCTATTAACGAAGGCAGAACTGCCTGTTGAAGAACAAGGGTACTACGTCTTGTTTCATTGATATCCATTTTGAAATCTGTCTTTTCCTGTTGGAAGATGTCCATTTATAATGACACCCTGGATCGGATAAGTTAGGATTCAAACAAGCTCAATCTCCAATCTACGTAGCTTGTTTAGCGACTTTTATTGACAGTGATTCCCTTATTCTCACAATCCTTTTTGTTAATTATGTGATTTTAATGGAATGATTTTCTTTCATGTGCATTGTTTTATCTGAAATAAAGCAATATAATCCTATTGTAAGTTACGTATCACTCTGATAAATGTTAAATTTACAGGCAATGTATTTTTCGCTTTGACTTTTTTTCTAATGATCTTCTTTTGTTACAGATCAACTAGAATCCGTAACACATGACTGAGTTCAATAAATATTATAGAAAGAGATTATAATGACAAGATTAAATGAATGAAGGAAAACGTGCACCATAATTCATGACAAATAAAATAATTTACAATAAAGATTGCGATATAATTTCTATCATACACTTGTATATATATCTAGAAGGGTATTCTATTTTGTCGTTTTCAAATATTTCTTTTCAAAAGCAAACTCTTTAATAACCTATTGCATAACATATAACATTATGATAATTGTTGGGATATATTTTGTAAAGATTTATTTTTAGAAATAAAGAAGGCAATTCGTAACAACTTGTATTCAGATTAATTTTATTTTCCATTGTTAAAGCAAATCCTTCCTGGTTTTTTTATGATGGATGCGTTATAAAATTTAATCTATCGCATTCTTTACATTATTTGACTTTGTTGATTGTAATCATAAAACTTTCCTTAATGAATTCACTTACCGATTAACCAGCATGACTAATAGTATTATCCACTTAAACCCATTACATTTGAGAACAAATTCAACAATATTCAATTGATGAAAATA
The DNA here is from genome assembly GCA_003671525.1 of Saccostrea glomerata. Taxonomy (NCBI): domain Eukaryota; kingdom Metazoa; phylum Mollusca; class Bivalvia; order Ostreida; family Ostreidae; genus Saccostrea; species Saccostrea glomerata. Next base: position 271,812 of record PRKT01000425.1, read on the forward strand.
CAGAATTCAAATACCTACCGCATCTCCTCCACTTAAAAATGTGTAAAGTTTTGCGTTTTACAAATAAGGACGTAAACAATGTCATTAAATGTCAGCGAAATATTTATGTAAATTATTGTTCAAATTACATTTTACAGAACATACATGTGCATGTATGTAAATGTGTAAAATGTTGGAATGTCTTCAAGTAAAAGAAAATGTGTTATCTTTTAATCCTAATGGTCTTGTAAAATAAATGCAGAACAAGAGATAAAATAAATGGCACAAAGCTGTTTAAACTTATCTTAAGTCAGAATCTTTCGCTAAAATCGCATCTGGACTCTTAAAAAAACTGTATTAAGATAAAAGTGCACCGCATTTAAATATCTTCTTCTGGCTGAATTCTATAGCAGGTGACCCAAATCGAGAGAAAAACATTGTTTACCTTATAGAACAAATACAAGGACGCCTCGACAGAAGTAAGACTTCTCTTTATTTCTACATGACAGCATACAACTACGTAGTTCAGCTTAAAAGTCCCAGTAAAGGGAAATTTTTTGCTGACTTTTTATTACTGCATGCCAACATATTCAATGAAACAATATAAAATTGACAAGATATACAAATGATTTAATTTTGGTTGTAATACATCATTTGATTGGATAAAAAAATTAATCTAAATTGTATAATCTGGTTTGCCTATGTCATGTATCTATCCGCTTGACGTTACGTTTGACAATATGAACACTTTGAGGGCATTTGTTAGGGAGAACTTTTCTTGTTTTATGTACTTAATGATTGAAAATTTTAAAATTATAAAAAATGAATTAAATAGCAACCCAAATTATACTGCTACAACCTGGGTTGGAGCAGTTTACGCTTTTTATAAACCGTAAAGTGCCAAAACCCAGGTTATACAGAAAAGTTTAGGTTGCTATTTAATTCATTCCTAAATGAATCGACTTTAAATTGACATCATATACAATGAATCAACTTTAGATTAACAACATTTACAATGAATCAACTTTAGATTAACAACATATACAATGAATCAACTTAAGATTGACAACATATACAATGATTTAATTTCGAATTACTAGTGTCATCATCTTCAATGATTCAAATATGATCGATTTGACAACATATACAATGATTTACCATTGAATGACAATGCATAAAATTATTAAACAATGAATAAACAACGTATACATGATTCAATATGTCACAGATGGGGAAAAATCGTCTCAACCGGGACTTGAACCCAGGGCCTCTGGCGTACCGTGCTTTAACCTCTGAACTATTGAGACCCGATATATTGACTGACTTTCACGCACCCGTAAACTCGATGAAAATGCATACACCACCTGTGACAAACATATTCAATGTGTCGAATTTCGTTCAAAAACAAATTTAACTTTACAATGACAATATATAAAGTAATAGTAGAAGAACTTGTGTAAATCAGTTTTGGATACATAAAAGAAATTTTAGATAATTTGAAAATCCAAAAGTCAATGACAAAAGGGTACAAATTTGCAATACCTTTACAACCATTTACATTATTAATATGTCGTCAAGAAATTTCTTAATCTTCAAAGACATTTTAAATAATACTCCTTACTTAACTTCGTGATTTTGCACTGACTGAGTCAGATAAATTACTGGTGTTCTCGAAACATTTTTTCTATGGACAATAAAAATGCGAACATCTGCCAAACCCATTGTGGACAGAAGTAGACTTAAGGGGTTTCCTCCCTTTTTGTTACGTAATCGTTTCTTCACGTGCCTATGGTTAATCATAGGGTGTAAAATACCGACGCATTTGCAATGGTTTTGGAGCATCTCTTTAACAGGTTAATAACCTGAGAGTTCAATTTATAAAATGAATGCATGATTTTAAGATAACTGGTAAATCCCTGTGGTGTTTAGGTATTGATTTAACCTCCTCTCGCGTAATTAAATTCTTCAGAGCCTATTTTATATCGAACCCTCTCTTTGGTCTTTCATATATTTTTTGTTATTGACGGGAGAATGATATTATCTAAGCGCTTAAGAAAAACAATCAGAATACACTTATGCAAGTGATTATCTTTCAGGAGAAGAGGACTCCAGATTGGTTTGTCTGAAGATTGTTATTTGACAGTTCGACTTTATATAATTCATTAAATTTTCGAATTCCCATACTCTACAATAATGAGACAAAGAATTGGAACAAAGCTCAAGTAAATCCCGTGTTTCTCTCTTGGGTTTATCCTTTGAGAAACAAATTGATAAAGATACTGTCAGCTAGTGCTGCAATTTGACACTCCTTTTTGCATATTTTTAATAGTTTAGCTTGATATATGGAGATGATATCGTGATAGGATTTGCTACTTGAGGAGGCTCAAAATTGAACTTTTGCAGGCCAATATATCACTTGTAGGTATGTACAACATTAATACATTAAAATTACATTTAATAAATTGGAATTTTATGAAATTTAATATTAAAATATTATGGTTGATCTTTAGCATAAAATTTAAAGCATTTTAAAATTACATTTCAGTAATCTTTATGTAACTTTCAACTCTTAATCAACAAATATTTATTCAATTATTATTCGAAATATGTTTTCCATTGAACCTCAAATATACCAAATGTTATGACTTAAATTGGCAATGTAGAAGTACTGGGAATAATTTGTTTTTATTATTGTTTGTTCAATAATTATTTTGATTACTTAGATAGTTGTTATTTTTTATTCTAATTACTTCAATAGATATCTTGTTAACTTAAATTGATATTTTCGGATTCTAATTAGTTCAGTAGTTATTTGTATTATTTAAACAAAGTATTGGAATTCGTTTTCAACCTTGAAGACTAGCACGAATATCTTAACATTTCTTTTAACTTTCAAAATGTTTCCCTCATCCAATTTTGTAAGGTCCAATTTGTTCATACATCCTAAAATAAACTTTAAAAAATTAAATAGTTAATAGCAAATACGAAGCCATGATAAAGAATTTTATGATAAATATTAATTCATGAATGCAGAATTAGAAAAGCATTCTTCTTTATGATTTTTAGCTTCCGATGCACATCTTAGATCCGACAGCACCTATGGTGAAGATGAAAAGCTTTTTAATTACACTCATGTTAATTACATCATGCAAAGCGGGCAACAGATCAGATTTATTTGAAACACTATTCAAACAATATGATCCAGATGCCGGTCCTTATGACAATGCTTCCTTTCCACTGGATGTCTCAATGTCTCTCTACTTGCAAAAAATTCTCGATGTCAAAGCAAGAGATCAATCTTTCTCTTCAACGTTCTGGTTTTTCATGTCATGGAAGGATGAAAGGTTGGAATGGAATCCTGAGATGTACAAAGGAATAGACAGTATTCATACAACATCTAGTAAAGTTTGGAATCCAGCCTTTGTTTGTATTGTTAATGACATTGGTATGGAAAGTTGTTTTCGAGAAGGTTCCACAGTCACAGTGCTACACACTGGAGAAGTCATATTTTCCAAATCACTCGATGGGGCCACCCAGTGTAACATTAACGCCAAGAAATTTCCATTTGACGTCCAGAAATGCTCTATCGACATAGGAAGCGCATTTCGCAGATCAAATGTGATATTTTTTAACCTAACTTCTTCATATTTCGGTCTAGACTTGTACTCAAGGAGTGAAGAATGGGAAGTGTTGGACACATCGATTTCAAAATATTTCACGCTAGAAAGTCGTGATATGATCTTTGAAGGGCTCCAATTTGAGATCTTCATCAAACGACGGCCAACTAATGTAATTGTTTCTTATTTATTGCCTGTGTTGTTGCTGTCCATTGTTAACCTATGCTCTTTCGTACTTCCAATCGAATGTGGGGAAAAGATGGGAACCTCTGTCGCCGTTTTTCTGACATTTGCTGTATTCCTCACGCTCCTCAGTGAATCCTTGCCGGTTTCGGAGGACACCCCTCTTTTCACTGTCTATCTCACGTTTCAGCTCGTACTCAGTGGTCTTGTAATTATCATGGAAACATTTGTGCTGAAATACCACATCGACAAAAGAAACTGTCTTGAAGTTGGCGTACTCATGGACGGGATAGATGAACAAAAGAATAGGCCCAAGAAATCGCTGCGAAACAAGATGACCATTAAACGCCTTGATAACTTAATGATGATCCTTTACATTATTTTGAATTTGATTTCGTTAATTACTTTTCTAGCTGGTACTCAGCAGTAAAGATACTCTTTTCCAAATATTTTAGAGATCCTGCCAATTACTTTTTTACTGGAAAGAATTCAAATTCATTATGGATCATGTGTATGGAACATACCTTAGGTTAATATATGTATGACTGTGTTTATTTATTTTTTGTAAAATAAAAATGTGCAATTAAGATGATGATTGACATTTAACTTCCGTATACTTGTTATCAATCCTATCAAAATTACTTTTTCTTTCGCTATGATCCTTTATTGTAACGTTATGATGAAGATTGTGAATACATTGCAAATATTTAGATGTTGCTCCAATTAAAGTCATTTAAACAAACAAAAGAGATAGTCGAATTTAGGTTTTTATTTACTCGTAGAAATTAAGAATTTTCAACATAACTTCGGCATATCCGTTTATTTTTCTTCGGTGTTTGGTTTTTTATTTACTCGTAGAAATTAAGAATTTTCAACATGTCTTTGGCATATCCGTTTATTTTTCTTCGGTGTTTGGTTTTTCGTAAAACATGCTTGATACGAATATCACGTTTGCCAGCTGATTTTTAGTAAGCATGCTGTTTATTTAAAGCTCTCATGGAAATGCCAGTACTTGCCAGTGGAGGGCTGTGAATTAATATCAATAATCTGCACTCAGTACCTTTAGCACTGAGGGATCATTTTCTGTAAAAATCTCCTGCAACACAGGACCTAAAGGTATCAATTCTTTTCCGGAAGGACCCGCCTACACGTCCCGCAGTGGATTCAAACTCGCGAAGTAAGGATCAGTTCCTTCCTCTAGAGCAGACCCCTAAACATTGCACAACAGGGGCAATTATTCCTGTTTCTTTGTTAAATTCATAAATATAAATTTCAGTAAATCAATATGTCATTAAAATATTATTTTCTTGACCAATCTATCATTTACAATTTACAAAAGTAATGTATTTTTAAAGGATTATTTATAGTTTTGAATACGTGATTATTGTTTTGCTAATAAAATCACGATTCAATTTTATTTATTGTGAGCATATTAACAAACTCAACTTTCAGTTCATAGGATAATTATCTTCATCCTAAAATATTGTTAAAGATGTTTACCAGTATAAAAAGAAAACGTCAATATTGTTATATTAATTATATTTGCGCAAAATAACTTCCGAATTCTTTACATAGTTCTGTGTATTTCCCTTAGGAATCAGAGCATGATTTATGATGTTTCATATCACAACTGCTTAGGTGTAAATAAGATCGTTGACTGGAATTCTTGCTCAGCACATTAGTCGCCTTGTTTTTGTTGGTTCTTCAAAGAAAAAGAAACTTGGCTTGCATTCAGTAGCTTGTTTTGAAAACAATAGGCGTTCCTATTTATTTAGTTGCGTGAGTAAGGGATTTTGTCAAAAGAGTTGTCGCCGGAAGGTGAGTTCCAGTTCTGAAATATTATTTAATTATTCATTAATTCTAAAGCTACAGGTAGATGATTAAACTACAAACTTTTAATCGCTTAAATCTTCCAAAAATTGTTCATCGAATATACATATATTTATCAGGTTTAGAAAAAATTGGACTGGATTAAATAAAATCCGATATAGTCAAAATATTTCTCCGTAAATGGTTTAAGTTGTTGAGAACAATACAAATTCCTTAGCCTATACGAAATTGTTGAAGACATGAATCTAATTTAGGAACTGTATCGCTGTTTTAAGCACTTTTTGAAAACTAAAACTTAATAATTTTAAACAGATTATACAATGTATCGCTAAGTTTCATACAAAGCAAAACCTCTCAGAAGTAGTTAATGTTGGCAATCCGTCACTTACCCGGTAGATTTACAATTAATTGTCCATAATACTTCATAATGTATATTCAGGGTCACTTCAATTTATTGAAGTCTACTGTAGTTAATTGTCCTTTCGCAGTAAATTGTACAAAATTACAGCTTATCTGACATACAAATACAACTCACAAAATTTTACCAAAATTAATTACATATTAGAATAAATCAACTTTAACTCTTCGCACTACCACCGTTTAAGCAGAATTTTTAATTTTGGCATTATTAGCGAGCATGTTGAGATCGCTAAAATTGAATATCGCTAAAAACTAATTGTGTTGTATTTGTAATCGCTTCTCTAGTGAATATCGCTAAAATTACTTCTCGCTGGAAACAAAATACCAATTTTGAAGGCCAAATAGCTTAATTTGCCTCTCGCTAAAATTTCCACTTATACGGTATTCCCTGCAAAATATTCTTTCAGGATGCATAAAACCCTTTTGTTGTTGTTGTTGTAAAAGAGTGAATGATTTTTAGAAACCTGTAATAAAAGCAGATCAGTATCAACAGCCTATTCGAGACGATTTCACCAAGAATATATCTGAACTTCAATTGAACTTTAATTGAACTTTTAACCTAGCAGTTTGTTTTATCAACAACCACGACATGAATGTATTCAAATAGTTAAAACCATTATAGAAGACATTAAAAGAGTAAATGCCTGTCAATTACTATAATCAAAGATCTGTTGAACGGAATAATAGAATAAAAAATACATTTGCAAGGTGTATAGCTCGAACCCTGATTCTGTTTGTTTATCTTCGTGTTTTCACATCATGGTTGCTTTCATATATATTGGGTAATGTGTCTTCAGCTACAAATACCAGACGCATTCAATTTGACAAGAACTAAAAAAAAGTCATCAAATTTATTCAGACTACCATACAATGAACAGTATCTTCCTAAAAGATTGAGGACATCAACGAAAATCGTGTTAACAGAAGAATGTTTGAATCATAGCTATATTCTATTTAACTCTATTCAGAGATTGATTATCAGCAATTATTTGTTTCCGATTGTAATTGCGATTTTTTAAAATATGAAAATGACTTGACTAGCTTTTAAAGTATTACAGAATTGTTTGGTGTCATTTCGCATAACATTTAAGTAATGGAGCTGAGGTTTAAGATCTACAAAACGTTGAACAGTTTCATCTCGTAGTTAGGGTAACAGAAAACAGGTTTTGTGGTTGATTAAATTCAAATAATTTGAGTTTCTACACGTTTATCATTAAAGTGGTTACCTGCTGGTGTTTTTCAGCCTTCAAATGAAGTGAAATTTTTTCAGCACTTTGGCGATGATGAGTAACAATTTTCTTACAAATGAATTAATAGAATGATATTTCTATATCTTTTTAGCAAAACAAAAGATTCTTTTACCTTCAAAATAAATAAGTTTCATGAGTAATTATGTGTCTATTTATTTATTTCTCAATTATATGTTACACAACGTTAAAAAAAATCATTAAATTAAGCTCTCTATATTATAAAATTAAAATATAAAACTTAAATTTGATTCATTAAATAAAAGTGGAAATACCAAAGGACATTCTGGGAGATGATACACGTATAAAGTATTTCCTCCAACTTAGTACTTATATTGATGATTTACTTTGGGTTCTTGCTTTATTTTAAATGTTTGTTGTTTAACGTTACTCTCGAGAATTTCCACTCATATGAAGAAGTATCTAGCTACTAGTGAAAATGTTTTAAAATCTGCATGGTATTATTCCATGATAAGAAGTTTTTGATAACGAAAAGTGAGAAGTCTACAAACAATACAAATATAATCCAGATCTGTACCTGTAAAAAGAGCAAACAATGCGGACCCCTTAGAAATTCCTGAGGTAGGATTAGTTGCGTTGAAGGAGAAACCATCCCCTCACACTCGCTTTCAGCTCTATGCATTAATCAGGTAGACGGAATAGTCCGAATTAGTGAAATTAAGTACAAAACAAAGACGTAAAATTCATTATGCAACATGTCATTCAAATGAAATAAAAGTGAATGTGTCTACTTTATGTACTCCATCAAAATTGATAGGCTAAGCATAAAAAAGGCTTTTTGGTTTTTTTTTTTTTCAGTGGAATCTTAAAGTTATTTAGTGCAATGCGAAAGTGCTTTAGATTGTCAAGTAAAACCAATATCAATGTATTTTGCATATTTTCGTAAAAACATCGGGTATATTTTTTTCATATATAAGAAGCAAACCCCATTTATTTCGACGCTTTTATTTTAGAATCAATTCAATTCCATGGTTTCTTCAACAAATTTCATTATCATACCACGATCGATTTTACAAAGAAAAAAAAATATTTTTCCACAACAAAAAAATAAACTTGCTAGTATCAGAAATGTGTAAAAATAAGTAAGCAAGCTTTCCCAATATTATCACTCCACAGAGAGATCTACTGCGAAATAGAATATTTATCAAAGTTACAATTAATAGAATGTAGTTATATAAACATTAAAGAAATATCCAAGGAAATTATGCTAAATACAAGAAATAGATGAGCGATTGGTATACCGATAAACCTATACACATCTATTTAATTAACTTGCCATGATTCAGATTGAAGTAGTGGGGCTACTCAATACAAATAGACGTAAATGTATTGCTGTCATCTTTTATGAAACGAATATGGACAGTTGATTTTTAGAAATATTTTAAATTGTCTCTAATAAATTGATGGTTTTTTATCATTATGATGGGATTTATCTTTGAATAGATTATATGGGTGATGCCTTGATCATAGGCCTACGAACGAAGATTTGAATCTCCCCCAAGTACGAGAGAGAAAAATTGTTGGAGATAGCTGAAAGATTGAAGCACATAACCAAACGGTAAGTGTTAACTTTGTTTTTTTTTATGGAATTTTATAGATTTTAAAGAGTAATGTAATCGACTAGTAACTAACAATAATGTATTGATAAGAGGAAGAGAAGAAGACTGCTCAGTTGGCTAAAAAATTCCTTACAATAAAACATTTGAAAATCTATTTTCTTTTGTCTTCTTCCCATCATTAACTGGAAATTAAAAAGAAAGCCTCATTTTCTTTCAAATAATGGAGATTTCGTTATAATTACGAGAGTGATTGTCTTTTGGAATTATGTAAAATAAAATAATTTAATAAAGGAATCTACGAAAATCTTTTCTTAAAAAGTTATTTAAATATAAGTTTTGATTTTTTGTCCATTTATCTTTATATATTTCGATATATTTCTAAACGACAGAAAATTCGTTAAAATATATGTTGACAATTTGTTAAAAATGGGGAAAACATAAAAAGTTTCATACAATCTGAAACAATTTTATTCAAGTTGATAAAAGAAATTATCAAATCAATTGAAGAATCGCAAAAGGAATATGTAAATTTAAATTCACCGAGTTGTGGCGTTCTTTCGCAAGTAAGATTTTTTTTCAAGTAAGAACTATAAAAGTTGTACACATTGGTAATCTGTTTATATTACTTACACGAGATCATTCAACAAATATCTGTAGTGCATATCTTAAATTTTTTTTTTATGTTTTTAAAATATTTGTTTTAAATCACAATAAACAGAATTTTTCTAACTTGATAGTGAATATTCTACTTCATCGTAAGTACAGTGTTTTTGTTTTATTATCTCTTTTGATGATACGGAGATAAAGAACAGTAATCAAGCTTTAGAGTCCATTATATATCGTAATATATCAGGAGCAGAGCAAACTCGGACCACTACAATAATGAGACAAACAGTTGAGATATTGTACAAAATAAGTATTTGGAATCTAAAACAAAATAACTGAATAATGGATTCTTTACATGAACGTTAACATCATTAAACATAAATTATTATGAAAATGTTCTCTACCATTTAAATATTGTAATTTGATTGTTTTCAAAAACACTCCCTTGCTTGATTTTTAATTTAAAGCATTTCTTTCGCTATCTTCATTCATTGTTTTTTTTTCAATTGCAGGAAAATATCGTTATAGTCGAAAACATTACCAACCATTTAGTCAAACGGGAATATCAAACATGAATAGGATAAGCGTCTTTTTGATATGTTTCCTCCTTATAATATGCAACGCAACAAACCGATCAGTTTTATTTGAAAATATATTTAAGAAGTACGAAGTGGACGTTGCACCGTATGAAAACGCCTCACAACCACTGGATGTCACAATGTACATTTACTTACAAAAAATTCTTGACGTTAGAGCAAGACAACAAGTATTCGAATCGACATTTTGGTTTTTCATGTCGTGGAAGGATGATCGTTTGACATGGGATCCTGAAATTTACAAAGGAATAGACAGTATTCATACAACATCTAGTAAAGTTTGGAATCCTGCTTTTGTTTGTATCGTAAATGATATTGGTATGGAAAGTTGTTTTCGAGAAGGTTCCACAGTCACAGTTCTATACACTGGAGAAGTAATATTTTCTAAATCCCTCGACGGTGCCACACAATGCAATATTAATGCCAAGAAGTATCCATTTGACGTACAGAAATGTGCAATAGACATCGGAAGCGCATTTCAAAAATCCAAATTCATTCATTTTAACCTCACGTCTTCTTACTTTGGACTGGACCTGTACTCAAAGAGCGAAGAATGGAGCGTAGTGAACACCTCAGTATCAACGTATTCTATAAAAGATTTTCATGAGATGATATTCGAAGGGCTTCATTTTGAAATTGTAATTGAAAGACAACCCAGAAGTGTCATTGTATCGTACATACTGCCGGTAATGCTACTCTCCATTGTCAACTTATGTTCTTTTGTGTTGCCGAGTGAATGTGGCGAAAAAATGGGGACCTCGGTAGCCATTTTCCTTACTTTCGCGGTTTTTCTGACATTCGTCAGCCTATCCATGCCGGTTTCCGAAGACACTCCTCATTTTACTATCTATCTCACTTTTCAACTTGTTCTCAGTGGTCTTGTTATTATCATGGAAACGATTGTTCTGAAATACAAATTCGACTGGAGGGAAAATCTTGTGGGGGAAATTCAAATGGATGAAAATCATGAGTCAGAAAATCCAAAAATATCCAGGGATCTTCGGCGACACAAAATAAACATAAAATATCTTGATAGGTATATGATGATTATTTACTTGATTTTGAATTTGATTTCGATTTTAATATTTCTCATAGGGACACAATAATTAAAATTTCAAATAAAGAGAAAATATTGTCGATATATTTAGTTTGTAAGCTTTTCTTAAAATATTGTAAAAATGTATTAAAAAAATCAGATTTATTATCCTAATATCAATATGAATCTATATTAACGACATTTTTATTACATGTAAATTAAATTAATTGATAATAAAAGGTGTGAACACATTAGCTAGAAAGTTAAAACGTTTAAAATCAATGATGGGATTTCCTTTTCCTTCTATTAGAATTTGTATATTGTTTTAAGCAGACTATAGAGAATTATTTTGTGAAAGAACGCTTTCTATCTACATATGCATGTAGTTTAAGGAAGTTAAAAAAGCACAGTTATTTCATGTACATTGCAATAATCTGTATTCGATTGCTTTGTTTTTTTTTAATGACGTTGGTAATTCATTATTACTTTATTTTTTTTTTAAATTTCAAGATAAAGATTTCATCCAAATTTTCAAAGAGAATGTCAAAAATACAAAGGACAAAAATTTTCGTTTAAGTAACAGTATATATTCACCGACTAGGCAATGTGATTTTGAATGATTGTTTACAGTTTGTATAATTTTTTAAAAGAAAAAGAAGTATGTTGGTACATGTGTCATTATAATTTCCTTATGTATATTTGTCTTATTCTTTATATTTCCATTTCTATTTTTTTTTCTCTGCGATAACTCTTTGAAAGTTTGAGGAATTGATTTCTTGGTAATTCTACCAGAATGTAAATTAAGCAGGTCGATATGTCAGCAGCTAAGGAGGCTTAATATGCATGCAAATCTCGTGCGTAGCTGTCTCTGTGTCGGACGCTAAGGAGGCCAAATATGCATGTAAATCTCGTGTGGCTGGCTTTGTGTTTGAGGTCAGTGGGCGAGGACTATTGGAATTGGCATGGGAGTCCTCGTGTGATTTACATCTATGTGTACATTTTTAAAAACTAAATCAACAATTTCATTTCACAATGAAATTGAAATATTAGGAATCGCTGACTAGCTAGAATGGTACGCACACGACATCAATGCTAGTGGGAAACATGAAATGATTTACGCATAACGGACTTCGCCCGTCATGCAAATTATCCCATGTTTCCCACTATAGTTGATGCCCTCGCATATTATTCTAACTAGAGAGTGATTCCTTAAGTAAACGAAATGCATTTACTGTAAATAGCTTTAGAAAACGCGTTAGTATATAGTAATTTTAGTTCCATAGATAATGATTTATTATGTACATTGAGTTATGAATATGAATCATATTGATTGTATTTTATGACTTGCGAATATTTTGCAGCCTTTTTTCCATTGATGACAATGTAAATATTTTTAATCATGAAGGATTCTATGTCCTATGATAAGGTTTTCGGTTATGAAAAATGAAAGTAAACTGAATAGAAAACAAAACAACATACTCTTTTTAAAAAAAAGGAAAGGTCATGATATGTTCAGCATTCGGCCAACCAATAACCTCTTTTTAAAAAATTGTGTTAAAAAATAAAGTGGTAAAATGCGATATGCTAACAAAACGATAAAAACATTATACCAAATGAACGGTTGAACAGGGTGGTTGTGGATATGTTTTCCTTTACAAATTACATCGTGCACATGCAGATACTTGCAGCTTAAGCATCTTAACATTGATATTGATCACGTGATTCCACTTCAACTATCATTAACTATATATATCTTTGCAAGATGTAGGCATGTTTGACGTGATAATAATATTATTATGTACAATGTACATGTGTAATTATGTTATCTTATTGTATTAAATTTTGTTTTCGTTTTATATTGGGGATTTTCTCTTTTGAGGTCACTTGAGTCACTCAAGTGACCTGTTGCTTTCTGTTTTCTTCCGTGGTCGTGCGTCGTCTGTTGACATTTGAACATTTTCAACTTCTTCTCTAAAACCACTGAACTAATCTTAACCAAAATCGGTATACAGCATTATTGGGTAGAGGGGAACAAACATTGTGAATTTAATGGTTCTCGCCCCCCTGGGGCCTGAGGAGTGGAGCCAAATCCACTAAAATTAATGCAATCTTTAAAAATCTTCTTCTTTACTCCTGGACATCAAGCAGTCAAACTATTCGCATGAATGAAATGAGCATGGGGTCCTCTACCAAAATTGAGAAATACATGGCCCCAGGGTCAGGAGTTCTGGTATTAGGGCGGGGCGCTATTGATTATGCATTAATTCTTTGAAAATCTTCTTGTCTGCTTCTGGGTATTAGATAAATTTACTAAGTGCATAGTTACTTGTACTTTTTAAGCATTTCAAATCAATTTCCTTTCAACAAGTAAACATCATTATCCCAGCTTTTGTTTTATATAGTAGTACTTAGAAGGTTTTTGAGAAATATGAATTTTTCCAATCAATTTGAACGTGCCTTTACAAGTTAGAATGCGTTTACTCTGCATGGCGATCACACATATCAAAATACATGAAGAAAACTTACATACACGTATTTATTTACTAGAGCTTCATGTACGAAAATATTTTATTTCAAAAGCAGATGTTTAGCCATTTCAGAGTCTTTTATAGCTCGTGTAAAACAAAGTTCAAGTGAACCTTCTAAATACCTAATGAATGTATTTATCTATTGTATATCCACATTCCTGTCTGTTAAGTACTCTCTCCATTTATTTTTTACTTCTTTTCAACCACGTCCAATTTCGTCAAAGCATATATGTCACATCGGATTTAGTCTTGTCAAAGAGAAAAGACGAACCCTTTGCTAGGTTCATAATATTAAGAAAAAGAGAATAATGATAATGATACGTATATTCTTCAAATTAACTATCTGTGGTCAGAAAAATGAAATAAAATCTATTTGAAAGCCATTTACAATGTGTATATTAAAGCTCACCTAAGCTAAAAGCTCACGTGAGCTTTTCTGATCACATTTTGTCTCTCTGTCTTTCCGCCCGTCTGCAGTCTTTTCACATTTTCGAATTCGTTTTCAGAACCATTGGGCCAATTGCAACCAAAATTGCCATACAACATCCTTGGATGAAGGGAATTCAAATTTCTTCACATTGTTTCGAGGGAAAATAATATAAAAAAAATAGTAAAAATATTTGGTGAAAAGGGTCAAACATTTTTCTCTCAAGAACCACTTGGCCAGGAAAGATGAAACTCTCGTGGAAGCAATCTCTGGCAGTGTAGATTTAGATTTGTTCAAATCATGACTCCCGAGGTATGGGTTGGACCACAATAGACGGTCAAATATTTACATAGAAATACATGGGGGAAATTATTAAAAATCCTCTTCTTAAGAACAACTGGGCAATGATTGGTCATTTTTATATGGAAGCATCCTCAGGTAGTGTAGATTCAAGTTTGTTCAAATCATGAGCCCCGGGGATTTGGGTTGGGGCCACAATGGACGATCATACAATATACAAATTAAATGTACAATTAAGCCTAATTTATAGGGAAAGGTTTACTATGACGTCACGCAAAACTATCAGTTCTTCAGATTACCACAAAATGAATTTATTTGCTATTTTAATCTGTTGGATATAACCAAAAACTTACTTTTACATGCAGTTTTGTTATTTGTTAAACACCACATAGCAAGATGTAAATGATTTATTGATCGCATTGCACTTGTCAATGTGACGTCATTTCGTTAAAGTTGACGCAGTTTGCAAGTAGTGAAAGGCTGATAAAGCTACATTTTTTACAAAGAAAAATATCTTTTTTATTCAGATAAAATAGTATTAAATTTTCATAAAAGGCCGTTTACTTGGATCGTTGTGTATATTATACAATTATATACGAATATTGTACTTCGAAGATGGCTAAATCATTGTATTAACCGAAAAAACAGCATTAATTGTTTTATTATATAATTCACTGATAAAATATATAGCTCATTACTTCTTTGCATTTAATTAAGCCCTTTACCTAGCCAAATACAAGAGAGACGCTGAATTAAAATGTAAAAAAAAAAAAAAAACCTTATCAGTAATATCAATTGGAAATGTTTTCAAATATCAATTTTAGTTGCCATAAAAAATATATAATGCCTGTCTTTTTATTGGAAGATTTTGAAAGGAAGGAGAATTATCAGGGAAAACTGACTGCCAAAAAGTAAAAATTGTTGTTAAGTAAAAGTGTTGGAGGGTAGTCCCTGCATTTCCTCTTACCACCC
Source organism: Saccostrea glomerata (assembly GCA_003671525.1). Lineage (NCBI taxonomy): Eukaryota > Metazoa > Mollusca > Bivalvia > Ostreida > Ostreidae > Saccostrea > Saccostrea glomerata. The sequence continues at coordinate 287,133 of PRKT01000425.1, forward strand.
TCACCCAAATATATATATTCGCTTATGTTTTGTTTACATGTAAACAAAAAAGTCAAAGTCGTTTACATAGATTTCCAAAAAACTTTCTATCCAATTGGAATTTCCTTTTCTATTTCTATTTTTAGATCAATGTAGAGGAAATAAATCATTGTATTCACCTGGAACGTCACGTGCAGGTCAATACAACGTAGTATTTTTCTAACATAGTTGGATCACAGCCAATCTGAGAGATGGAAATTATTGAATCACATAATAATACTATTTATTTCTAAATTTAATTGTCAGTCTATTTTGTAGACAAGTGATACTGCAGTATTGTTGTATTTAGATTAATAGAAGGGTCCTAATAACTCGATTTATTGCAAGGGCATACCCTATACAAAGTCCTTAGAAGGAATAACTCATCCTTGTAAGAAAGTATTTTTTTTTATCTAAAACTGTCACTCAAACTGTACTGCGTTGTGAAAGTAAATCAAACATGGGTACATCTATGCATAAAACATCGTTACTATAGATTGCGCAGGGGTAATAAGGAAGCATACAAAATATTCTGTCTTGATTAAATCAGTGCTATACTATGACGTCATAGTAGGCGAGATGGCGTCAATTTTATAACACAAGTACTCGTAATATTGGTATTTAGAGATGTAATCTAACTCTAGAAAATAAATAGAAACGTGTAAACATTAACAAAAATAAAATGTTTTTATTTTGTTATGCTGTATCTGTCATTTTGATTAAAATCTGTCACCGATGACGTCATATGTGTTCTTCAAGTAACTTTGGAGGTGATCATGTCATGTAAAGAAAATTTGGCTAAGCCGGCTTGTACAAAGATGCGTAATACGGAGTTTAAAAGCAAATATCGTGAATATTATGTGAAATTCATATGGAGTTCAATTAATACGCCAGTTTCGAGATTGTAACTCTCCTACGATAGAGGCGCAAAAAGTACCCATTTCAGCATGGAGGTGGGACAGGTTGTCTCTGTATACAAAAGTGCATAAACAAAAGAACGATATTTATGGCATTTAGAATTGATTAAATGATATAGAAAGATAATAATGTTAAGCAGTGATGCATTTTATGATTTTATCAAGCTCAACTATGCATATTTACATATCTACTACAAATTTTCGGTTACTTGAAAACGAAAGAAACGTCAGTGTTTATAAAAAGTAACCGATTTTCTTGATTGTACAAACATTTTCTAAAAAGTCAGTGTTTTTAAAGTTATAATAAGGAAAAGAATCAATATGCCATTTAGATTCCCGACGTGCAATGACCAGATGCATGTGCATCGTATTTATTAGAGGTCCATATCTCTTCCCTCGGCCGAAAGTCTTACATCTGATCCACTGATATTTTTTTTTTGTTTCGATATTTTTGCTTCAAAAATGATGCCTTTACTTTAATTCGGTTATTCTCAAGTTGCAGGGTGCATCCTGACAATCGTGTAGTTGTGATGAACCGGTATATCTATGATGCAATGTATCCAACATACACAGTATCAAATATCTGTCCCACTTGTTTGTTTACGCGGCAACAAAACTCGATCCCCTCCTCAACGAAAGAGCGCACCAAGGGAGATAATCTCGAAACTTGCGTATTAAACAGGTATGCTAATTTATTTTCATCGATTATATTCTCTTGCGAAGACAGTCAACTATATACGTATCCCGGTCGACCTTTCCTCTGTCATTCGTGACAAAAATAATGCAACAGAACAACAATAAGCTGGATATGTCAAAATATCAGATTTGTACATACTGCAAATTTGCCCTCTGATAAACATGGAAAGTACTGCTAGAGTCCCGAGTTAAGCATAGTTTTAGGAAAAATCTCGGTTCATATGTTTAAAATTCAAAACATAGGGTAAGGTTTCGTGCCAATCTGTGGAATAATTATTTAACTGGCAGGACTGTGGGATTCTAGCAGCACTTTTAAGGCAACATAGACGTTTCTCAACTATATTATATACTCAAAGAAATGATCAAACTCCGGGATATTGTTGTTCTGTTAGCTTTTTCATTAAGGAAAATTACGCTATAAATAGAAGTCACGTGATTCCATGGTGTGGTGCACGTCTTTGCATTAGACACTCTTTTATCTGTATGCGATAGTTAATAACAGTTTACGTTAATCAGAGGTTTTGGTAAATTATCAAACTTAATTTTCTTTAAAAAGTCTAAATTTCCTGAGAAATGACTTATATACTTCCTTAACATATCCGCGTGGATTCTTATCTAAATACACCTACGTAGTACGCCCATTTAATCAACATTTTCTTAAATAATTTGTTTACGAGCATTTGCATTTTTCCTCTGTTGGGAAATAAAAACTATTTCAAAATAGTTTTAACACGTGCTTGAAGGATAAATGGAATTGATTTGTAATCGATAAGAATAAAATTATTATCCAGTAATGTTTACCAAAAGCTTATTTTGTCTTTTTAAAAGAAATGAGTTTGTTTATTTTTCTGCCATGGGAAGAGGCAAAAAAAATAGTAATTGATTGATGGAAATCTTCATTCAAAAGTTTGTTCAACAAGACAATCGTGTATTTGTTTTTATATTTCCATTTGATGTAACCTCAATTAATTGTGCTTGAAGTAGTTGTGGAGGTAGTCTTTTGTGATATACAGTACATATTTTTTAACTAAACATTATCGACTGATGAAAAAAAGATTATTACATGCACTATATATTGTTTTATTGTTTTACGCGAATTAAAGTTTTTAAAATAGCCATACCGGTCAACTTTCTGTAAAAAAAAATGTTAAGTTGTTTACGTCATGAAAGTTCCTTTTACTATGGCCATCCTTTATTAGCTCACCTGAGCTGAAGGCTCAAGTGAGCTTTTCTGTTCAAAATTTGTTCGTTGTCTGTCGTTGTCATTGTAGTCGTTGTCGTCGTCGTTAACTTTTCACATTTCCATATTCTTCTCGAGAACCACTGGAACAATTTCAACCAAACTTGCCACAAAGTATTCTTGGGTAAAGGGAATTCAGATTTGTTCAAATGAAAGGCCAAGCTCCTTTCCAAGGGGAGATAATTATGAATTAATGAAAAATTAATGACATGTTTTAAAAATCTTCTCCAGAACCACTGGGCCAGAAAAGATTGACCTCATGTGGAAGCATCCTTAGGTAGTGTAGAATCAAGTTTGTTCAAATCATGACCCCCGGGGGTAGGGTGGGCCCACAATGGTTGATCAAATTTTTCGTAGGAATATATAGGAAAAATCTTCAAAAATCTTCTTCTCCAGAACCACTGGGCCAGGAAAGATGAAACTCTTGTGGAAGCATCCTAGGGTAGTGTAAATTCAAGTTTGTTCAAATCATGACCCCTGGGGATAAGGCGGGGCCACAATGGCTGATCAAAGTTTTACATAGGAATATACAGGACATTTTTTAAGTCTTCTTCTCCAGAACCACTAGGCCAGTAAAAATGAAACTTATATGGAAGCATCCTCAGGTAGTGTAAATTCAATTTTTTTCAAATCATGACCCCGGGGTAGGGCCACAACTGACGATCGAAGATTCACATAGGAATATAAAAGAAAAGTCTTTGAACATTTTCTTCTCCAGAACCACTAGGCCAGGAAAGATGAAACTTATGTGAAAACATCCTCAGGTAGTGTTCCAGTAGATTCAAGTTTGTTCAAATCATGACCGATAGGGGTAGGGCGGGGCCTAAATGGACTATTAAAGTTTTCCATAGGAATGATTTCATCATAATTTTTCTTTAAACTCTTCTTTCTAAGGTCCACAAAGCCATGATTGGTCATATCTTTATGTAAGCATCCTCACGTAGTGTTGAATCAAGTTTGTTCAAATTTTGAACGGGAAGTAGGGGTTGGCTAGGGTGGGCCACAATTTGGGATCAACGTTTTGCCTAGAAATATCAAGGAATATTTTCCCAAAAGAACAGAAAAGCCATGTTAAATCATATTGATATGAAGGCATTCTCACAAAGTACAAAGTCATACTCCCAGGGGTAGGACTGTGCCACAATGGGGGGGGGGGGGGTCAAATGAATAAATAGGAAAAAATAATCAGTTCAAAAACAGCAAAGGCATTTGTTGTATGGAAGCATCATCAGGTAGTCGGTAATTTAAAATTCCAACCCCCCCCCCAATGTAAACTTCTCAATACTGAAGATTTCCTAGCCAATGTGCTCAGGTGAGCGATGTGGCCCATTGATCTCTTGTGAAGTCATTATTTCGATAACTCACATTAATTGAACTGATGGAGATATAAATATATTAATATTTTCTTATTCTTCATGAATTCGTGGGTATAATATAAAGTATAGGTCATGCACTTAATATTATGAATAATACATGTATATGTGTGAATTTTAAGCCAAAGGTCGACGTACATATATTGGAGGTTTACTAATTGAGTTTTATGAAGAGACTTACTTTTACAATTGACGACTGACTTCTACAGTTTATACATAGACCAACTCCACTTACAAAAATGTAAAAGTCAGCTGTCGAATGTAAAAGTAAGCCTCTTCATAAAACTCCTATAAGATCATTGATTCCAGACGATTATAATTAACCACTCCAAAAAATACAGTATATTGAAATAAAATATGCTTCGAACTTGACTCAAATTATGCGAACTACCGATTTCCGTAGATTTTTTTTCAATGCAATAAAAATTATAAAATAAAATTGTTGTGTATTATATTCTTATAAACCGTATATGTACGTTTTTAGCGAGGATTTAATTTTGACATTATTAGCGAGGGTGCTGACATCGCTTAAATTGAATATCGCTAAAAATTAATTGCGTATTATTTGTAATAGCTTCTTTAGTTAGCAATTTAAAATCGCTAAAATAACTTCTCGTTAAAAATAAAATACCAAATTTATTCCTTAACTGAAAATGCAGATTTCGGATTTTCCTGTGCAAAACATGCACTTTGCAAATCATTTTCATATAAGAGGCGGGGGTAGCATTTAGCTCAGTTCTCAATGTACCTCTAGTTAACATACTTAATTCTTCACTGTTTTTCCGTTATTTCCTGATCATGATTAGGGACACACGGTTGGTGCAACCGGTCGGCTGGGGATGCTCATTCATCCATGGCACTTGATCCCACCTCTGATCTTTTGAAGGTTCGTATTTTGCTCCGCTCCTATTATATAATGTTTAGTGGACTCTTTAGTTCGAGTACTGTTTACTTATCTCCACAGTTTTCATTTTACTTTGAACCCAAATACATACATTCAATACGTAATGCATTATACAATTTATCAAAATAAACGTAAGAATCATTTCATTTTATTTTTCACATTTGAAAAGTTCGTTTTAAGAGCTGATTATTAAAGAAAACCCTATTATTCTTTCGACTGTTCTCGCAAAGAAATACATTTTTTAAAGCAAGGATGGCCACTACACTTAGCTGAAAACTGTTTATAAATGATATCTGACAAGATGGTGAAAATTAGAAATTATGTGAAAAGTTTACTTTTTACATAAATCGCCGAAAAACTCACATTAAAGTTATAATTAATTCTTATAAGTGAAAACATAATTTGTAAAGCTATATAGCTTTTAGATGGATTCGAAAACAATAATTCAAAGGAAAAAAAGAGAGTTTAAATATAACAGTAAAACTGGTCGATTTAAATTTATGTTATTTTATTATAAATCGTAATAATTAGTGAAAGACAATGTTTACACCTTGTAGGCATATACATTTATGATAAAAAAAAATTCACAAAGATATCTTGCAAGTGGTCTGAATGTCATACTTACATTTCACCTAAAAAAAAAATCTATAATATTTTTTCTAACACATCTTAAGTATCTCTGGTTAAATACTAGTAACTTTTTACATATAAAATATATTGCATGTCTGCATAATAATGACGCATGTTGATATACTATGTCTTCCATGTAGGTGGCAGAAATATGCCATCATATAGTAAAGAGATGTATCACGTTCTTTCCTTATTTTCAGATTACAGTTTGCATTTCTATAGAAGGACCCTTGTAATAATATAGAAGTTCGCCTATAAGATGATATTGTATAATTGTGATGAGGACAGAAAAATGTTGTCTTTTAAATTTCTTTCATCTAAATATATAAGACATATGAGCAAATATACATTGACTATTTCATCTACTCAGAAACCAGAGAAGAATCCTACCTTAAGTCAAATACTGATGTATGTTTTCAAAGATATCGTAAGGTAAATATTTGAACACTGAATAGTCTAAGGATTTTTCCGTTATCTATGAGCTTTAAATTTGTTCGTTATTCATATAACTCATTTTGAAGAAATATTCAATTTGTAAAATAATAATAAAGCAAATTAAAATGCTTAAAAAAACAACAATATTCCACTTCAGAAAAAACTCAAATTATTGAAAGAAAGAAATTTATGAAGAGTCGTTTAACTCATTTTTCTTAAACGTGTTTAACCCCTAATTTGACACGAAGGAAGTGCTATTCGAAGTTATCGAATACTCTTTGATGTTTGAAGAATGGGTAAGAAGAATTTGTGTCATACATGAAGATTTGATATATTTTATTCTTTATAAATGATCTTTTTAATAGATGGAACAAGCGCTTCTTGGAAGATAAGACCGGACACCAGGGGATGCTTCCTTCTCCAAGCCCTTCCATCCCTCCTCTGATTTGCAGGGGTTCGTGATTTTGTCCTGATTACACAGTCATCCTTTTCATTTACTGAACTGTTGAAATTGATCGTATTTATTATTTTACCTCATATCTAAAAAACAATAGAAGGAACAGCGGAAATAAAATGCACTTTATACAATTACTAAAACCGTTGTCACGTACATGGCAATGTGACTGAACTCTCATCGAACTTTGCCTATAATCAACTAAAAACTTGATAAATTACGCACCAGCAATCGTCATTGCTAAATGAAATTATTAATTCATTCAATTAAATGCATCCATTTAGATCAAAAGTGTGTTTACCTCTTTGAAATTGTTGAAATTTCGCAACTGAGGACATGAAATCCTTTTCTTCATGTTGTTAATAGGTATCTAGGCTTTTATGTATAAATAGTGAGTCAGCATTGTTCTAATTATCCAAACAAAAGATTGTAGAGCATTTTCTGAATCCATTAGGGCATAATACCATAACGTGGGATGCAGTTCTTGGAGGAACCTTGATAGAACAATATCATTGTAATCTTCCTCGAATATGTTAACAATACAGCTATTACAAAAAATGGAATGAATGTTTTATTGAAAGATTATCGGTAAGTCCCTTTGCACTTTGAAAATTAAAAGAACTTAATTAAATTCTTCGGATCCTGCTTTATTTGGTTTATAGCAGTAATTAATTATATCGATATACACAAGAAATCTGTTCAGGAAAGGTCCGATTAAAATTGCTTAAGTTAATGTAATAGGTGGATTGATTTGACTAGATATTTTGAGTTGACAACTTAATTAGAAAATTACAGTATTTTCAAGACTTTTTCAGAAAACAAGCATATGGGTATAAAAAGGAAAAAAAATACCTAATATTATTTTGTGTGGGATAATCTGTGATAAAATATATTGCAAAGGATATGCTCTTTGATTTTATTTGAATTCTATTTACTGTTTGTTGTTGTTTATAAGGTTGAGTTTTATATTTGCCTGACAACAATTTCATAGAAGGCTTTAAAGAAGAATACCTTGATAGCGTACCGCTAACTAACCAGGTATGTAGAAAAGATAATTTTATATTTTGGATGTTTATTTTTCTTTGCATACTGCTTTCTTAAATTGCTGGCAAGATCGACCTGTATTTAACTGCAAAAGTATTAAAATAAATTATAATATTGGTCTTTGTGTGAATGCTGTTTAACGTCCGTCTCGAAAAGTTTTCACTCAAATGGAGACAATATAACTTGCCGGTGGATAGCTGTAAATTGTGTCTTTAAAAAGAAACTGGGTTGACTTGTTCTTTTCTTTCAAAGGCACTTAGGTATTCATCCCATTTCCATTTTTATACCCCTGGTTTATAATTAAAAACAAAGGGAATGTAGTGATGGGGGTGTCTGTCTGTCCCACCGTCCGTCCGTTACGTGTTGAGGTACCCATCTCTTATAATTACCTGCAATTCATTTTAAACTTAAAATTGAATGAAACTTTCACAGGTGCTTTTTTTCATATTGCTATTGTGTATCCTTTTTAAAAATATTTTTTGATTGTACGCATATTTCCTGTTAACCATAGCGGAGTATGAACACTGCTATTCTTCCTATTATATAAAAGTGATGGGTTTTCATCTCTTTTCTGCAGCTCCTCCTATACCGTTGAATAAAGTTAAGGAATATTTTAAAGGTGCTTTATTACGTAGAACCATAATACACCTACTTTACGTACGATCGGACACTTATTTCGGGCCCCCTATGACAAAACATTGATATGCTATTATAACTTTATTGGAGACAGGGTATCATTTTGTGGCCTCAGTACTCACAGTACCTCTAGTGGTTTCTTAAATTGGAAAAGGATGACTAAACGCAAGATTTATAAAGAAAAACTAGAAAAGGGTGTGGGGTTCAAGTACCTCTTTAGGTAAGCCAGATTTGAAACAAATTGTTCTCGAAAGGTTTCTGGCATTTTCAATCATTGCTTAAGAAGTAAATCTGGTTGCAATCTTCAGAAGTTAACCTGGTTGCAATCTTCAGAAGAAAATTCGGTTGTAATCTTCAGATGTAAATCTGGTTGCAATAAGTGGAATCAGTTGATGCAAGGCTAGAAATTATATGAATTTAAACTTTGATATTTTATCCCTTTTTCTAAATAGGATTGTAACAACCATATGTACCCAAGTATATTACAGTTCAAGTTATTCAAACCAGAAACACTTTAGACGTGTTAGAAAAAATATTATATTTTTTTAGCTTAAATGTAAGGATGAAACGATCACTTGCAAGATGTCTTTGTAAGAAGTTTTTTTTTTCTTTTTCATAAATGTATATCCCTGCCATATATTTACATTGTCGTCTTTCACTAATTATTACCAATGCCAAGGAGTACATATCTTATTATAATTATTCGTGTACATGTACTCATTGGCATTGTAAATTAGTGAAAACGGCATTATTCTGACCCCAACAATTCCAAAGGTGGGATCTGGTGCCGTAAAGTAGTAAGAATCCCCTGTTGACAGGCCACACCCGTTTGAAATCAATTTCAAAACAACGGCCTTGCCAATGATATGGAACAAGTCAAACAAAACACAGCATATGATATATTTATGTCAAGAAGGTCATTTTAACAACTATAGAATTCAATAAATGTCATCTGTTTTCCTATTAGAATTTTTTTTAATGATACTGGGATTCGTATCAAAAAGAGACATACCGATATTTTTAGCATTTTACTTAAGCACACCTATATAAAGTCATGCTCTTTACTGTTTTGTTGTAGATCGGCGAGTTTTTGAGATGATTAGAAAAAGCCTATTCACAACATTCCTCTTCTTTGCGATTTGTGAAGCTGCCAATAGATCGGCTTTATTCAAAAACCTTTTTAAACAATATGATCCTGATGTGGGTCCGTATGAAAATTCCTCCCAGCCACTAGATGTCGCCATGTCTCTTTATTTACAAAAGATACTTGAAGTTAAAGCAAGACTACAGACATTTTCCTCGACATTTTGGTTTTTCATGTCGTGGAAAGATGACCGCTTGGAATGGGATCCTGCACTTTACAATGGAATCGACAGCATTCAGACAAATTCTGTAAAAGTATGGAATCCAGCCTTTGTTTGTATTGTTAATGACATTGGTATGGAAAGTTGTTTTCGAGAAGGTTCCACTGTTACCGTCTTAAATACAGGCGAAGTTATATTTTCCAAATCCCTCGATGGGGCCACCCAGTGTAACATTAATGCAAAGAAATATCCATTTGACGTCCAGAAATGCTCTATCGACATAGGGAGCGCATTTCGCAGATCAAATGTGATATTCTTCAACTTGACATCGTCATATTTTGGACTAGACTTGTACACAGGAAGCGAGGAATGGAATGTTCTGGATACAACTGTATCAAAGTACTTTATTCAAGAAAATCGAGATATGATTTTTGAAGGGCTCCAGTTTGAGATTCATCTTGAAAGGCGACCAATGAATGTTATAGTTTCCTATATTTTGCCTGTGTTGCTGTTATCCACTGTAAATCTATGCTCTTTCGTTTTACCGATCGAATGTGGTGAAAAGATGGGGACTTCGGTGGCTGTTTTTCTTACGTTTGCCGTTTTCTTGACACTCCTCAGCGAATCCATGCCAGTGTCGGAGGACACCCCAATTTTTGCTATCTATCTAACATTCCAGTTGGCTCTCAGTGGATTTGTCATCATCATGGAAACTATTGTATTGAGATATCATATCGAAAGGTTGACGCACGTCGAGGCCAATGTATTAGTAGACGGAACAATTGAACTCGATAAATCAAAGAAAACGACGGATAAAAAGATAAGAATCAAGCGCCTCGATAACTTTATGATGTTAATTTACGTCATCTTGAATTTCATTTCTTTTATAACATTTCTTGTGGGAACGCAAAAATAGGTTATTTAAGGAATGAAGCTTATTTCAACTTATATTATACGATATAACATAACTTGGGGCGGTTTACGCTTTTTTATTAACCGCTTCACGGTTTATAAAAAACGTAAACTGCCCCAAGTTTTGTTATATCGTAAAATATAAGTTGAAATAAGCTTCATTCCTTATAATTTAATTTCAGTGTATATAATAAGACAATTTTTCCCCCCAGAATAAGGCTTCACATTGATTAAAATTTAAAAGTAACGTCAAGGGGAGTAATACGTTTTTGACGTAACTCATTGTGACGTAGGCAAGTTATGTTATAAAAATGGAGAAAATCTTTTATTCAATCAAATGAAGAGTTACAAGTGAAATTAAATTATTCATCTATTTATTATTGGGGGTGATCATAAAATAATATTAGTATTTAAAAGAAAGAAAGACAGACCATTCTTTGTTTAGATATAATGAGAATTTTTTGAAATATTCTATGTATGCCTCCAAACTGACATCCTTTGTAGCATATTGTTTGAAATGACTTTATTTATTTATAATTCTTGTCAACCAGTCAAATATGTTTCTGTAAGTCAGTAACCTGAGTTTCAGATTACAGAAATATGTCCTTGTTTAGTTTCTTATGAGGAAAAGAATTGATATTTTGAAGCATGTTGAATTAAATAAATCTGTCTAATCTGACATGCATAGGGAAAAAATTGTTTTGCACTATACAGGGTGTCGTATTACACAATACAATGGACATAGAAAATTAAAGAAAATGGAAATTATCATTAAGATCAGAATATACAGGAAACCGAAATGCAAAGGTGCCAGTTTAGACAGTTTATGATTATGTATAGTTTTTCTTGAGATAGAAGGGTTTCCAAACTTAAGGTTCATTGTCTCCCTGCAAAGAGAAAAAAAAAACCTTAAATTGAGTTAATGACCATATGGTAGGTTCATATAGGAAAAAAAGGTCATTTCTGACAAATTTTGCGCTGTAAGCTATCTCAAATTTGTTTAATTTTAATCAAAAATTGTATATTGTATTGTAAATTTTTATAATTACAGATAAGATCTAGAAGATCAAAGTGACAAAAAAAATTTATATTTAAATCTTCCGTGACTAAATTAGTCATGTATATATAGCTTGTATACGCATAATGTTGTCATTTGTGTGAAAATATATGTAAAGCATTGCAACTGTTTCTAATGGCATGTCAAACGTTGCAATATTTGATCTTTTCCATCTGCGTTGTATAATCTTAATTTGTCCTCTAAAATGTATTCTATAATTTTCCATTATTTTTTTCTATTCTGTATTTTTCTATTTGACGAATGTACTCTATAATTTTTCATTTGAATTAATGCTTTATTTGTATTGTAATGAAATCATTTGAATTGTATAATTATTTATTTGCATTTGATATTTTCCATCGTATAATTTCTTATTTTGATTCGATAAAAATATTTGATCGAATATTGCAACGATTAAAGTGCCAAATGTCTCATTACCTGCAAATTTATAAGACAATTCCTTGAATGATAATATTCACGAGATTCACATTTGGCGGATTTAAGCAATGATACTTGAAGATTTTTAATAGAGTAAACTGTGATTATTGACAATACACTTTCATTTCAACTGCATATCGAGTTAAAACATTTTACCCAAAATACTCATTTGCGCAAAATTTCGCTGCTTTTATTCGACGCGAAAATAAAATTATCATGAGTATATTTGAATTGCAACTTAATTAAAGAATTCATATTAGAAAAAAATCAAGCATTGCTGAAAAAAAAAACCCACCAATATTGGACTGATGCCACTAAGCATTCATTAAGCATTCATTAATTAAGTGTTGCTCTGTGTTGACAAAAGAACTGCGAACGATAGTATTGTTCTCCCGCCTACCTCCAAGTCAATTTTCAAAAGTAAACATATTCGATGAATGTTTAATATTTTTTATAGATAATTATATGGATTTACATAAAACATAACTTATTTGGGAAAACAAAGAGAGATAACTCTAAAATTGTGGTAAAACTTTTGGTTTTCACTATAGAAATCAACGGAAAACAGAAATATTTATAAACACCCCCCCCCCCCTTTCGGGAGTTAGTTTATAAAGACGGTCGTCCGTCGTTCGACAATAACGGTGTTCATTTTTTCGGCCGACGTTTAAAATCAAACTGTAGCTCAGAGCTCGATGATCGGGCGACGATTGGCCGACTTGTGAATATTTAACCCATTGTGATACATAACACAAACAAAATTTTGATGCATGGATTGATATATATTTTTTGAACGGAAACAACTTAAATAATTATTCCATAAGATTTAAAGAAATCTTAAATATTCTTTGCTGCTTTTATGCAATTCCATACAAAATTGTTCACACATTTTCAACATTGAGTCACAAATTTATAGCATTCTGCCACTTTGCCTTGCAACTATCTGAATATAGATCTATGAAAAATATTGCTGATTTTCTAAAGAAAAAAGATCGTTTGTGTTATTTACCCAAGTCATCGGTGTCCCAAGGAAATAATGTGACTGTTCCGTGTCGCCCGATACTGTGTCGGCCGATCATGTTCTTTCAGCCGACAGGACCAGAAAAATTTGGTCGCCCGACCATCGTCTTAAATGTGACCTAGGCATTAGCGTGCGTATTTCTTTAAGACGTACCTTCTCTGAAATTGTATACCTTGCCCCAGGATCATGTCACATCTTAAGCTTAAGTCAAAATAAACATATTGTACAAGAATTTTGATTCAGTCAAGTAGACAACAATTTAAAAAAAAATAATTGCTTTTCAAAAGAGATGTTATCTGTAAAATTAGAGATTCGTTCCAATATTAATTATCATTCTACAGGCGATTAAAGTCTAAGTCTGTTTCATGATCCCTGGACCGGCATTTCTTCAACTGTGCTATAATGTGTTGTATATTATATCGTTGCTTGTAAATTTGCATGTAGCTATGAATTGTTACTGTTTCATTACCTGTCCTGTGTATAATATTATTGTTGTCTGTCAATTACTTGCATGAGGAAATAAGTATACCTGCAATTGTTACTGTATCAGTAACTATATTTATAATAAAACCCTGGCTTCTGTATATTATCGTTGTTTTTAAATTTATTGCATTCAGAAAGAAATGACCTATGATTTGTTACTGTATCAGTAACTATAATACTGTACACAGGGTTATTTTCGTCCTGTGCTATTTTCGCCATTTTACACTATAGCAACATATTTTGTCCCGTTTTTAATTCGCTCAGTTGCATTTGGGTTTTAAAAATAATGTTGTTTTCATTAAATTCTACTATTTCTAAGTTAAATCTTTTTCAATAATGAGGACTGGAGGAAATGTTCCCTGTATACAGAAATCCATTTGTGGCTTATAGAATGTCTTTGTGTACTTTTAATTAAGTAGCTGTTAAAATGACCGGTATTTTCAGCTTAAAATGCTTCAAAATTCAGTGACTAGAACAACATTGAACTCACACGCTCTTACCCCTAAATATCTCATTTATAAAGCCTTCACTAATTTACAATTACAGAGAAGGGTATTTAAATTATGGCTTGAATCTGACATGTTGCCTTTCTTTTGTTTTATTCAAACATTTAACATTTTAGCTCTTTATCATAATCAAGTTACATGTATAATCAAAAAGGTTTGGAAGTTACTCAACTCTTAATAAACTTTTTTAAACCAAAATAAAACAGACTGAGTTTCTTTGAAATTCGTATTGCTCAGTAAAACATTACAAAATTTAGACTTTGCTTTATGAAAACATAACATTTTAGAGTGACATACATCAGCTTGATCATTCAATATAAATAAAACTGTTTTTCCTGATAACAGATTGACGTTTTTTCTTTTTATTTGTAATAAATATTTTTATGGAAATTTCCTTGCATACGACAACTAAAAGCTGATAACAGTATAGAAAAAAAAATTCCATAACTTCTTAAAAGTTTCCAAAAATTATTGAAGGGTAAAACATTTGATTGCTAAGATAGAAAGCGTCAATGAATACATTTCTTTTACATGGGTGTTTCATGGGAAATTCGACCAGAATCTACCATAAATTGATAGCAAAATTAATCATAAGCTAAAGGTGTGTACACATTCTCAGGAAAATCAATTTTTACAACTACAGACGCAAATGCAAAATCAATAACCTTTAATGAACTTCTATGAACTCTTATGACATTAGATTATGATTAACATCCAATGTTATACTGTAGCTATCCCCTCTATCTTCAATATATGTTATGGGAAACGTGTTTCTTGGATTTTATAAGTAAAAAATATTGTGCGCTTATCAAGTCACTGATTTTGCATTAAAATAATTTGTAGATCTCTTGCCTGGAAAAGTTAAAAGCAATAAACTCTTCTAGTAATTCATTAATACAACAATAAGTTTCAAAACAATAAGTTTGACCTTATCTAAAAAAAATCAACTTTGGTGATAACTGATATGGTGTTTATATTTGACACAATATACCATAAATAATGACATCTTACCTACAAAGACACCGAAAGCAGGGAACTAAATTCTTTGAATTTGCTTGTTATAATTAATGTTGTTATGCAGCATGTTGGAAAGGATTAACATGTATATAGGTTTCCAAAAATAAGTGTCCGATAAACGTCTAATTGCTTAGACAGAACGCATCCATGAATACACTTCTTTTGCATGGGTGTTTCTTGGGAAATTCGACCAAAATCTATGAATTGATAGCATAATTAATCATAAACTAATGTAACGGCCAGATTCTCAGGAATATCAATTTTACAACTACAGATGCAAATGCAAAATCAATCAATAACCTTTTATGAACCTTTATGACATTAGATTATGATTAACATCAAATGTTATCCTCTTGCTTCCCATCTCTATCTTCAAAGTGTGTGATTGGAAACGTGTTTCTTGGAATGTATAAGTAAAACATTGTGCACTTATCAAGTCTTTGATTTTGCGTTGAAATAATGTGTAGATCTCTTGCCTGGCAGTGTTGAAAGCAGTAGACTCTTTTCTTAATTTATTTCCTATACAACAATAAGTCTCAATACAATTTTTATTATTTTTTTTAAGCTATGGCTTTAGTCTGACAGACTTCCTTTTTTTGTTTTATCCAAACATTTAACATTTTTATTAGCTCTTAGTGATCAAGTTATAATCAGACAGTTTTGAAAGTTGCTGAACTCTAAGGAACTTAATGAAACAAAATTAAACAGACAGTTTCTTTAAAATTCATATTGCTCAGTTAAATAATAACCAAATATTTAGACTTTCCTTTCTGGAAACATAATATTTTAGAGTGACATACACCAGCTTAGTCATTCAGAATTAATAAAACTTTATTCCTGATATCACAATGACTTTTTTTTTGTCATATACAAGTATATGTTTATAGAATTGTTCTGTATACCATGTATAATGCAACTAAAAGGTGGTGAAATTATAGAAAAAAAATTCCATGCTTTAACTTTTCTGCAATGTTCGAAACTGCTCATTTATCTGTAAATAAACAATCAAAGACAATTCATTGTTTATTACTCATTTGTATAAATTATTTTAAATTGGATAAAAAGAAGGTTAAATATTTCGATGTACATGTTCAATGATGGAGGGGCTTTAAGACAATTAATTTATAGCTCTTGGCACTCTTTATTAATTGCTGTTTAACGTCCCTCTCGAGAATTTTTCACTCATATGGAGACGCCACCACTTGACGGTGAAGAGTTACAAATTTTGTCCTATACTCGACACTTAGGGCCATTGAGCAGGGGGGAACTTTTTCGTACCAGCACCTACTGCGACACGAAACTTTGGTATAAACGGTCTCATCCGAAGGACTGGTCTCCACGTCCCCCAGTGGGATACGAAACTCCGTTTGACAGCCTTGAAGAATTTATATAAAACTTTTAAAAAGTCGAATCTAACTTCAACTTTTTGAAATTCCGGGGTCCATGTTTATATACCTTTTTTAAATTAGATTTGTGTTGTTTTTTAATTTTTTTAATTGATCACTAAAATTGACCGT
The DNA here is from genome assembly GCA_003671525.1 of Saccostrea glomerata. Lineage (NCBI taxonomy): Eukaryota > Metazoa > Mollusca > Bivalvia > Ostreida > Ostreidae > Saccostrea > Saccostrea glomerata. The sequence continues at coordinate 303,735 of PRKT01000425.1, forward strand.
TTTGCGCAACATGCTGGACAAAATTTACATGTATCTGAGTTTCCTAACAAACAAATTTAGGATGACTTTGATTGTTTAGATAGAAAGCGTCCATGAATACACTTCTCTTGCAAGCATCGGTGTTTCACGGGAAATTCGAGCAAAATCTAGAAGAAATTGATTGCATAATCAATCATAAGCTAATGTAACGACCAAATCATCAGGAAAATCAATTTTTACAACTACAGATGCAAATGCAAAATCATTCAATGATGTATTTTGAACTTCTATGAACTATTATGACATTTGATTATGATCTTTCTTCCCCCTCTATCTTCAGAATAAGACATGGGAAACATGTTTCTTGGAATTTACAAGTAAAATCATGCACTTATCAAGTCACTGATTTTGCTTTGAAATAATGTGTATAGATCTCTTGCCTAGAGGAGCTGAAAGCAAAAAGAGAATTCTTTGTCTTTGATGCAATGATGCAAATTTTGTTTTTGCATGTATGCAAATGTTCTTGATGCAACGTTTTTCATGTAAATAACGGAGGAAATTTTCCATTGCAATAGATGTCAAAAGATGCTTCACTTTGTCTATCTCTTAGAAGTCAGTGGAAAATTGGACTGATCAATAGTAATGATTTTTAAGAAATTCAGGAATCCAGTACAGGCAATTAAAAAAAAACATGACAGAATAAAAAAGAAAACCCCAAGTAATGGTTACTGATTTATTCATATTTGATAATCGTGTCTCAGAAAAAGTTGTCTTAATAAACCTGTGACATACTCATGATAATGACTAGGTTACATTATACCAAAGTATACTTTATTTTTTTTTATAACGAAAAACTTTTTTTTATTAACCTACATATATTTTTTCTTCACTTCTAATAGCAATTAATACTTTTAAAAGAGGTTTGACAAGCAATGAAATGAAGAAATGTCACAGTGTTGTTAGCCATAAATAAATATCACATACATGTATTACACTTAATAATAAATCTCATATATATATAGCTCATACACATGATTTCATTTCACAAGACAGACCTTTTTTGTTACGATTGATTACTCTCAAAACATGATTTTCTTACAATGCTATTATTTTGCATTAAGCACAGATTGACTTATTAATCTCTTTGAATTGTCAAAAGCTTTAGCAAGACTTGAGCAAGAAACAACATTAAATTTTTAGTGAGTGAAAAAAATGTACAATTTCATCCTAATACACCTTAATAGCATTTATAAGATATACTGTGAAAAATGTCTTTATCCTTTAAATATGCAAGCATTTGAGAATGGCATACTCCCTAGATTTTTCATACTTTCAGTAGATATTTGATAGAGCCTATAGCTACAATATTTACATCACAACTCTCACCAAACAAACATAACCTTCTTGGACATGAAAGTCACATCTAATGCATTGGACTATTTATTTTAAAAGCATTGGAAAGTAAAAATTTGCATTCTACATAAAACACCTCCCTCTTCCTCTTGTTTTATAGTCATAAAAATAATTTACTTAATCAAGCAAGCAACTTAATATTGGTGAAGACAAGAAAGCTTTTATCAATTATTAAATTGCACAAATGCAAAGGACACCCAATTCCTTCTAATAAATATTCATGATGTTTGGAAGAGTTGACACTTTGTGACATCTGATACCAGCCAATAAAAAATGGTCTTTCTTCTTCTCATGAACTTGGAATGGTATTAAATGAAGGGTGCTCATAACGTTTTCATGTATGCAAATATCAATGCCTTTGTCCATAATAATATACCAAAGGAGACGAGAAAAAAAGTACACTGCCACATGTCCATTCAAAACGAACACATATACCAGTTTGGCACCATGCCAAATTAATAAAAGCACTAATTATTCTCCTCTTCTTCTGGGATCTTGATCTTGGAGAAATCGAATTCTTCACCAGTTGCCCTTTTGTAGGTTTCCAATACATCCTTACATGTTGTTTCGAAATGGGATGTGGCATCATAGGACTTTGTGATGAAAATCTAAAAAGAAAATAAAAGAAATAAACTAATGTTCAGCAACAGGAAGTGCTAAATAGTCACTGCACTAGTTTTAATAAACACTTGTTTTCTAAATAACAATTAGTGCCAGTGAGGACTGGAGATTTTTCCCCTTTAAAATTTTAACAATGATTTTTATGTATTGCTTTTTTCAAAATACTGTATTTTACATCTAAAAACACTTTTGAAATATTGGTATTTTTGGCTCAAGTGTCAGTGCTAAAACTGATTGTCTATGTCTATGTTTCTTCACGTAAAGGCAGGGAAGATAACTCTCAAGAAAACTATGAGATCAGAGGCCTGTTCCACTGAGCAAGCTTTCGCGAACACTTCTGTTGCAAGTATAATGAATTTTAGGGAGAGCTCACGAGTATTCGCTCTGTTGAACAAGCCTCTGAAGTGAACACTTAATGATTACCTCAGAGTCCTTTCCATCATCTACAGGCTCCATTATATCATGAACGGACACAAATCTGGAAAAAAAATAAAATTATTAAGTTTTTTATCAGTAGATTTCATTAGAAAAAAACAAACATCTTTTTTTTTTGTAACTCAATACTAATCTTTAAAGCATCATAGTTATCAATTTTTCCTAAGTTCAGTAACATATCTTAATAGACTTGAAAATAAGACAGCAACATTAGGTTCTAAAGTAATTGAGCTCAGGTCTGTCAGAAAGATCAATGGCCACCTGAAGGTCCCCTAGTGTGCACAACACAAGATACCCTTGCATTATCACGAATCCAGGGCTAAAAAATATCTTTTAACAATTCTAAAGCGAACAATGCCACTTATCTTGCTCCTCCCACTATTTTAAGACCACACCTACTTTTGTTCGATTGGTCCCAGTAAGTCTAGCCCTGGCTGTAGCTCCGCCTCTGGATTCTCCGTTTCCACGGTAGTACTGACACTAGCTATCCAGAAACCCTTGGCGGCCACCATGTGTTCATGTGATATCACACCAATGTAGATGTCTGGAATTTTATGAAATTCAAAGATAAATCTCAACCTGAAATTGTTGACCATGCAATAATACATATGCCAGTGGATAAATTTGATGTTAGTCTCTTTTACATGTACTAATTGAACAACAAACTGCCAAGTCATCATAAAATCAAACAATTCTCAAATGCAATAATATGTGAGTGAGATACTGAGATAAATCTTCCCCAGTGTCTTTTGAGATACTGAGATTAACCTACCCCAATGTCTGAGTGATACTGAGATTAACCTACCCCAATGTCTGAGTGATACTGAGATAAACCTACCCCAATATCTGTGTGATACTGAGATAAACCTACCCCAATATCTGTGAGATACTGAGATTAACCTACCCCAATGTCTGTTGACTTGGTGCTGGGGGATAATGATCTGAGCGGATTTCATGTCATTTGTACTTGGTACAGGGTGATTCAGTATACATATTGCTCTCACTACCTGTAATAAAACCAGAAAAATTCCTTTACATTACAGTTCTCAGTCTGAAGAGGGAAACATGGACATTTATAAAATTGTCTCTTTTTTCTTAAGGAAAAATAAATGACATAATTCCATAATTAATCAAGCTTCTTTAGATATGTCCTTTTTTTTAATGCAGAAGGATTTCAAAATATATACATAAACTATTACAAAAAAACTACCTTTCTTGTTGAAAACACTAAACAGATAAAGTTTTTTTCATACATTCTTTTATAAAAGATAATTCTTAAAAAGATAATAATACAAACAAAGAATCATACCTGACCCGCATGTTTACATTTGTCTTTTGCATAAGATGGATCACAAATGACCTTTTTGCACTTGGCAGTCTCGCCAGCGGCCATCACACCGACAGCTTTACCGTCCTCATAGACCACCGTGGCATCGGGGCGATCCAGCATGTAAGTTCCTCCGTATATTGCACTTAACCTGGAGATAGAATAAAAATTTGTATGAAATTTGGATATTTTTTTTTTTGACTAAGTTTTTGATTAAAGCTCTTTTTAAATCCCCTTTATAACATTTATCAAATATCAATATCTAGAACTAACATACAGTGTTTTCCCTAAGAACTGGCTACCAGCCAAATTGACCACTTCTCAATTGACAAAAATGCCGCTTTGAAGTAAAAATTTGTCGTAAGGTCCACAGAGATTCTGTTCATTAACCTCAGACCCTAGCCTGTTACAACTGATCTCTAACCCTTTACTTTGAAATAAAGGGAAATCACTGCCATTAAATGTATTAGCGATCCCCATACTATGAATTTATTTTTACACCATTACTTTTTCATCATTTTCTTTAATGGTTAATATAAAATAAACATAATGATATAAAACAACTTTCCATACCAATGTCATTAACAATACAAACAAAGGCTGGATTCCATACTTTTACAGAATTTGTCTGAATGCTGTCGATTCCATTGTAAAGTGCAGGATCCCATTCCAAGCGGTCATCTTTCCACGACATGAAAAACCAAAATGTCGAGGAAAATGTCTGTAGTCTTGCTTTAACTTCAAGTATCTTTTGTAAATAAAGAGACATGGCGACATCTAGTGGCTGGGAGGAATTTTCATACGGACCCACATCAGGATCATATTGTTTAAAAAGGTTTTTGAATAAAGCCGATCTATTGGCAGCTTCACAAATCGCAAAGAAGAGGAATGTTGTGAATAGGCTTTTTCTAATCATCTCAAAAACTCGCCGATCTACAACAAAACAGTAAAGAGCATGACTTTATATAGGTGTGCTTAAGTAAAATGCTAAAAATATCGGTATGTCTCTTTTTGATACGAATCCCAGTATCATTAAAAAAAATTCTAATAGGAAAACAGATGACATTTATTGAATTCTATAGTTGTTAAAATGACCTTCTTGACATAAATATATCATATGCTGTGTTTTGTTTGACTTGTTCCATATCATTGGCAAGGCCGTTGTTTTGAAATTGATTTCAAACGGGTGTGGCCTGTCAACAGGGGATTCTTACTACTTTACGGCACCAGATCCCACCTTTGGAATTGTTGGGGTCAGAATAATGCCGTTTTCACTAATTTACAATGCCAATGAGTACATGTACACGAATAATTATAATAAGATATGTACTCCTTGGCATTGGTAATAATTAGTGAAAGACGACAATGTAAATATATGGCAGGGATATACATTTATGAAAAAGAAAAAAAAAACTTCTTACAAAGACATCTTGCAAGTGATCGTTTCATCCTTACATTTAAGCTAAAAAAATATAATATTTTTTCTAACACGTCTAAAGTGTTTCTGGTTTGAATAACTTGAACTGTAATATACTTGGGTACATATGGTTGTTACAATCCTATTTAGAAAAAGGGATAAAATATCAAAGTTTAAATTCATATAATTTCTAGCCTTGCATCAACTGATTCCACTTATTGCAACCAGATTTACATCTGAAGATTGCAACCGAATTTTCTTCTGAAGATTGCAACCAGGTTAACTTCTGAAGATTGCAACCAGATTTACTTCTTAAGCAATGATTGAAAATGCCAGAAACCTTTCTATAGCTACATAGGTAGAAATAGTCTTTTGACTGGACCTGTATAGGAGTGTTCATGTTTTGCTATGGGAAACCCAAAAACATAAGTGTCGATCAAAAAGTAGAATAAGAGGTGCACAATCTGTGAAAAGCTCATTTAATTTCATTCAGTGGTATAAGAGGAGTTGCGGATAAGAGATGGGTATCCGAAAGCGTATCTGACGGTTTATGGACGGTCGGACAAACCTATCACTATACAGTATACCCTCCCACATTTCAAGCGAGAGTATAACAACGACATGCACTGTTTGAACATAGCAACGATATGTTATTACACAATTTCCCTCGAGTTCAATATGAGGGTTAACAGTGATTATGCAGGAAAGGTCATTTTCACTTTGGAGATGTGTGAAAGATTTTGATTGTATTGACATGAATGTATTAAATAAAGAAGAAGGTGCATATATAATTTCAGTTATCCAAACTTCATAAGTCCAGGTTAAACATGATACATGTATATATTTGATGGAAGAGTTTATTATAGCTGTCAACTCAATTAAGTCATTTTAAATATTTTCAGAAATCTCTTAGAGCAGGAAAACATCCGTGATAATGAAAGTAAAATTCTGCGAAAATAACTGCTTTGACTAACAAAAAAAATATTGGCCTTTAAATATCTCGAAAATAGGACGCAAAATGCAAATTTTAAGCATTATTTATATTCATTCTTTGCGTAGATGTTAAAATTTTTATGCAAATCTCATACATTTATTGTTTTGCCATGTTCTTGTCAAACTGGATTCATTTGAAGCTGTAATTAAACTTGAAAAGAATCAAAAGTAACTTGATTTATCATAAATTCATTGATACATATAATATTTATATTGAAACTTTGTTGTTAACATTTCCATTTTATTGCACTTATCTGAAACCGCTCAATTGATGTATCTTTCGTAAAAAATCTTAATTGTTCTACTTGTGACATCTTTATGTTAGCGAACTTCACAGTTGTTGGCTGCTACAATTCAAATGTTGACCAATGCTATTTAAGCTATTAAGAGTGAAAGAGTAAGTTCATCAGGGTTTGAAATTATTAATTGCATTGAGTTTTTATTATTGCTTAATCTTCATTCACTGATACATCATCTACACTTAAATAAGATTTTTTTGTCTGAATTGGGGAATTCGAATTTAAGCAGAAATTATTTGTACATTTAGTCTATAAATATTCTCAAAAATTTGATAATTGGCTTATCATTGAACTTGAAATTAGGCAAAAATGACTATCTGCATCTTATCTTTTGTAATACATCAGGATGATTTCCTCCCAATGATGGAACATCATTTACATGGTGTATAATCATGCTAATACAGCACTTTAGTTTTAAATATATTTCTTTGAAAACAAGCAGATTCTTTTTTATAATATCCAGTTCGAATCTAATTTTCCAATAAGATGAAATATTAATGAATACTTTTTCCATTAATGTCTAAAATTTGCCTCTGGTCAAAGATCTGATCTAAAAGGACCATATGCCATATCTGAACCTTTTAATTGAGATAATAATATATCTTACACAAGACTGTTGAAATTTTTAAGCCAGTTTTCAGTCATCAGTTTTGTCCATATACAATGGACCCTCATTTATCCGGACACTTTGGTTCCCAGTCAATTTGTCCGGATATGTGAAGCATCCGGATATCTGAATCACCAGTTCAACAAGACAAAATAACATTTAAAAATTTCGTTCCGAAGAAAAATCGTCCGGATACTGAAGCATCCAGATATCTGGCGTCCAGATATCTGAGGGTTCACTGTACATGTATAATGTTATGTTAAAACCTACTTGTAGTGAGGGCTTCCTTCTCGTCGGCAGGCATTTTATACACCTTGCCTCCCTTACAGACATAACTGCCCTCCAAACACTTGAATTCCAGGTAACGGGTTACACCAGTGTAAATCAGCAACTTCACCAGCTGACCTGAAATAAAAGACATAGTTCCCATGTTTATATCAGTACTGCAGTTCTTTTTTTATAAGATCTATTTTTTTTCCTTCATTAGATTTCATGGAAAGAATCCTAAAAATTTCTTGGAGTTCCAAGACAGAAAAAAATTTAGAGTAAGAAAAAAACATCATTGTTGGTGATTGAAAGTAGAATTTTAAAATAACTTCTCTGTTTTTCAACTTATAAATTAAAGTTTACATTTAATATGACTTTAAATCCAAATTCTTAAATTCACACTAAATGTGCTAAAATGTACATCAAGCAATTCTGACCAATTTTAGCATGCTTAGCATTATATACTCGGATGTACATTTATTAAATAATAAAAAAAAGAATTAAAAGTAACATAAATATCTGACCATTAGCCATGAGGAACTTGGGAATCAGGTCCATGTTCCAGTCTCTGCCTCTTCCAAACCTGTCTTCTGGCATCTTCATTCCATACATTTGGAACATCTATAAAACAGGCATCAAATGGAAATGAAAAACCAACAATTTCAAAGCAGACTAGGGACCTCTTTTACAAAAGAACTTACAAATTAAACCAAATTTAATTCCGCTTACAACTTTATTAATTACAATAAACATGATAAATAGAAAACGTTTTTCATCTTTTTTAAAAGAAATGTAGAAAGATACTTTTATTCTGGCAATTTCAAACTGAATCATTATTTTTTCTAAATTTTACGATGAAGATTTTGGTCTTAGAAAGAAGATCTTTTGTAAAACATGCCCCAGGTTTCAGGGATTTGTCTTTCTATTTTCTCATGTTTATATGATGACTTGTGTCTTCCAGTGGGATGATATTTTATCATGTTTATATGATGACTTGTGTCTTCCAGCGGGGTGATATTTTATCATGTTTATATGATGAGTTGTGTCTTCCAGTGGGGTGATATTTTATCATGTTTATATGATGACTTGTGTCTTCCAGCGGGGTGATATTTTATCATGTTTATATGATGACTTACATCTTCCAGCGGGGTGATATCTTATCATGTTTATATGATGACTTACATCTTCCAGCGGGGTAATAGATGCGATATCTCCTCCGTAATACTTGTTCCTGTCTATATGCAGTACTTTTTTACCACTCACTGACATCATACCACTCAAAATACACTCCTGGAAATAAACATGATAAATCAATTTAATTAAAATTAAAGGTCAACAACTTGTCTATCAGATACTGTTGACAGTGCAAGGTACATTTCACTTCAGGGCAATGAAATGTCAAAGGAAATTTTTGTATATATTTATACAGGAACTTGTATGCTTATTTTTTAATTGCACTTTTTTTTTAAAACTAACTTTTAAAGATGAGAGGAAGAAAGTTAACACAAATCATAGACATTTTAACATGCTGCCAAAGCCTTCCTTATTTCTCAATTTTACTTGGGTGAAATGTACATGATCACCTGATTTATGATAAGATATTTAAAAGAGTTTCTTTTAAAGATGCCAATCGTAATCAGTTTAAACCTATATCCATAATTACCGTCTTTTAAGGATAAAAAATAAACCACAAATGTAGGAAGTAGATTACTTTATCTTCTTCCTCAGATATTTATTTCAAATATGAACTGAACAATACTGTATTCAATTTGAATGGATTTGCACTTAGGCATAAAAGAGTACTTATATAGATAACTATTACAGCACAATATTAATGCATGAAAAGAGCTAGCTGCTTATGTAAATGTAAGTTTTAAAACATGAAAAACATAAAAACAAATATCAATCTCTATTTCCCATTTAAGATGTCAAGAAAACAGAAAGGAGTCAAGAAGTTTGCCTTACTTTAGAATGAATTTTATAAAAAAGTAATAATGTTTTGTATGCCTAATCACTAATTTAGAAATAAAAATTTCCATAATTATAAAAAAGCAAGCATACTCTCAAATATTATGTGCAACAGTACTGATTCAATAAAATGATTCATCATTTGAACATGTTGAATAAGAACACAAAACAGGAAATCTTGATATCTTAACATGCTTAAAAAATATACATTCAGGGTAATTTTCAAAAAAATCATTAGAACAAGTCTTTCACTTAATATCGTTTGAGATTTATAAGGGGTTTCAGAAAAAGGCACAGGGTCCGATGCCTGGGCAATATTTTTTTTTGCACATGTGTTGCACATTGTTGCATGTAAATCTTGGAAACAAACTATATCAAAAAGTACTAAAGATTTATTAAAGTCAGAACACTATATGAAAAGCATAAAGAGTTTCGCAAATCCTGATCATTTCTTCATGGAATCCTTATCATGGGTTATGAATAAAATACTATATATCATGTACATATACATGTATCTGAAATATACTTCCAAATTGTATTATTTTTTTTTCTTAGTGTGTTCATTACGACTCTTACTTCTTCCTTGTAAATGAGGTACTATACAGAGTTATTTAAAGACCCATGCAAAAATATGTAGTCATGTTTCATAATATTATTTATAAATGACTTAGAGATCAATACACACATCAACAGATAAAGGGGCGTTTTGTTAGATTCACCACCCTCGCCTCCCTTTGTCTAATTGTGTTAATGTTTGATATCTTGTTCAAATCTCCACATATTTCTAACAACTTCCTTGTCAGGTACTGGATTATACCTCAAATATCATTTCCTCTAAAGTGGCTAATCTGTCTCGTGAATTTACTATTAAAAAAATATGTCATAACACTAATTATTCACTTCGATTTAATTTAAGGACTGGTAACTTAACAGGTTCTATATTTGTAATACTGAAATTCACCTTTAGTCCAGTTCCAAGAACGATCACATCATATTCTTCATCCATGGTTACTTAGTGAGCTGGCAACAACTAAAATTAATCTGAGGTGGTGTGGTTCTTCTGCCGGCGGATGATAATGGTCGCATGCGCGTATGAATTTGGACACATTACAAACTGCATGTGGCCTAATTATTCCGTCAAATTTATCAATAAGACTATATATAGCACTAAATACTAAATAAGGAATCAGTTAAAATAAAAATTTGTTTATAAATTGTTGAATACAACGGTCGACTTTATTATTTATGCAGCGGAATAATATCCTCTGACCATCTCGTGTGCTGTTTGGCTACTTCCGGGATTTTATCACCGTCAGAATCAAAATATCGATTGTTCGCAGTTAACTACCTTCCACAAAAAACTTTGCAACTTGTGAGGCGAATGCATTGCAACACGAATGAGACCACCTATAAAAAATATCCGGACTCCAGTCCATATTTCGACATGGTTGCTCAAATTTTAAGCTAAAATTCCACAACGGTGGCTATAGCAAACTCTTGAATATTTATTTAAATAACGTTAGGCATTAACGTATAAAAGTATGGCTGAAAAACGAAGATCTACAGCAAGTTCACCCATGACAAGTAGTACATCTATTAAAACTGAAGGTTTGTGGCCTGTAATGGCTTTTCAATGTGTATGAGTTGGATACTGTGTACCATGTTGATGTTGACAATTTTTTACAATCAACTTGATTCTGAAGTGCAAGGCATATATGTATACAATATATTTAACTATCAACTATCCCGTAAAATTCAGAAAGACAATGCTGCAATCTCTGTGATATTTGGATCTTAATGGTTGAGCAAGGAATTTGTCCTTATTAAATTGTAAATGTATTATATGAACTCTAGCTGCAAGTACATTATTATGGATTCGAGCGAAGCTGGAACGTCTTCTGGTGATTGGCCAGATTTACGCGACCGAATGTGTCAGTGGATGCATCCGCAATAGAAAATAGCAACAGCTGTAATCCAATTTCTTTGAAAACGCTCACAATGTATAATAGCTTGAAAATAAAATTACATCAATTGTATCTTCAATTAATTCTGCGATACAAAACAACAATATTATGTTTAATTCTCATGCAAGAACGTTATGGTTGTTGCGGATGAATTTCTACAGAGAAGTTGCATCGAATGACATGAATAACATTTTTGAGACCGATTACTGTTGACAGTAACACAAACAACCTTAAAGAGGGTAAAATAATTACAAAATAAACACAAATACTACAACACTATAAAGGTTGAATTTCTTAATCAAGAGCTTTACTTTTACAATCTTCAATCCAATGAAATCCGAACGTGATATTTAACCAGTATTACTGTATTTATCCATTTCCTCCATTTGTTTACCATTTGTTTACTGCGCACTATCATAAATTGATCGGATCATACCTGTTACGGTAGAGTCAGAGTTGTAGTTTAGATGCACTCACTACACTGTAGAACAACACTCTGACAATGGCAATTAGAAAGAATAATATTTTTCTGATAATAGATTAGTTTTTTTACATGAACTTCAGTGGATAGACACCTAACTCGTAAGCAGGAGTTCTTGTTTAGATTCTGGATCAAGTCATATAATCTCTTTATGCATTCCTCATTTCCTACAAATTATACCATTTTCCAGACAAATTAAATCAACAACATGAACAAAGATCATGTTTGTAAAATTGTATCATTAGTGTTGTTTCAGATTTTTTTTCCTCTACAGATTCACAGACTTATGACTTGCTACAACATGTTTTCTCTGAGATGACTTTATCGGAAGAAGCAAGTGCTAAACCAAGGTATATTTTTTAGTGAAGGAAAAAATCTTTGCAGGAGACATTCATTGATATCATACATTGTCTTATTTTTTAATTGATTTCTTTTTTTTTGGTTGGTTAGCTTTTCAAACATATATCTTGGTAGTGAGGTACAATGTACTTGGTGTGTGCATATGTACATGTACCAGAATCACCAAAGTACTATTAAAATTAATTTGAATAAATAGCTCTGTAGATTTTTAATTGTTTTTACCGAAACGTTTGAAAAAGCAAAAGAATTAACAATTTTACACGTATTATTTTAATTTATTTTTTAATTACTTTCAGAAAAAGCCTTGAACTAGAAAACCTGCAGACAAATATGGATGAAATGATGACTGATGTTGTGGAAAAATCCTCTTTATCCTCAAAGAAGAAAAGTTTGTATATCAAATAAAAAGCAGAAGTACTGATGAACATGATATAATTCTAATTTAATTTTGCATCCTATATTTAAGAAGAAGTTAAGTTTCTAGAGAGAACATCAAAAACTTACTACAACAAGAACGAATGTTTACAAATAAAAAATACACTATTTCTATAGAAAAACAAAAATATATATAAGTGGAGAAAATGATTACCAGAAAACTTCATTATATTTCCTTTTTTTACAATTGTACATGTATGATATCCTTTAGACATACTGACCCCTATAGATGGGAGGATTGGTCCATCAGAAGTTGTATTTGATCAGAAGTCAATTGTCGGCATGATGGGTCTTCGTTTGGAATCTGATCAACTTGCTGTAGGTTTTATATACAGTACTGCAAATCACTTTTTATTCGCAAGAAATTTATTTTTGCATAATTACAAAAGATAATATATTTGCAAAAATTTCATTCTCATGCGTATTATTCTGAAAATTTTTATACAACAATACCGTAACCATAATTCGTGAAAATTTTGTCTCGCTATTAGAGAGTGAAAGACTATCTCGTGAAAATAAAGTGTTGCGAAAATATAGTGATCTACAGTCAGTACTTAATTTTGAGATTCTTTCAAAGTATTAGTAAATATTCAGCTACAGCTACATCTATGTTCAGCAGCTACAAATTTAACTTATTCAAAAAGTTAATCGCCTTGGAATTTTATCACTATTTTTTTTTTTTCAATATAAAAAAAGTGAAACTATAAATATATTTTCATAATCATAACTAGCATTTGTGAACGGCTAGGAATTTCATACACTAAAGTGCTAGTCTATCTGAAAATTTAGTTATCTGAACTTCAGGTAAAAATGAATAATTTTCCTAATTATTTATTGAGAGGGCTGGGTGGTTGTGGCCATTTTCAGACTATATTGATCTCCTTAAGAAAAAGAGCGCCATATAATGATTATAAAAAAACGTTCAAATTTTATTAAAAATTAAATGTAAAAAAATTTTTCTTTTCCAAATGATAGTTGACAGTTTAAGATATCCTCTTAAAAAATTAAGTTACCGTATAAGTGGAAATTTTAACGAGACTCAAATTTAGCGATTTATCCTTTAAAAATGGTACTAATTTATTTTAAGTGAGATTTAATTTCAGCGATCTAAAGAACCTATAAGAAATGAAATACAATTAATTTTTAGCGATATTCAATTTTAGCAATCTAAGCACCCTCGCTAATAAGGCAGAAAATAAATCCTCACTAAAAATTCTGCTTATACGGTATGTTATATCTGACTGTTACATTGACACCTCCCCCCCCCCCCCCCCCCCCCCCCCCCCCC
>PRKT01000425.1:317606-405685 GCA_003671525.1 Saccostrea glomerata
CCCCCCCCCCCCCCCCCCCTTCCCCCAAACCTCCTTAAAAAATGTTTAATTTGAATTTATACTATTTATTACAGGTTACAAGTCACAGTAACTTCAGCACAGTGAGGGCTAACTGCTGTGTTTATAGAGGTAGGAATGGCAATACAATTCAAAAAGTTTTATGACAGTCTTTAAATGATACATGTCACATTATGGTCATGGGATACAACATGTACATTGTATTATAATACAGTTGTCAACAGTTATTCAATTAACTGATATCTATACATATTGCTTTCTTACCTTCACAGTTACAAAAAATATAGAAAGAGTATCTTGAGGCCCCTAACTAAAGTTATCTATAGGCAGGTGTGTACTCTAAGCATTGTATTTGTTCATTGCTACCTTGTTTTCAATCATTTAGTAACGTTAAAATTTCTAAGTCTGCCTGTAGAATTTTCAAATAGACAATGAACATTACCTTGTACTGTATCTCGATATATACATGGTGATATGATATGCTTATCGTGAGACCTTGCAATCAATAAGATGTACCATTGTATTGTTACACCTCTAGGTTTAAAACCTCTATATGGACTGAAAAATCTAAAAGAAGAAAAAACAACAATTATTTGTCTTATTCTTTTCCAGATAGTAAAATTTTTTTTTTTCTACATCTTTAAAGCCTGAGATAATAAGCACCGCCCTCAGATTTACCTGGTCTGTATTCCCCCGTCAATCAAATAAATTTAGGTACATCATGGGGTGCTTACAACTGATTGACATTTAGCTACTAGTCCCTGTGTATAAAGTTTAAACCATTTATAATGATATTTTTTTTTTATATTTTCCATGTAGAGATCTAATAATTTTATGATTATAAATGTAGGCCAAACAAGCTGTGCAGGTAATACTTCATGAATGGACTTCCTGTGTATACTGATTGACGTGTAACTATAAGGGATTAGTGCTCATGCACTACTGTCAATGCCTTAGAATACCATGCATGTAAAATTAAGTCCCTCCCCTTACTTGAGAAAACAGTAACAGTTAAAAATCTCGACCTCTCGAACTGTTTAATATTATTGACTTGTTAACTCATCATCTGAACTTTGAAATCTGTGTGAAATTAGCATGTTTATTAGTATCTTGTTCTAAACTTTATGCAAACAAATACCGTAAAATTGCACATTTTCCTGGATCAAATTTTTCATGGTTTGAAGAAAAATTCATGGTTCAAGGGGATTTGATTTCAAGAAAAGTGTTTGTTTCACATTTATTCATGGAGGACATTAATTTATACTGTAGACTTACTTTTTTCCATGGGGTCAAAATTCCACAGAATCTCTATTTCTGTTTAATCCGCGGGTAGAAATTTACACAGATTTTTAAACTCGTACTACATGCCTTACATATATATTGAGTTCAATGGGACAAATTTCCGCGGAAAATTCGTAACCGCATATATAGCATAAATTAATACCACGCAAAAAAGTAATCTACAGTTTCTCATCATACCATGAAAACAATGAACATTCACCTTTGCAAAAATGAATGACATCACAGTTACTGTAAATAATGGTAAATCTGTTTACGAGTGATTGGTTATTTTTACAGGGAAATGGATGTATGAGGTCATGCTGTGGTCTAAGGGTGTGATGCAGCTGGGATGGTGTACGATCAAATGTAAATTCTCATACGAGGAAGGCGTGGGGGATACACAAGATTCATACTCCTATGACGGAAGTCGACTCAGGAAATGGAACATCAGGACTCAGAAATATGGAGAGGTATGAACTGATAAGCATTTCTGCCAGTCAACTTAAAAATATTTCTATATATTATACATTCATGTAAATTACTTGAATCTGATTCGTCGAGAAACATTAGATAAAAAACACTACTACCCGCTGAATAATGAAGCCACGCCCTCCTGCGTAGCAACAGTCAACATGGCTTGACGACGGGTGGTATTCCAAAAAATAGCGACTGCGCGGAATTTATGCGCGCACGGTTCACTGTAATATGTATTTGTATAAAACATTCAGTATAATATAATAAATATTGCATGTAGTTGAGTGTTACATTGAAAATTTTCACCCCTCGAAAACCATTGTCAACCTCGCCTGCGCCTCGGTTGACAATGGTTTTCTTGGGGTGAAAATTTTCAATGTAACACTCAACTACATGCAATATTTCTATATGCTGCTTTTGGAGATAGATATTAATACTTAGTTTTTTATAGGTTACAGTATTTTTTTTCTAAATTAACGTACTCTGATGTTGTTTTTTAAAGCACTAAATTTTCAACATCTTTGAATTTATAAGAATAAAAGTCATATATTTCTCAACATGCATCAGCGTACATGTGTTTACGGTATTTAATCAAGCTTTATGAAGAGCTGATTTATACTGTGGTTTCATCAATATTCGTTGAGCACCAATTTTCGTGGATTTCGTTGTTGAGCAGATCCACGAATTCAAATGTTCATCGAATTACGAAAAATGACATTCATTTTTATAGGCGATGTTTTTGTCCACGAAATTAAGTATCCTCGAAACTGTCTGTTTTACACAATCCACTAAAATTGATGCCAACGAAAATTGATGAAACCACAGTAAATTAAAATAAAGTGATTCTGGATTCACATACAATTTTTTTTTTTGCAGGCATGGTTGGCTGGAGATGTAATCACATGTGCACTGGACTGTGACAATAAAACCATGACATTTTACAGGTTTGTTTACTAAGTTACAGATAAATCAATAAAATGTGTGGTAAAACTTTGGAGTATGATTTAAACGTTTCCCACAATGATAAAAAATTCTCAATTTTCCAGTCAAGTTGCAATTTCTTTCAGAAAGTTACTTTTATAAAGAGTTGGGGAAATATTTAACTTCTGCATATACAAGAACAGATGTAATCACATGTAAATAATTTTATATAAACATGTACAGTCAAAACTCATTATGACCCATTATGACCTTTTCAAAGGGGCAAAGGAAAAAAAAATTGAGGATGCAAGATGCTCAGGTTTAAATATGTAAAAGAAAATAATCGAGACATTCAATTACTTCAGTAAACCATATTGTTCAAGATATTGTTGTTTGAGATGCATGAAGTTCAACCATATTGTGAAGTTTGAAATTTTTTATAGGAATGGAAAGTCAATGGGAGAGGCCTTTACAAATATCAAGACAGGAAGTGGTTTTGCCTATTTCCCAGCGGTCAGTCTGTCTAGAAATGAACACCTGAGAGCTAACTTTGGAGCCACGCCCCTCCGTTATCCGATCGAGGGTTACGAGCCTCTACAAGCCGTGCCCCAGGAGGACGTCGTCAAAGCTCAACTCCTGATTGGCTGGCAAGAGAAGCTCGTTTATACACTAGTGGAGGAAGATAAGGTAAAGTGAATAGATCAGAAAATAACATTCTTGGGTTTGTGAAAAAACTAAATAAAAAGTTAACATGTATTTAGAAAATGAGAGAAAAAGTTTTTAAAAATCTGTTTTATGAAGATTTGATCAGAATGAGTTCATAATAATTTGTCATTCTGTATTTGAATTTTTACTTCAATTACTCAAACACTTGAAAATTTTTAAACAAGCCCTTCATGTTCTATATTATTGGCTTTAACTTTACAGTAATGATTGCTGCATTGAACCCTTAAGCGATTGGTTTTTAAATTAATTATGATCACATGTCAAATTCTATTTACAGAATTGTGCTATTTTTTATACACATATTACTAACATTGTATGTTAGATTTTACAGAGCTAAAAGATTTTGATTTAGGCAGTGTAAAGCACAAGACAGTTCCAACCCAGAATAATTACATGTAGATAATTAAAACTGGTTAATACATATACATGTATCTGTTTCAGCATTTGACAGATGTTTGTGGAATTGAACAAGATGGATCTAACATCCCGCCCTTACCTCTGGGAGAAAACAGAAGCAAGAAATCTACAGCCATTCTAATATCAGCCCACATCTTTGAGAAACTTGCGCCATTGTTGGTAGTGTATAAGGCCTTGTACATTTACATGTACATTTGCTTATACATGTTTAAATGAGTTTCTATTTTCAATCAATTAAAGTATAGAAAGAGTCTTAATATATTAACTTGATGAAATATATTCAAATTTTAAGAAATGAACATAGGCCTCCACATACAGTATTTGGAATTACGGGTTTATGATATTCTTTTCAGAAAGGCCCTTATGTGGTGGAATGTTGTCTACTACCTCTGATGTTGAAGTTTAGTGCCACAACCTCAGATCGGACGAAAACGAACCCTCAGATCATCAAACTACTAGATCTCATGTGGTCACTGATGCAGGTTTTTGTTTTATAAGTTAATTGCTGCAAAATTAAGAATTTTCTTAAATCAGTCTAATGCAATTAGGTGCATGAACAAAGGTTGCATTGGCAAGGATACTGTAAACCAACTTTTATTTGCGACAACTTTATTTCGCTATTTAACAGGGGTAAAATGGTTCATGAAGATTTATTTTCGCGATCAAGTCTTTTTGGATCTTAGAGACTTTAAGGACTTGTTCGCTGTGTGAAATATTCTTGATGACATGGCTCTTGCAAACCTCGTGAAAATCTCTCGCATGCAAATAAAAGTTGGTTTACAATATTTGACTTTACTTCAATGGAATTCTATTTCATACAGTTGAGCAAAATACTCTACTTTGGGAATGAAAAAATATACAATTGGGATATAATTAGATAACCTGCTTTATGTACATGTATTTTATTTCTTTCCTAAGCACATGAGATAAAACCCTGTATGGATTACATGATGGCTGCTGTTCTGTACAACTTAATGTATATTATTCTTTTCCTTAGGACCATGAGATAAAGCCCTGTATAGACAACATGATGACTTCTTTATTGTACAACTTCTACAAGACGTCTCCTTGTACCTCAGATTTCTCATCACAGGTCAGTCTCTGTGTTAATTAAATATTTATTTAGTAGAAGTAAAATTATTTACACTGTGGGTTTTGTTAGAAAAATTAAGTATAACTTAATAACATCATTTAAGTATCACAGCACTCTGCTTGGGTTTGTATCTCCCCGCATCTTTAATTATTTTAGGTGCTGTTGCTTTTGATATATATTTTGATTTTTATAAATGTACGATTTAAATTTTTAACCATGAAATTTTTAGTAATATATGTATAAGAGGAGTTAAATTAACTAAAAGAATAAAGAACCTATAGAAGTTTCAATATATGTTTTAATAATAAATAGGGATGTCAATTTTACTCGGACAGCTTAGTCGAATAGTCGCATGCTTTAGTCGAACGAAAGTCGAATATTCGTTTAATTTTTTTTTTTTTCGTATCATTTTCACTGTTTGTACTTTACAGACTAGTTTACAATATTTAACCAATGCTATCACCATTATGCAACGAATTTCTGAATTCTAGACATGTATGTAGTACAAAAAAAATTGGACATCAATATGTATCCAATGTATTTATTTTTAAAATTAATAATTATATTAGCTTCATATTTTAACTAAATGCAGGATATGAAACACTCTTATTTGTTCTTTCTGTACATAACGGTAGTACATGTACCCCATAATTGAAGCCAATTTCTACGTGTCCGTCCATGATCTTTGACAGGTAAACAATTTAAAAAGCGCGTCTCTTATAAAAAAAAAGAAAGCGAGAGCTTGGGATAAATTTTAATTATGAAATTTTGTGCAAACAATCAACGATTGTATGGGCTAGCAAATTGAATGAAGTTATTATCAGAAAAAGAAAACACTGTTTAATTAGTCTCTAAACTGACCCCAATTTACATGTATTTACAAATTTATAATAGTTATTTATGTAATATTCTTTCTAAATAGTTGTATCATATCAGATCTTAGTTTCAAGTTACAAAAACTAAACAATTGCCGTCTCCATTTAAAACAGTTATAGGTAGGCAATCATTTAGCATGTTTGATGTTCTGTCCCAATCTGCCTTTTTTTGCTCATTTTTGCGCAGGACTTACTTTAGGAAAGTTTCACTTAAAGACTGTATATATGTTTGACTGATTCAGCATATGATACATCATGTTTGATGATACACTGCAGAATACAAGTTCTGTTACACATAACTTTGATAACACTGTTTACATTTTTAAGCTACCGATATACCAAAACTGTAGATTATGAAGACATATTTGCCGAACATACATTGACATACAAATAATTTCCCTTGAAAAGAAGGATATGGAGATTACGAACAATATCCAATCTCAAAGTATCTCAAGTTATACCATACCCTTAATTTTACATATGAAAATATATTGATCTGTAAATAAACGAAATGGGCATGCAAATTTAAGTTTATTGCCTTGAATTCAAAATTACTTTGATAAAACTCATTTATAACAAATAACCAACTAAAGAAATTTTAGTCGATAGTCGGTATGATCGAACGATAGTCGAGTACTCGAATATTCGTTGACATCCCTAATAATAAAGTACACATGTCAATTATGATTATTGAATTCATTGAACTACACTGTATTTGATACCAATTTTTTTCCTTATAGAAAACCTACCTTGACCTGACCTTGAGAGTTCTGCAGCACTCTCAAACCAGGAGATACCTTCTACTCAATGTTTTATATCTTTTTCATACAGCTAGACACATATTTAATTTACTTTAAATTTACATGAATATCTTCCAAAGAAAGCATGTTTACTTCAATAGATATTTTTTTTAAGATGAGGGGTGTTAACAAAACATAAAAAAAGTTTGTCAAACTGCCAAATCACTTTGACATATCCCTGGTACATGTATTCAAAAACTTTGTGCTGTAATGTACTTACAGTACTAGTACTCTTAAGTCACTTGCACATACTGCTGTTACTTGAGATTTTAGTGTCCAACACACAAAAAGTTTAATTGTACTCTAAAGTAACAATATCTGAGATTCCTTAACTGAGGTCACGTTTGAGAAGATCAAGTTCCCGGTGTTGATGCATGTGAAGCCTCCAGATGATGCAGGACTAGAGGATCTGGTCCCTACTGTCTGGTGGGCTACCCTAGAAAATGTAAGGCTGTGTGGTGTGTTTGTACATATAACATAAACTTGCACCAGTCAGATTTGCAGGCCTTTAGATCACTTAAATCTGACTGACAGACAAGGGGCATTATAAAATTGTATGCCTGTTGGATAAATAAAATCTAAGGGGTTGTGGTCAGAGTCAATAGAATATATTAACTTCGGCAGGGAATCTGTCATTTCAGCCTAGAAAACTTAGACATTAAAAAACGTATACATTCAATATATGTAGCAAAATATGTAGCCATGTGTTCTTTGTTAATTGTGCGAAAGTGTAAAAAAAATCCAGTTGAGTTCTTTATTTATATCATATTAATTGTACATCAATTCTAGGAAAAGATCAGATGTACTCATGAGAGCATAATAATAGGATGTATTCCTATGAAAGTGAAGAAAAAGACTGAATATACAGTCTACTATTTTTTTTCTCATGTTACAAATCATGAATTGAGGATAAAAAATTATTTGTTTTTATTTACATTGAAGGATGAAGAAAACCCCCTTCCTCCCTCCAATGACACAGAGAGAGACCTCCAGAGGCGATATAACAAATATTGTCAAGATCTCAGGACTAAAGTAGAAGGTAATATTACTTATATTGACTCGTACATGTAGTTGTGTCAGCATGGCTGACAAGTTTAAAACAATACGAAAAACTTGTCACCTTTAAAGTAATGTAATTTTGTATCAGCAGTCTTAGGTTTGAATTACAAAAACATTATTGATACCTTGAAATGCATTAAGGATAAATTGTTTGGACAAGTTTTGTGAAATAAGCCCCTGTTATTGTTTTGTAGAATTGGAGGATGTCCAGATAGACATACTTAAGGTGCTACTCACTCACTCAGACCCTGTAGATGTAAGTAGGAATGTTCAGAACTTCAGAAAAAATGGAACATTTTTTTCCATTCCTGGAGATGGGAGAATTAAAAAAATGATGGACTTAAGAAATAAGGTTAAGCATACATACACAGACAAACCACAGAGATGGGAAAATAGATGTACATGTAATAATTACACTGCGATTTCTTTTTTTTTTTTATAACAGAATGAATCATTTAGCAGATAAGCATGATGTATACAAAATTTGTCAGTATACAATATCTTCAATATTCAGAATTTGACCAGATTCAGTATTTGGCCATGCACATACAAAATATTTTGCTGACACCGTTTTTCCTACCCTTTGTTTTAGTAAACATATTAAACCACCCCCTGTGCATCTAAAGATACTTGAATGAATATTAGTTTATTCATTACTGTATTGTGATGGGGCTGTTGTAAATAACTGGAAATGGTTTTAATTTTACAGAAAAAGACATCTCGAATGATTTTTGTGGAGAAACTGAGAACTTACCTGAAAAGTAACAACAGACTTGGAAAGGTAGTTAACATATTGATAATTGATAGAAACCTAGTAGTTGATCTTTATGGCCTAAGTCTTTTATTTGTAAATTTTGTATACATGGTTGAGTGTTTAAGTTCCTTTCCCCTTGTTTTACAGCTACAACAAGTGACCACCTGCCCCCTGAGTTTCTTCCATCGTTTGGTCCAGGCCCTCCGCTTTTACTGGGATGACTTCCAGAAAGAAGATCCGTCCAGATTTGTTTTAAGCCAAGGTGGGGTACTTGTACTATATTAATACATGTAATCTGCCCAAGGTCTCAAATATTTGATAATACATGTAGCCATTAGGAGTGAAACGGTTCACAGCGGTATCGATTCGCAGTATTTTTTCTTGGTTCGATACAACAAAATCTCTATTTTCGGTTCGTTTTTCGGTTGGTATCGGGTTTGGCATAAGGTATAAGCATGCTCCTCCATATAATTATAGTTCAAAGACATAAATTTTTGTGAACATACAGTTTGTAAAATAATTTTTAATAGTCAAATTAATCAAATTAATTTCTATCTATTTTGTGCATAAATTATTTGACTAGATTAAGTAAAAGGAAGCATAAAACAACAGTAGAATTTGTTTCCTTCTATCAAAATGTATCATATCGAAAATAACCGAACCGAGGCCATATTTTACGATACGTAATGTACCGTTAAGGAGGCATATCATTTCACCCCTAGTAGCCATTTTATATTTCAAAAAAATTCTTACTTTGTTTGCTTTGATGTTTTTCATTTGCCACCTCAGTGAAGATAGGTTAGCATACCCTTAAGTGCAGAATGCTTCAGTTAACTTAGAGTAATGAAGTTAATTTTACTGTATAAGGTATTTCATTTTTATTGATTTTGTGTATCCTGTGGTTTTCAGATGCCTTTATGCCTGTGCATGAGTTCTGGTTAGATTCCAGAGAACTGGGTGATTTACAGAGATGTGGGGGACTGGTATCACATCTCAACAGGGTGCTGGGAGGTAGGCTAGCAACAAGAGTTAAATAGGAAATACTTGTACATAGTCTGAAGGTGGGACAGAATTATGTGAAATACATGTATTACTGGTATGGTGTTTGCCAAGCTCTAGAGAAAAAACATAGCAATATTTTTTATCATTGTAATGGAGCAAATTAAATATAGGATAACTTTTTTATAACGTATAAATTAGATATTGTAGATTTTGATTTACCAGATACATTTATTGATAGGTACTCAGAGATTTAATAAAAATTTAAAATACATTTATATTAATCATGCAACTAATTTTTTAAGGTGAAGTGAACAAATGCCAGGGTTTACAGATTGACAAAGATGGTAAACCAGTCAGAAATACAGATGTCAGTACAAGTGAGCCATAGGGACTCCCTGGTCTGTAAATTATAGCGAGCGCAGCGAATGCGAAGCGAGCTCAATAGACTAACGTGTAAGAACAGAGGAAATTCGGATTGAAATCTGTACATACGTCAGCCAAATTTCTCTGTGCAACATTCCCAGAATTCCTGCACTACCCAATGTCCTTTGCGCGAATATTGCCGAATAAATAAATAAATAATAACGTAAAGCATATATCAGACTTTCAGTTTGTAGAAATCTTTCAAAGAAACAAGAAATAACTCTGCAATGTTTTTCGACAAAAATTGCACTAGTTCTATAGTTTCAAACAGACTCTCGGCTGTCTCCGTAAGCTCCGACGAGCTTTGTGACGTCACAGCTAGTCGAGAAGTCTCGTGCGGCTTGACGTTCGAAGTGGCTGATCTCAAGTGTTTTTGATGGTACAACTGCGCTCGCCCCAACGGTCACACCGTAAAACATATTAATAGGCTCAGGATGAATTTGTATAATTTCAAAATAAAATTTTTGTATTTAAATGTCATTTCTGTAAATTAAAGAATTGAATATCTGGCCAAACATACATATTGAATGGGATGATCCATGGACATTTATTGACTTAACTTTGTAAAGTCCCCATATGCATGTCATTTAGAAATACTGAGACAAACATGTCTAGTCTATATTAAACTAAAGTAAAAAAAAGTAGTTTTGTTCACTTGCCAAAAAAAAAAATAGTTGATCCAAGTATGTTACATTTATGAAATTCAGTATGAAAAAGTGGATCCACCCCTTGTGATCCACCCTTATGATCCACCAGGAATGGCTGTTTTGTAGATTACCCCCCTCTGGAGATGCCTAGTGGGAATTCCCTGATGGACCTGTTGGATGTCATTGTCTTGTTGTATCACCTGTCTTCTCATGCTCAGATCTCCAAGGTAAAATCAAACACCCAGTGTACTTAAAAATAAGGATTGATTTTTAAAATCCCCCCTCTCTCTCTCTCTCTCTCTCTCTCTCTCTCTTTCTCTGGTCAAATTTGATTTGTTGATCAAAGAGTTGTTTCTCTAAATTTGTAATATTTTTAAACAGTTATTCAATTTTTTGTGTAATGTTTATCCAAAGTTGACAGAAATATTGAATTAGAATATATTTACACATAATACGTTATTATTTTCAGCCTATAAATACTATCAACTCTAGATCTCTTCCCCCTCCCCCTTTTCAGTCACCACCACCACAATAAAAACACAGAGAATTTCTACTTTTATCAGTATATTCTACATTACAGATGTGTTCGCTCAGGGATAACCTTAAGGAGTTTGTGACTTCTTTACGTGACACCGAGATGAAGATTGACCTTTGCCCCCCGGATCGGACGGACATGAAGGTGGAACTAGAGCGGGCATTAAACGTGTTCACAGAGAAGTACGAGGAGCTGGCTAGACAGATGGCATGGCTCATCTCAGTCGTGTATTCTCCTGTAAGTGTATAAAGATTCAGTGTTGGATTGTCATGTTTATAAATCAAGGATTTGTTTAAGATTGGCTATGTATATTTTCACTTGAACTTTGGTATCTCTATCACTTAATAGTCTAATATCTGGAATACCATGGATATGTCAAAATGATATGGAAGTCCTAATCCCTTATTCTTAAAGTATTTTATCCTGGATATCTTGAAGATTTTTTTCTAGTCCCTGTGAATCCAAGATAATCAGGTTTGATAGTTTTTAATAGACCTGTGATCATGTACAATATGCTAGCCTAGCTACAAAGGAGAGGAAAAAGTTAGTTTTACTTGGGTTCTCAAATGAACTTTATTGTAATTTTCTAAGTGTATGAGATTGTATTAAGGTAAGGAACTGGTGTTTGTTTTAGATAGATTTCTAGTAAGCTTCAATGTACCGGTAACTTTCTAAGTTTGTAAGATTCCATAATTGCATTTTGCAGAGAAAACAGGAAGATGTAGCCTGGTTGTTGGGGGTAACATTGAGAACGCTGGAGAAAGCCTCCAACTATGGACAGCTCTTCCAGTACACCCCTGAGTTTTACGTCGAGTCTGTGACCAGAGCTAACTATGCCCTACACAGCTATTTCCATCCTATTGTCAACATCGAAAACCTTAAGGGTAATCTATAACTTTCATTTGAAGTATAATGTAAATCACTTTTTATTCGCGATAAATTCATTTTCGCGTTATTACACGAGACAGCGTGCTCGCGAAAATTTAATTCTTTCGTATGATAGCATTCCTTAAGATTATATAGAGCAATAACCACAATTCGTGAAAATTTTGTCTCGCTAATCAAGAGTTAATATCTATCTAGCGAAAATAAGGTGTCGCAAAAATTTAGTGATCTACAGTATTGTATATCCAAGAATTGAAAAGATTTCATGTGTATTTTCCTCATTTTTTTGTAAAAAATTTAGTAGATTCTTTGTTTCTTTCAGAACTTTTTTCGTGAATTCAGATTCAGAAAGATTCTTGAATGGTGTACCTTTTTTTTCTAGGTTATGACGAATTGAGGAAAAAGTTTGCTATGTTTCTGGTCCAGCATTTTGCTGATGCTAGGATTGTCAATACAGGTTTGTATCTGAATTTTGCTTCTAAAACTTCAGAAAGATGTACATTTCCTCTTTTTGGCATGTTTGGTTTGTGGGCCATAGTCACTAAACTTTGTTATTTGCTGTACTCTCAATTATTGTACATATATGTTTTGGCTGAAAAGAAATTTATTATTTCACATTTTCTAAAGTGCATATCGTTCAGTTGTAGGACAGTCTACAAAAAGAAAAAATTGAGTGCCTGATAGAGTTTTCGTGAATGTACAAGCTATTTTTTGTTTTATTTTAAATTTTTTTACCATCTAGGCGAAACTGAATCCACCTGCAATGATTTTGAATTTACTCCTCTTAGTCTTAGTAGTAGTTATTAGAAAATGGATAATTGTATAATAATTCTATGCTTTTACAGATCTAAGAGACAACATTGTACAAGCTCTAGCCTGCTTCATCTGTTACCCAAAGTCCCTGAAAGCTTTAGAGGATCTCCCTCAGGAGTAGTAAGTTTAATTCTGGTACATTCTTGTACTTGTATCTAGTTTACTGTGGTTCTTTACTGATATAATCAAAGACTTTTTGATTTATATCCTAGAAATTGTTTTCTGTGGAATGTTTTTATATTAAATAGATTTTTATCCCCTGTGCAAAAAAAAAATTAAAAATTAATAGATAAGCCAAAAAACAAGAACACTTTTGTCTGTGTCTTGTCTCAAATTCAATACATTTGTATGTGTAGAAAGTACCTCAAGGACTAAGAATTTATGTCTATGTTTAAAAAAGATAATGTCATAAAACAATTTATTGCTTGTGAAATTAGAAGAAGAAGAGTGATCTATCTTTTTTTAATTTTTTTTTTTCTTGTAGTAAAGAAAGCATGATGAAGTCCTTGATTGCCCCCTATGAGAGTCGATCCTGGGCCCAGACGAACTGGATTCTTGTCCGGATTTGGAAGGTAAGTTAATCTTACTTTCATGTACAGTGTATGTTTCAATATAACAGTATTTTCAGCGTTAGTTTACTTTAGATTTGAAAAGAATGTGGATTAGTAAATTTTCATGTACCCGGTATATCTTTTATCTGAATTGTACATGTATTTATAAATAGGGCTGTGGATTTGGATTTCGTTATACTCATCTCTCACATCTTGTTCCGTCCAAAATCCAGCCAACTGAGTTTGGCTCAGCAAGTCTTCAAAGTGAGTACTCTGGTTATCATCATGATCATGCAAGTAAAACAAACTAAAAATATAAGATTGTTTTTATAGCCAAAATATCAAGATTACCTTAAGATTCAGATTAATTAATTAATTAATTAATTAATCTTCCATATTTTGAGCACAAGTTTAAAATCATGTTGCTCTGTCATTAGTGTTTTGAGTTACCTAACAGTCATTTTCAAGTTTTTTCAGACATAATCAGATAAAATAGATGTAATTGTACAGGTGAGCGTTGCTGTCCATGAGTCTTTCGTTTTCATTTCAGAACCGTGTCCTTCTATGGTGCTACAACAAATCTTCAAAGAGATATTACTGACTGATACAGAAACAGCCACTAAATTCCTAGACACATTGGTTAATCAGCTGAACTGGTCTTTTTCTGAATTTATTGGACTTATGCAAGAGGTACACATAATATTAAGAGAAAAGAAATTTCTTTTATAATTTTCAAATACTGTAAATCACTTTTTATTCGCGAGAACTTTATTTTCGCGTAATTACGCGAGACAGTGTGCTCGCGAAAATTTAATTCTCGCGTATAAAAGTATTCCTTAAGATTATATAGAGGAATAACCACAATTCGTGAAAATTTTGTCTCGCTAATCAATAGTTAATGACTATCTCACGAAAATAAGGTGTCGCGTAAATTAAGTGATCTACAGTAAAGATTAGGAATCTGTGTATTTCATTAACAAATACTGTAAACCATCTTTTTGCATCTTCTTTTATTCGCGATTAGTCAGTTTGAAATCAATCTGTGACAATTAATTTTTGGTACTGAGGATTCATTCTCTACTAGTACAAAGCAAAAAAAATGGTTCACGGCTATTAATTCTTGCAAATTAAATAAGAAACTCACAGATATTTCTCCCACTTGAATAAAAGTTGATGTACAGTGTTACAACTGGAGATGTTTTTCATAGATTGAAATTTTTCCATTTACAGTACTGTATAATTAATTATTTTCCTAAAGGTTAAAAGTCATGGATTAAGGAAAATTATTGAATTGAGTAAATTGGATTTTATGGTTAAGGAGAAACTGTGTACTGTAATAGACAATTTTAGCATTTCTTGGAAAAATAAATCCATACCACAAAAACAACAAAAATAAACCCTCTCAAAAATAAGTGATTACACTGTATTTTCTAAAGAAAGATGTAAAATTTAACAATTGGTTTTAGATTCAGCAGCGGGTTTCCAGAACTGAGTTGCGTATTTTGGAGGCTCGTAATCTGAAGATCTGTGCTACGTGCTTCGAGATTGCGGTCTGTCTGATGAGGGTCCTAGAGATGGTGGTCTGTGTCGCTCCAGAGACCGTGTTAGATTTCTCCAGAGACTCAGCAGAGCTGCTGCTGGGGAGGCTAGTACAGGTCAGATGGAGTGGATAAATAGTTTGTAAATGAAGGTCCAGTATTGCCTCAGAGAACTGCTGAATGTTCATATGAGACGAAATAATTCAATCTGCAGTTACCAATACTTAATGCTAGTGAAATTGGAATAGAAATTTTGTATGAATATTAACTGAATTTTTTGAATAAAAGACAAGAATTTTTGTATGCATATTAATTGAATTTCTTTGAATCTAAAGATAATGTTTTCAAAGAAACAACGTTGTACAAGAAATGGTTTGATGATTTCTTTTTCATTTGAAAATAGTTTAAACTATTGGACTTTACTGAATAAGTCTATTAATTTACAGCTTCTATGTCACGTGCTGAACCGAGTGACAAGCAAGAGTGGTGTATTTTGTACCGTGATCAGTCATTCTATCCAGGGATTGGAGGGCGTGTCACATTACCCCATACTGGCCGTCACGGTGGGGGTCCTCAAACAGCTCGTCATGAAATCCAGTGAGAATAGGTCAGTTTATTGATCAACCTAGTGATATACATGTAATGAAAATATCTATTACAACTACATGTAAAGCTTGTACCTTTAAATATTAAATGAATGTATATTTTTTCATTCAGTGTTAAAAGTAAAGATTGAAATAATTTATGAATTTAACACAGTTTTAGAGTATGAACTATAAATATTAGCTGTCTCTGTCAGTGTGCTTGGACAATGATTTGAATACTGAAGTTTGGATAATAAAAAAAAGTTATGTAATGGAAAGTATGTTAATGTTCAAAGATAAAAAGTTAAAGGTCAAGGTTATATTTACATGTATTTGGTTGTCGCTGTCTACAATCTTGACCTTGTTTTCACCTCTTTCAGCCAGAAGAAGGTGATATCCTGTTTGCTGTCTGACCCTGCCTTCCAGATCTCCACCCTGGAGTTTACCCTGGGGACCCCCCTCCCCCAGGCCTCACCCAGTACCGTGCCAAAGGGGAAGAAAGACAAAGAAAAGATCTTCAATTTCCAAACATGTAGGCTTTACACATTTTGTTTTTAAAGCACAAAAAATGTAGAAAGGATAACACTCATTGGTTTACATGTATAGCTGCTTGGGTGACTATGTTTGAATAAGAATCATGTTCCCAATTTTATCTTGCTTTCAAAAAGAAGGATACACTCATCTGTTATTTCTTATTGATGATAAAAACATAATAGGTGAATAGTAAATTTCAACTGTAATACCTACATGATAGACTGTTTAAAAAACATCAGTTGAATTTAGATCAATGAATATTTTTTATGAGAAAAAAAAATTGAGGTAAATCAGCAAGTATACAGAAGGCCAATATGTCATTTTTCAGGTGAAGAGATGAGTGAAAATGAAACCAAATCTGTGAGAGATCTAATCAGCTTCATTAAAAAGAAGCAGGAGAGCTTTGAGGAATCGTGTGAGGTAATGAACATCAGAAACGTACAGTACATATATCAAAATGAAATGAATGATAAGCAAAGGAAATTGAAAATATATAGCCTAAATTGTATAAAGTTTGAATTTATAAACAAGAAACATTGTTGCTGTTCAATTTAGACATTGACAAATACAAAACTGTTGCACAGGTGCATCATCTAGATTCTATATTTTCCATGAAATACTTGATATTATAAAATGACCGTTAGACATCAAATTGCAGGTAGGTGGTTGATCTGTGGATTAAACTTAAATTTACAAAATAATAATTAATTTCTCATATTTTATATCAGTCTTGGAATGCATATAACAGGAGATGTTAAAATGAAATTTTAATGCAATCCTATGCAAACTGTACAGTGTAAATGTACTGCAAAATCCCATATCTTCATGGGATCAAATTTTCGAGGTTTGAGGAAAAAAATATTGGTGTGTGGGGACTTGATTACTTAATTGGAGAATGTTTAGTAGTAATGCAAATGAAATTTTAAACTATGTGGCAGTCATCCTGATGTTCTCTCTAAGACTTGAAAAATCAGCGAAAATTAAACCCCTACAAAGATTAATGATTTCACAGTATTTTAGAAGCTTTGTTTTCATTTTAAAGAATATCAAAGAAGAAGACCTGTGTACAATATGCTATGCCAACCCCATCTCAGCGGTGTTTAAACCATGTGGACACCAGTCATGCAGGTAAGACTGAGGACATAGTGGAAAGGTCAAGGTTTTCAGATTTTTCAATCTGAAGACCACATTTTTTTTTTTATTTATCAAAAAGTTTTTAGAATAATTCTGAAGTAAATATTAATGTGTTGAGTTTTATTTACTACACTGAAAGGGGTTTCTCTATATCGAGAGTGTTGGACACATGCATTTTAAAGATCAGAGCTTGACAGTATGTTTTGCTAGTGATAGGCAAATGTGCTAAATATGATTTGTAATTATCTTATTTATAGAACATGCATCAGTCATCAAATGATGGGAAAGAAGGAGTGCTTCTTCTGCAAAATTATCATAACTGCTGTGAATGACCTTCAGGGCCACCAGATTCTGACCAATCAAACTGCAGGAACTGAATCATGAGTCTGGAGCCTGATTTGCTGATGCAGAAAGGGAGATTACTCTGCTGTGTTCTACATATAGCTACTGCCACTTCTCATTGTGTGTGTTTTACCTATTATTTATTTGTTAAAGTTACTTTTCTTAAACTTCCAAATTTTTCATATTGACTTTATTTTTTGAACACATAATTATCTTTTAACTAGTAAACAATCAAATCAAACTAAGAAATAAAGGGAAAGTAATTATATTTTTTACTATGTACATTGGATACCCATGGAAGTACGACAGAGTTTTGGTGAGGGATTGAAAGGAAAAAAAACACATTAAATGTATGAAATCTATGTTATGAACTTGATGAATTCATACTATGTATTAAAATTTGAAATATTTTATATTGATATCCATGTCAATGACAAAAAGTACATGTTGTATAGATACACATAGTGCCTATTTATGAGCAAGATTCAATATGCTGTGATATTTTTAAAACCCTGGTGCATATAACATTTGGGCAATTGTTATTTTTATGTTAGTTATTTGTTATGAAGTGTTAATAAATTTATTATATTAAATTTTGATTTTTAAAGGATTTACTAACACGTTAAGTATAAAAAGTCCCATATTTTTATGTTAACATTCAGTGTAGTTAGCAATTTGAATGTGAGAAAAGAAAATTTAACAGAACACATTATTTTATTGATTTATAGATGGAAAATATTTATTGATACTATTAAAGTTTCAATACCGTGTTGTTATGTTGGACTTCCTTAAACGTATGCCCTCTTGGTGGTTTACCTTCTATCCCCCTGTAAATAATATATATTCAATGACTTAAAAAAATAAGGATATGAAAGTATGCAAAATTTTATGAATACTTTGTGACTTAACAATTGTATTTCATTAAAAGTGCAAGTTTCTTAATCAATAATAAGCGAGACAAATATTTTAAATACTCTAAGATATAAATTCAAGGTCTCCGACCCATATTGGAACTACATGTGTTTCTACTAGATATCTTTATTTTTATTAAAAGGAGATAAACTCTTCAAGAACAGAACAAGGTAATAAAATAGGACAGTTACCACTCATAGAAAATGATACTAAAGACGAAAATTACATCCTAATATTCTTAATATCCAGTCTAAACATATTTGTTGTGCAATCATTTCAATTGAATCTGAAGCTATGGTGGGTCGAATGCCTTTATACATTAGAGTCAAGTATGTGTATAGGCTTTTTAGAAATCATTTGAATTGATTGTTATTTTGTAAATAACATTATTCAGAGAGTATGTGAAAAAATATATACTTACTCACTACAATTAATTGTAACCATTTCGGGGGTTATTCTGGATTTAATCTTTCCATTTAAGGGATGATCTCCCTCCCCTACGAATACTCCAGGAGGCTCTACCATCGGATTCTTTATTTTTTCCTTCTTCCCATCAACCATGCAAAATTCATTTGCCTTCCTCATTTTTTTCAATTTATTTCTTTGGGTCTAATTATTTAAAAGACATTTGCAAAATAATTTTAACAATTACAAATAGAATGAGTTTAATATGAATTTTAAAATAGAAGTTATATTTGATTTGAATTTTAAGGCAGATTTTTTAATCGACAAAACCTATACACATTTGTTAAATCATTGCACAAAAATACTGTAGTTCTAATTTCTATCAAAATATTCGATTAATATGCCTTCAGAAAAAGATTAACACCATGCTCCAGGGCCAAAAAAATGGACGAGCTCACTTTTTATATTTAAAATTATTTTTTTGTCCCTTTTAAATTTTTCAAAAGTAGCAACACTTAATTAAGTGATAGTTCATTAAATATATATTTGCCTTCTTTCATGCTTGGCCTACCTCTTGAAGCTTGTTCATTTGGATGTAATTTTCTATTCTGGTAAAATTACATTTCTCAATCGATTGAATCACACTTCTCTCGTTCGGCTGCATTAGCTTTGAAACAAAATTAATATAGAGTTTTATTTGCTTATTTTTACTTGCTCTTCTACACTTCATACTCGTTTATAGAAAGGTTATATTGATTCATAAACTTAATGTAAAGCAAATGTGCGAACATAACTGATTAACAATCTTAAACAGAAACTGAAATAGAAAGTTTAGGCGGAGGAGTTAACCTCTATTCAAGAGTCGCTTCTCCATAAAGGTTACTTCTAAGGGTTTCAGCAGGTGATTAAGATTAAACGGTACTTGTATATATATAATAATACACAGTACAATGTACAGCAATATTTGCTGATTTTTGTCTCAAAGAGGCATAGGTTTTGAAAATCACACAAATCCAATACAAAACTAGAGGTACTATGAGCAATGAGCTCACTATTAAAGCAAATGTGCGAACATAACTGATTAACAATCTTAAAATGAAACTGAAATAGAAAGTTTAGGCGGAGGAGTTAACCTCTATTCAAGAGTCGCTTCTCCATAAAGGTTACTTCTAAGGGTTTCAGCAGGTGATTAAGATTAAACGGTACTTGTATATATATAATAATACACTGTACAATGTACAGCAATATTTGCTGATTTTTGTCTCAAAGAGGCATAGGTTTTGAAAATCACACAAATCCAATACAAAACTAGAGGTACTATGAGCAATGAGCTCACTAAATGATACCCCCGCCTCCCATATAGTTATAATGGCAAAGTGCATGTTTTGCTGTGGCCGGGAAACCCAAAATATGTGTCGGATCAAAAGGTAATATAGGAGGTGCACAATGGCAATATGTAATAAAGATTCTGTGAAAGTTTCTTTAAATTTCACTCATTGGTATTAGAATAGTTGCGGATAAGAGATGGGTACCCAAAAGCGAAACAGACAGACGGACGGACAGACATACCGATTACAGTATACCCTCCCACATTTCAAGCGGGGGGTATTATAATTACACAAAATTTGTCAGGAACCTGTGTATGTGTATCTAATCATTCCTCATTGTCAATTCAGAATAAAAAATAGGTTAATAAATCAAACAAACAACGACCGCTGCTTAACCCAGCATCTTACCTCTTAAACTTTATAAGTGTTTTCAACGGCGATAAGTGGTCTTCCAAATTAATTGTTTACCTCAGGTTTATTGCATTCATAGACTCAAAAGTATCTAAGCATTATACAATCAAATTAATGATACTATTAAAATTTCAAGACCTTATCGTCGTGCTGAATTTCCTTAAACGTATGTCCTCTAGGTGGTTTACTTTCTATCCCTCTGTAAATAATGAAGTTTCAATAATTATAAAAAAAAATTGATCCGAAAGTATAAAAAAAAAATTAT
The DNA here is from genome assembly GCA_003671525.1 of Saccostrea glomerata. Taxonomy (NCBI): domain Eukaryota; kingdom Metazoa; phylum Mollusca; class Bivalvia; order Ostreida; family Ostreidae; genus Saccostrea; species Saccostrea glomerata. The sequence continues at coordinate 338,334 of PRKT01000425.1, forward strand.
GAACGCTTTGTGACAAAACAATTGCATTTCATTCAAAGTGTAAATTTATTTAAATCAATATTTAGCGAGACAAATATTTGAAAAAGTCTAAGATATCAATTTAAGGTCTCCGACCCATATTGAAACTATTTCTACCAGATATTTTAATTGTTATTGAAAGAAGGTTAACTATTCAAGAACAGGACAATGTCATAAGATAGGACACCTACCACTCTTAGAAAATGATAACTTAGGACGAAAATTTTATCATAATATACTTCAGTCCAAACATATCTGTTATGGATTCATTTCCATTTATACCTCCGAGGAATTGACAAGTTCTCTGATGCTTGCGACAATTTGGTTTTACTATCAGGCAATGAGAAGACCGAAACCATGCACCACCCAGCACCAGGTAAACCGTATTTTGAGCCCAAAATCACCATCAACAACCAACGGCTAAATGAAGTGGACAAGTTCACGAACCTCGGTAGCACTCTCTCCAGGAACTTTGTGATCGATGACGAGATGAACGCAAGACTGGCCAAGGTGAACATTGCTTTCGGCAGACTGCACAAGAACGTGTGGTACAGAAGAGGCATTACAACAAAGACAAATTTGAAGGTCTAACGCGCAGTGGTTCTCACCACACTGCTGTATGGCTGTGAAGTGTGGACTCTCTTCCAGAGGCACGCCAAAAAACTGAACCACTTCCACATGACCAGGCTCCGAAAGCTTCTCAGTATGACGTGGCAAGAGAAAATACCCGAGACAGAAGTCCTCACCCGATCTGGCTTGCCCAGCATCTACATCATGCATATGCAGTCACAAATCCGCTTGGTGGGACACATAGTCCGTATCCCAGACCATCGACTCCCCAAGAAAATACTGTGAATTACTGGAAGGAAAGCGTGCCCGTGGTGCCCCCACAAAAGCAATTCAAGGACAGCCTAAAGGTCTAGTGACATTGGTGAACGACTTTATGACGTATAGGGATGGTAAGGTCCAGTTGTATTGGTAAACCGCTATTTAGGTAATGGGGATTGTAAAGACAAGTGGCATTTGTAAACCATTATCATAGTTATGGGGATTGTAAGGAGTTGTGTCGTTTGTGAACAATTATTTGATTAATGGGGGTGATGGTGGCATTAAATTGGTTACCATTATCTGAGTACTGGGAGTTGTAAGGACTAGAAACATTTTAGTGAACCGCTTTTTTGACTGATGGTGGTTGTAAAGAACTGTGTCGTTTATGAACCATTATTTCATTAAAGGGGATTATAAGGACTAGTGTAATTCTTTAAAGAGACACTTAATTTAGCCATAAAATTTCAAAAGTAGGTCACGATGACCTATTTTTGGTTATAGTATCCTAGAACGCAAGATGCATCAATTGAAAATTTAAATGAATCTACACTTTAAACTGATATTGTGACTTACTTTTTGATCGATGTTCTCCAAAAACCCAAGAAGCATCAACTGGCAAAGTTTGATGATCATAGGCCCTAAAGTATTTAAAAGTTGCCATTTTTCAATTTGTAAACAAATGTATGCAAAATTTAAAGAAAGGGTCATTGTTACCTACTTTTCCCTATATATGCTTTAAGGCCTAAAAGATGCATCAACTTACATGGTTTGATTATTCTAAACATGTGTCCGAAATAATTGCCTTGAATGTTTTAGAATAGCTGAGCCATACAATTCAAAAAGTAGGTCAAGGTGAACTACTTTTCAATTGACGTTTTTGGAGAACCAAAGATACATCAACCGACAAAGTCTGATGATCATAGTCTTTCAAGTGTCCAAAAAACGAAAGCGAATGCTTGCAAAATTCAAAAAGTAGATCACCGTCACATACTTTTAACATAATACGATATCCTAAGATGTATCAATTTACAAGATCTGATGATTTTAAAGTTAAAAACTAGTAAAAGATTTTAAACTAAGTAATTTTAGCAATGGGTTACATGGAGGGCTTTTGCAATATGTTTGAGTAGCATACACTGTACCTATCCTTAGTGTTTCACATTTCATTCTGCTTGTCGGCTAAGATTGTACCATGCATTAATTAATTTAAATGTATGCCTGATGCCTGATGTATATATATATATAATCTTGAATTCCCGCTGTTGTATGCCCCATGCCCCATGCATTATGTGTGACATTAATGCAGCTATTCAATGTTTATATCTTGTGTTGTTCAGTTCCTCAGGAACATTGTGTTACAACGAACTTCATTTATTGAAATAAATACTGGTACACCGCACACCTCATGTAAAGGTTCCCGATTATGAAGTTCTATCTGTATCATGTTCGATATATTTTAATCTATGTTGAGCAAAGAACAGCCTTGTGTTACATATTATAATGGAATCATGTGTCTTTCTATAATTTTTATCCTACATTTATTACTCAAAACAATTCAATAGAAATACAATAGAATTACAGACTTTCAAAGGTCAAGGTCTAAGAAGTATCATTGCTGCAGAGGGGAAATTTTAGATTCTTGGAATGAAAAGTTTCTTCAGTTGAAAGTTAAATGTATGTTGAAATTCTTAACCAACGACATTTCAAAATGTTTATATCATTAACTTCAATTTTTAATCTTTGACAAGCCTAACATCAAGGCTGTTTCTTAGACTGTGCAGAGATTAAGTACTAAGAAAAAAATGTTTTTCTGTAATTTCAAGTTGAAGTATTTTGAGCATGAGCAGTACCTGGTATGCAAAACCCATGTCCCATGGGAATATTAGTTCTTATATATATTATTCACTGAGATTTGAAGGTGAATTATTCATGTTTTTTTGCATTTTTGCAATTATATTTAATTGAATTAACATTGAATTTACAATTATAATTATCTCAGAGGAATGTTTTACTTAAAAGTGTTACGATTAAAAAGCTTTATGTGCAAAGAATCATCTTTGTTCTTCACAGTAATGTTATACAAACTCTGGTCAAAGTGTGATATTTACCCTCCAGTTCAATTAAAAACATTTTTTTAACTGGGTTTTCCTGACCCACCCACAATTTTATTTGCATTTGGGTCAATGTCAAATGCAGTCTTTGAAATGCTCCACACTGCGGTGCCCTTTTCATTATGATAATGAAGAATTTCCCATTATTTTCGATTTGTTGGATGTTTTCTTGCTATCTATCTGTTAATTTCTAAAAATAAAACGGAAAACCAAAGTGTCATAATATTTGCAAATAATCTAGATACTAAGTCAATGGTTTTCCCCCTAAAAAGAATGTTTTAAAAATAGATATATGCATCATTTGAGAACTTCGAGTTAAAATACCTTTACATTGATAGAATTGCAACTTGGGTGTGATTACTACAAATTAAAAAGATTTATCATGTGCATCAGCTTTACATAAAGAAAAGAATCACCATAACATGATATTGTGATTCACATTATGATTTAATCAGATAAAATATAAAGCATTTTTCTTTGTTGTTCAACATATTTCGATTTCCAGAGTCTTTTCCTTCTACACAAAGTGCAAGTAATTTTCTGAAAATATACTGCAAGTTTTTGGCTTATAAACGCTATTATTAAACGTGTATTAGATCTGGACTTATGATACACGAAAAACTTGATTAATTTTGTGATTTTTTTTTTCTCTTAACATTTTTGAGAATAATTAGAAATGTAGAAATTATAGAAACAAAACCATTTATTAAATAAATTCGACTTTATTTTTTGAGTAAATGACAACTTTAATATCATAAAATATTTATTACAAAGAAAATACTTTTAAGGTATATGTATAAATGCATGAAATTTGAAAATAAAAAAACAAACAAACAATTGCAAACAAAGCGTGATGAAATAAAGAATAATAATGAATTCCCTTAAAATAGGAAAATCTTTCAAGTATCAAATAATCAGTGTTGAAAATTAAAGTTAAACAAATAAACCTGGATCGAATGTATAAAAAGAATAAATTTCAATTAAGGTAAAAAAATATATATTTTCAACTAAGAGGCCATTTTTCCAGCTGAAAACAGTTTTCTGTAAATATTAAAGTTGAACTGAGAGTTTTATTAACATAACCTTTTAACTGTTAAATATTAGCATCTAACCTGAACTTACATGTATACAAAACATAAAATTCCACATTAAATATAACTTCGTTCGCTATTTTTGCCAATTATCAAATTTTTGAGAATATTTATAGACTAAATGTACAAATAATTTCTGCTTAAATTCGAATTCCCCAATTCAGACAAAAAAATCTTATTTAAGTGTAGATGATGTATCAGTGAATGAAGATTAAGCAATAATAAAAACTCAATGCAATTAATAATTTCAAACCCTGATGAACTTACTCTTTCACTCTTAATAGCTTAAATAGCATTGGTCAACATTTGAATTGTAGCAGCCAACAACTGTGAAGTTCGCTAACATAAAGATGTCACAAGTAGAACAATTAAGATTTTTTACGAAAGATACATCAATTGAGCGGTTTCAGATAAGTGCAATAAAATGGAAATGTTAACAACAAAGTTTCAATATAAATATTATATGTATCAATGAATTTATGATAAATCAAGTTACTTTTGATTCTTTTCAAGTTTAATTACAGCTTCAAATGAATCCAGTTTGACAAGAACATGGCAAAACAATAAATGTATGAGATTTGCATAAAAATTTTAACATCTACGCAAAGAATGAATATAAATAATGCTTAAAATTTGCATTTTGCGTCCTATTTTCGAGATATTTAAAGGCCAATATTTTTTTTGTTAGTCAAAGCAGTTATTTTCGCAGAATTTTACTTTCATTATCACGGATGTTTTCCTGCTCTAAGAGATTTCTGAAAATATTTAAAATGACTTAATTGAGTTGACAGCTATAATAAACTCTTCCATCAAATATATACATGAATCATGTTTAACCTGGACTTATGAAGTTTGGATAACTGAAATTATATATGCACCTTCTTCTTTATTTAATACATTCATGTCAATACAATCAAAATCTTTCACACATCTCCAAAGTGAAAATGACCTTTCCTGCATAATCACTGTTAACCCTCAGATTGAACTCGAGGGAAATTGTGTAATAACATATCGTTGCTATGTTCAAACAGTGCATGTCGTTGTTATACTCTCGCTTGAAATGTGGGAGGGTATACTGTATAGTGATAGGTTTGTCCGACCGTCCATAAACCGTCAGATACGCTTTCGGATACCCATCTCTTATCCGCAACTCCTCTTATACCACTGAATGAAATTAAATGAGCTTTTCACAGATTGTGCACCTCTTATTCTACTTTTTGATCGACACTTATGTTTTTGGGTTTCCCATAGCAAAACATGAACACTCCTATACAGGTCCAGTCAAAAGACTATTTCTACCTATGTAGCTATTATAGCTACGTAGGTATTTAAACCTACCCAAAGTAGCTATTTTTACCTACTTTTTGTATTATCTACATTTTGTGGCCAAAAGACTAAACGGCGCAACATGGTAAATACCATATTACCATATGTTTTTTGATACAGTTACACTCATGATGAATATATGACAAAATTTTAACCTAAAAATGATTACTTTCCGAATCGTCAATTTTACATTAGTTTCTATGCAAAATTAATAATATACGAAGAAATCATTTTGTGGCCAAATTTTTGACATATTCATCATCAGTGTGACTGTATCAAGAAATTCAGTGCTCACCATGTTGCGCCATTCCTGTGTTTGGCTACAAAATACAAGTAAAGTAGAAAGTAGGTAAAAATAGCTACTTTGGGTAGGTGTAAATACCTACGTTGCTTTTAACAGCTACGTAGGTAGAAATAGTCTTTGGACTGGACCTGCTATATATTCCTTCTATAATATTGAAAAGTGCTTCTCATATCTGTAACTCCTCCTTAGGCTCCTATAACAATGAATAAAATTTAATTATACTTTCACAGATTCTTTATTTCATAATGCCGTTGTATACCCATTTTACTTTTTGATCTGTCACTTAACTCTCCCAGAGAACACCCTTATAAAGTACACGAATATGAAACTTCTGCTCTAGGAAACAATTGGAATAAAAACAAAAAGACAATGAAGATTTTAAGGCTTACATTTAATTTTATATTTTGTAAATAGACATGGAAATTACGGAATTTTTCAATTCAGTAAATTCAAGAAATCCAATTATTATTTGCTTTGAACATAGACTCCACTATATGTGCTTTTTAGTGATAAATTTTGCTAAATGCAAAGTATAATGTATAAATATATAAAAGTATTCATATAAAAGAATTATGTCTCTGAAAATAAAACTAAAATACACTGTGCAAATGCATTAAATTCATTAAAGAAAGGGGACACAAAACATTTTTCACTTATCTCTTTACAACTTACTGAATTGTTACGAAACATACACTTAATGTTCACGTCATAGAAATATGACTTACCATTTCCCCGCAAGTAATTTATAGTTTGGAACATTTTTCTCTAAAGTTTAGCGTAAATAGAATATTGATGTACTTATGTACTTACTCTTACACTCTCAATAACTTAAGAAGAATTGGTCAACATTTGAATTTGAACAGCCAATAACAGATGTGAAGTTGGCTTACATATGAATGTCACAAGTAGAAAAATTCTGATTTTTTACGAAAGATACATCAATTGAGAAGTTGAAAATAAGTAAAATAAAATGGAGATGTTAACAACAAAGTCATGAAAGTTTCGATATAATTATTATATAAGTCAATGAATTTATGATAAATCATGTTACTCTTGATTATTTTCAAGTTTAATAACAGCTTCAAATGAATTCAGTTTGACAAGAAACAGGGTAAAACAAAAAATGAGCGATTTTTGCATAAAAATTGAAACATCTACAAGAAATTATACAGTATTAGTAAATGCGAAGAATGAATATTAAAAAATGCATACATTTACATTTTGCGTCCTATATTCGAGATATTTAAAGGCCAATATTTTTTTTTTTATTTTCGCAGAATTTTTACTTTCATTATCATGGGTATTTTGCCTCTCTAAGTGATTTCTGAAAAATATTAGAAATGACTTGAGTTGATAGCTATAATAAACTCTTCCATCAAATATATATTATGTTTAACCTGGACTTATGAAGATTGGGATACTCGAAATTATATATGCACATTCTTCTTTATTTAATACATTCATGTCAATACAATAAAAAATCTTTCACACATCTCCAAAGTAAAATGACCTTTCCTGCATAGTCATTGACCTGTCTCTTACTTACAACCTCTCTTATACCACTGAATGAAATTAAATGAGCTTTTCACAGATTGTGCACCTCTTATTTTACTTTTTGATCGGACTCATTTATTTTGGCTTTTCCCACAGCAAAACATTTGAACATTCTTATTTTTTCTATAATACTGATGAGTACTATCACTTATTTGCAATTCCCCCTTTTCCACTGAAGAAAATTAAATGATACTTTCACAGATTCTTTAATTCATAATGACATTGTGCACCTATTTTACTTTCAGATCCGTGTCTTAACCCTCTCAGAGAAGACCGTTATAAGGTACATAAATATGAAATTTTTGCTCTATGAAACAATTGAAATATATACGCTCATCCACGTATAAAAACATGAAGCCATGAATTTCACAATTTTGGTAGAGGACTTAATGCTGATTACAATCATTTAAACAGTTTGACTGCTTGATGTCCAGGAGTAAAGAAGAAGATTTTTAAAGACTGCATTAATTTTAGTGGTTTTGGCCACAACCCTCAGGCCTCAGGGGGACCATGAAATTCACAATTTTTGTTCCCTTTCACCCATAAATGCTTTACGCCAAATTTGGTTGATATTGGTTGAATGGTTGCAGAGAAGAAGCTGAAAATGTTCAAATGTTAACGCACAACGCACGCCGACGGGCGAAAACGGATAGCAATAGTTTACTCAGATGACCTAAAAATAGACATGGCGAAAAATATTTTGCATTATACATTTGAGAGAGTGAGAGGTACCCCTCTTCATTTGTCTATGCTGTAAAAACCCAATTAAAAGTTACATCTACCGGTACTTTTAACGCGCTTCATGAAATATGCCGGCGTGAAGCGTCGTAGTTCATAACCTCATGAACCTTCAAAAATGAAAATCATTCCTTAAATAGCTCCAAAAATACATTTTGATAAATACATCCATTTTTGTTTGAAGTCTGTTTCCTTAATTTGCAAAAATAAAGCTTGGATCTTTGGCTTTTATTGCCCACTGGAATTTTTCTTGTTTTAATTTGCAAAAATAAAGCTTGGGTCCTTGGCTTTTATTGCCCACTGGAATTTTTCTTGTTGACATGGCTTGTATATTTTTCGGATGGGAATGTTCCATTTTAAGCACCTGTAAATATATAGGCACTTAATTCTTCGAAGTAGTAAAAACAAATCGATAGCAACAAATTCAAATGACAATACCAAATGTTCTTTTTTTAAATAAGTACATGGATGATTGTAATGTTCAAATGATATATTTCATGAAATAGTTCTTTTTATTCCTTGAACTGCAAAGCCTAATCCTTATAGAGTGAGAATGTCATCCAATGTTTTTATTAATGGATATACTATTTCATATTGTAGTTTTAATATTTTATAAATCTCTCTCTCTCTCTCTCTCTCCGCATTTATACCTGTATAGTATCAGCTTCCAAATGATGTAACGTTTATATTTCAATTGAAAAAATCTTGCGATAAATGTATCGCAAGGCAATGAGAAAGTCGTTAAACCGATTCATCACAATTTAAATCAGTATTAATATATATATCATTAAAAATGAGAATGTTGTAAAATTGCTCACCAGGCCACTATTATCCTGGGGTCTATATAGTTTTCTTTTGCCGTGTTTGCGTTTGTGTGATTACACAGCGATGCTACTATCCCGAGGGCTTTGTTAAATTCTGTAACCATCTGACTCCCTGAAATTGATATACAGTGAGCATACTTGTAAATATCACTCACTGATCCAGTTTGACTTTCTTAAAGATGCAATACCTGTATGGCTGTGAAGTATAACAGTTTTAATATTTTCCATTGTGTTTGCAATGCTTTATTTGAAAAGATAGTGACTTATAAGCTAAAATGATATACTTTCGTCTTTCATTATTTTTTGCAGTTCCTTCTCAAAAACAGTGCTTGCATGGTACGTTCGGAATGTTTTTAATGTAACCCCTTCTATGGATTTGCATAATTTTTTCATATATTTGTTTAAAGTTTGTGCCTGTGAAAAGATAAAACAAATATTTCTTTTAAAAAAGTGACACATCATATAATTTTTTCTTGGGATTATATCAATTTCAAATGTCATGAAAAAAGGGAAATATCAAATGAATCTCCCCACCCTTAATTCATATTCTAAATTTTTTACCTTCACTAAGTCAAATATTTTTTCATTCTCCTCTTTCTCTTCTGATATTTTTTTTAACTTTTCATACACTGTTTTTGATATTTCCACTTCTCTTTCAAAAGGAATGGACGACTTTCCCATAAATTCCAGCTTCAGACAATATGTATTTGCTTTCGGAAACAAGTGGACGTTTGATCTTGACAAGGTGCAACATCCTTTTGTTTCTGCACTAAATCCTGTCTTTTTCTGATATCCCGGTCGTAGGCATAACTGAAAAAGATTCATTTCAATTATTGATAAAAAAAAAAACGTGCAAAAATGTAACATAAATCTAGTAACATGCAAGTTTTGCAAACGTCTAGAATACTATTTCTATTTTATTCATTCACAATGTCTTAAATATCCATGTTGTAAGAACAAATGCATTCTTAATCTTAGAAAATTTTATGACAAGTGTTAAAAATATTATTATTTAAGTATGAATTATATAATATGCTAGTTTCATTATTTTTTATTCTTATAGCGTGTTTGCAATGATTGTTTTCATGCTAAGTAAGGAAAAATTGATCATGGTGGGTTTCAGTACAATTATCTACATGTAAAATATACTTGTTTTGCAATAATTGTAGTCTATTCAATGTACAATAGAAGTAAATGAGATATATTTAATAGTCCAGGCGAATAAATAAACATATGAACTTTCAATCAGTTGCATAAAATATAAACACGTGAACGTTTACCCACCGTGTCAATCAAATACAAGGCCAGCGAAGACTGTAATAATTTCACATCCTCGGCATGAAAATCGGATTCATAGAGGTCTCGAACACCTACAACTTCCCCGTGTAAATTTCTTGCAACTTCATATTTTCTTTTGTCCCTTTGGGCCTAAAATAAGAAAGCATCTTTGAATAGAATCATTTCCTTTATTATACGGCTCATGAATGAACATATTTTATTTTTTTGGTATTTTGCTTTTGAATATATTATCAGGAATGAAAAGTTTCGACACCTCTCTTTTATTGTTTATTTTTCATACAAAGCTTCACTCACTTTTTGACGTGACGATGCGCTTAACTCAATGTATTTCCTTTTATCTAAGACAGGGTTGTGCCAAAATGCAAGATATAAGACCTACATAAAAAAAACAAACAAAATTAAAAAAAATAATCTTTCTGTGATGCAAGTTCACTGATTTTGCACAGTTCACGTGCATAGATATTAGAAAGCATTTCGAAAAGGATTTTTTATTTTAACAAATACATATGCAATATGCAAATTTGATAAACAATAAACTTTAGATTATTATTGTACTTTTTTTTAGGGTGCGGGGGTAAATTTTTCTGATCTTCAATGTCATGTGTCATCAAAATATAATAGAATAATTTAAAACATCTTTTTATAAAGAAAAAGCCCTTATAATATCATACCGATTACAGTATACCCTCCCACATTTCAAGCGGGGGGTATTATAATTACACAAAATTTGTCAGGAACCTGTGTATGTGTATCTAATCATTCCTCATTGTCAATTCAGAATAAAAAATAGGTTAATAAATCAAACAAACAACGACCGCTGCTTAACCCAGCATCTTACCTCTTAAACTTTATAAGTGTTTTCAACGGCGATAAGTGGTCTTCCAAATTAATTGTTTACCTCAGGTTTATTGCATTCATAGACTCAAAAGTATCTAAGCATTATACAATCAAATTAATGATACTATTAAAATTTCAAGACCTTATCGTCGTGCTGAATTTCCTTAAACGTATGTCCTCTAGGTGGTTTACTTTCTATCCCTCTGTAAATAATGAAGTTTCAATAATTATAAAAAAAAATTGATCCGAAAGTATAAAAAAAAAATTATGAACGCTTTGTGACAAAACAATTGCATTTCATTCAAAGTGTAAATTTATTTAAATCAATATTTAGCGAGACAAATATTTGAAAAAGTCTAAGATATCAATTTAAGGTCTCCGACCCATATTGAAACTATTTCTACCAGATATTTTAATTGTTATTGAAAGAAGGTTAACTATTCAAGAACAGGACAATGTCATAAAATAGGACACCTACCACTCTTAGAAAATGATAACTTAGGACGAAAATTTTATCATAATATACTTCAGTCCAAACATATCTGTTATGGATTCATTTCCATTGAGTCTGAAGTTATTATGGGTCGAATACCATAAAACATTACTTTCAAATTTGTTTATAGTTTTTTTTTTTAAGAAATCATTTATCTGATTGTTATTTTGAAAATAACATTATTCAGAGAGTATGTGAAAAATATATACTTACTCACTACAATTAATTGTAACCATTTCGGGGGTTATTCTGGGCTTAATCTTTCCATTTAAGGGATGATCTCCCTCCCCGACAAATACTCCAGGTGGCTCTACCATCGGATTCTTTATTTTTTCCCTCTTCCCATCTACCATGCAAAATTGATTTGCCCTCCTCAATTCTTTCAATTTCTTTCTTTGGGTCTAATGATTTAAAAGACAAATGCAAAACAAGATATATAACTACAAATAGAATGAGTTTAATACAAATTTAAAAATTATTATAGAAGTTGCATTTGATTTAAATTTTTAGGCAGATATTTCAATCAAATAAAAACCTATACAAATTTGTTAAATCATTGTTAAAAAACGGTATTTCTAATTTCTATTCAAGAATATTTGTTAAATATGCCTTAAGGAATATATTAATGAATTAACACCAGGCTCCAGGGACGAACTCACTTTTTGACCTCAGTCTTACGTTCACCAAAGAAATAATAAGAATAGGAAAGTGAAACTGAGATCAAACCTGAGTTCGTCTCTAACGTTTATGACCCGGACATGTGTGCAATTTTACTGAAGAAAATCCACGCTTGATGTTCATACATGTAACTCACTTTAACTCCAGATTTACGTGCGAATATTTGCCTTATTTCATGCCACTGACATTTTTAACTGCTAGACCTACCTCTTGAAGCTTGTTCATTTGGATGTAATTTTCGATTCTGGTAAAATTACATTTCTCAATCGATTGAATCACACTTCTCTCGTTCGGCTGCATTAGCTTTGAACCAGATTAATATTTGCATATTTTAACTTGCACTTTTACAAATTTTATTTTTAATGCATTTCAACATGTTCAAGAAAGATAATATGGATTCAGCATTTTTTCCAGAAAGGTAGCAAAAATCTCACCTTTCGCCAGTCTTTCAAAAAGTTTTCATCATACCGCTTGTTGTTGCAAGCTTTGTTTCTGTTTATTAGGTACAGAATGGCGTATTCCTCTGTGGTTTTTTCCAGTTTTATCGAAGTTCCTAAATTGTAAATCATTTCTTTATCATTCAGGTTCTCGGGAAAAAAAATTGAAAAATTTATTTTCGTAAATACGAGCATTACATCAGTTACTCACTTTCATGATTGTTTTTTATACCCCCGCTTGAAATTTGGGAGGGTTAATAGTGATCAGGATGTCTGTCCGTCCGCCCGTCGATCTGTCCATTCGTCTGTTACGCTTTGGGGTACCCATCTCATATACGCAACTTTCTCATACCACCGGAAAGGGACTTTCATATAATCTTTGTTAAATATTGCTAATTTGTGCTCAAAGTAAAATAGGAGGTGTACAATGGCATTATGTTATAAGGAATATTAGAAAATCTCATTAAATTTTATTCAATGGTATAAGATGATTGCGGATAGGAAATGAACACCCTTCAATATGATAGAAAGAATGGTAGTGCCCATGCTTTGCTCTGGGAGACCAAAACGTAAAATAGGAGGTGCACAATTACACTTTGTTAAAAAGATACTGTGAAAGTCTCATTAAATTTCATTCAGGGGTATAAAGGAAGTTGTGGATAAGATTGATTGATTGATTGTGTATTGTTTAACGTTCCTCTCGAGAATTTTTCACTCATATGGAGACGTCACCGTATGCCGGTGAAGGGCTTCAAATTTTGACTTTTAATCGGCACTCAGGGCCAGTGAGCATTGAGCTTTATCGAGCCAACGCCTGCCGTTGGCACAGGGCTTCGGTTTTTAAGGTCTCATCCAAAGGACCCGCAACTTTCATTTCAAAGTACCGAGCGCATGGCGAAGGAACAGTTGCTACCCATCTTTTATCGACTAAGGTCAGTCGCGGCCGAGATTCGAACCCACGACCTCCCGATCACGGAGCGAGCGCCCTACCGGCTGAGCTACCGTGAACGGTGTGTGGATAAGAGTTGGGACCCAAAGGCGTAGCAGACGGACGGAGGTACAGACAGACAGACATCCGTATCATTTTAAACCTTCCCACTTTCAAGCGGGGCGATAAAAAAAAAACAGGTAATTTACCCTCATAAATAAGGGTCACCGGTTTCGGTAATGGCTCAAAGGCTGGTGGAAATATTGGCCCACTGTAGGATAATGATTTCCATTTTGTTTTTCCGCCATGACTTTCATAAAAACTTTCAAATAAAAAGGGAACAGTGCAAAATTTATCATAAATACACAAAGCATTTAAAAAAAAAAAAACATACTTTTAGAAAAAACATTTTTTTAAAAAACAGAGTCTCAGGACCTGAGGTTTTGAAAATTTTCAATAAACATTTCAAGTATGAATATGAATACTTTCTTAAAATTTGCTCCTTAAATTGTGTCACATAAAAAAAAAACTCTTAAAAAAAAGTTCCTTTTCATGAATGTGAGGATACATGCAATATATACATGTATGATCTATTCAATCGGCTCAAGATATGGATCTACATTGAAAGTGTAAGGAACATTCAATAGATATAAAATTGACAAGTGGTCAATAAGTATCTAAAGAGAGATGGGCTTAAAAACACATTCACTATCTGTCACAAGTTTTTTCCAGTTAAACTCTGAAGAAATGTTAGACTTTCAGTTTCAAATGCATATGTAGTTACCTTTCTTTTTGTCTTTTTGCTTCATGTGAGTCCTTGTCTGAATCAACAACAGAGTGTTTCCTTTTGCGAACCAAAGTATTCATTTTCGGCGACTGAAAATATGCAAAAAAAAAAAACACTATAATTAGAAAAATGAAATATTAAAAGAATATCAGAGAATGTTAATTATATTGTGCATCTCTTTCGAAATCCTAATTTATTTTTCTGGAAGTTTGAAAAAAGTTAATCATATACGATGTATTTTTTATTGCATAATTTTGAAAAGAGAATATACTTTCTCTTACTTTACTTCAACCTACATGTCAACAACCATGTTTTTATTGATAAATTAGTGTGTACAATACACTTCCTAATATTTAATATTGTGTTATGAATGATTATTAATACTTTGAGTGTGCAGAGTAATGGGCAGTATAGCCTTTTAATTATGAACTAGTTTAGAAACTCTTAGAGTTCGGGATACAATATAAGAACGTCTTCATTTGACAAACAACTATTTTTAAGATGAGTAGATCTCGAGCATTGACACATTTTAATAACATTCCGATCTAATTTAACAAAGAATGTACAACTTATCTGATGTTCACATAAACAGATAAACTAGTAAGCACAATATCCTTTCTTAAAAGACAAGTGAGAAAACGTTAGAGGGGTGGACTATATCAATGTTTATGAAGTGACCATCTAATTAATTTAATTCTAATTAACTCTATATTTTGTTTTACAAACAATGTGATTCCACTCATTAAAAAAACTGGTCTTTGCTGCGATCTTACATTAAAAGTATAAGCTTTCACAGTGACGGAGTGGGAGTAATGATGTTCTTAATACTAAGTATGTATTCTGTATTATACAATTATGGACTTCAGTGTTGGTCGATATGTGGTTATAAGGACTCATGGTAATTGATATTGACCGAAAACACAGAAAGTGATAGCGACCGAGCCTGCCAGATAGGAAACATTCCCTACAAATACTAAGCAAAATTATTAGTTCCCGGTGATTAATATTCGCAAGTTAAAGTCGATCGCGAAACTCGCGAATATTTCTCGCACGCGAATAAATGATGGCTTACAGTACTTGCTTGTATATGTTAGTTTGTTTATTTCTCTGAAAAATTGACTAATAAGGTGTTTTCATCACACTGCCTCCGTTTAAAACAAAGAAATAGATGTTCATTATTATATTTTTCATTTACAAGTATAATGTGATAATGTTTATTTTTTCTGTTTCTTTTTTTAAAAAATATATTTATCTTATTTTTCATTTATATATATTCAATTATTTTTATATTGTGCTATATTTAATTTTATGAGTATTGGAAAACCGTACAGGACAAACAGTGCTTGACAAAAGATCTTTACATCGAGAATATTTCATACATGGTGATATTGTTAAATTTAAATTAATAATTATAATTACACAGAAAATACTAGTTTGAATAAGAGAACGCCACGAGATATATTCCATTATTGAATATACCTCACACTGAGGCATGAAGTAAGTGACATTCCGGAAATAAAGTATATCCGATAAAATCAACGTGGTCTGACTCACTACGTACGTCAGAGTTAAATATAGACATATTGAGATGTGTAGTTTTTCTTCTGAGGACGCTTAGATGTGTTTTATGTTTTAGAAAGGATTTCTTTTATTTTCTGTAAGTAAGATCTATCATTTTCCTATAAGATTTCTTAAGAGATGAATCAGTGAATCCCTAACTATCATGGAGCTTGAATACACAGTGTATATATACGGGTATTTTACATTTAATGAATAAAATTTTGGAGATTTTAAGTAACTGGTTAAAAAATGTATACTGTAGTTGTAGAAATAATCAAAACATTTTATTCCTTGTTTAAAATGTTTATCAATTGAGTTAAGATAATAGAATTATAAGTCGAACTTTGAATTCTGAATCATTAAACATGTTTCAAGTGATTTCATTATGATATGTTTCAAATGTTCGAAATAGAAATTCAATTTCAAACAATATAAACTAGACAGTAACATCCACAGATCGAACAATTTACAAAAATTCTGAATTTTAAATCGATACCTATTATGTTTGAATCAGTCGTAAATAATTTTAGCTTACACTATGTGTAACCTTTTTTACCTTAATATAAACATTATACAATTCAAATATAAGAATAGATGACAATAAATTCAAGTGTTCTAATTCTTTTATTTTATATTTTAATCAATTGTAATATTTTCCTAGCTTTGAATATGCATACGTAAAACGGAGTTAAGTTAAATAATGAATAAAGAGTATGGTAATGATATCCGATTTAATGATAATTTAACGTGCAATTTTAAGAATTAAAAATAGCGTTTGAATTTTTTTGTTTCAAGCATATTTCTATTTAGACAATTAATATTGAAACGACAACAAAGGCTAATTAAGATCCCTTTTGACCTTTTAGAATGATGCAACATTTTATCTATGGAAACCTTGTTGTTAGACCTCAAGAACTTTGTTGCTCAAGCTATAAATAGAGATCGATATAAATAACAATGGAATTTTTGATTACTTAAAATAAATCTCAGTTAAAGTTTTTAAATAGCATTCAAAATTTTCTTTTCTAAGTATAGATGTGATGTGGAATGAATTCCACACTAATTTAAATATGAACGATGACGCTGGGGGTTTCTAAGTTTAAATATAAACTAATGAGTATGATGCTTTATAACCATGCAAATCATGTTGTCGACTTTGGGATGGATTATATTTTTTGTTACATATATGAATAATCTACAAAATAATCTATGATTATAATTAAGATAATAGAATTAAGTCAAACTTTGAATTCTGAATCATTAAACATGTTTCAAGTGATTTCATTATGATATGTTTCAAATGTTCGAAATAGAAATTCATTTTCAAACAATATAAACTAGACAGTAACATCCACAGATCGAACAATTTACAAAAATTCTGAATTTTAAATCGATACCTATTATGTTTGAATCAGTCGTAAATAATTTTAGCTTACACTATGTGTAACCTTTTTTACCTTAATATAAACATTATACAATTCAAATATAAGAATAGATGACAATAAATTCAAGTGTTCTAATTATTTTATTTTATATTTTAATCAATTGTAATATTTTCATAGCTTTGAATATGCATACGTAAAAAGGAGTTAAGTTAAATAATGAATAAAGAGAATGGTAATGATATCCGATTTAATGATAATTTAACGTGCAATTTTAAGAATTAAAAATAGCGTTTGAATTTTTTTGTTTCAAGCATATTTCTATTTAGACAATTAATATTGAAACGACAACAAAGGCTAATTAAGATCCCTTTTGACACCTTTAAGAATGATGCAACATTTTATCTATGGAAACCTTGTTGTTAGACCTCAAGAACTTTGTTGCTCAAGCTATAAATAGAGATCGATATAAATAACAATGGAATTTTTGATTACTTAAAATAAATCTCAGTTAAAGTTTTTAAATAGCATTCAAAATTTTCTTTTCTAAGTATAGATGTGATGTGGAATGAATTCCACACTAATTTAAATATGAACGATGACGCGGGGGGTTTCTAAGTTTAAATATAAACTAATGAGTATATGACCATGCAAATCATGTTGTCGACTTTGGGACGGATTATATTTTTTGTTACATATATAAATAATCTACAAAATAATTTATGATTATAATTAAGATAATAGAATTAAGTCAAACTTTGAATTCTGAATCATTAAACATGTTTCAAGTGATTTCATTATGATATGTTTTAAATGTTCGAAATAGAAATTCAATTTCAAACAATATAAACTAGACGGTAAAATCCAATCTCTACCCAGAGTTATCTTTTGTAGCGAAGCAAACTATTACTCTGGGTAAAATCCACAGATCGAACAAGTTACAATTATTCTGAATTTCAAATAGATACCTAACTTGTTTGAATCAGTCGTAAAATGTTTTAGATTACACTATGTGTGTGAAGCTCAAATTAAAAGAGTACGGTTTTTTTTTTCTCTCAGAAAACATATTGGAGCAAAAATATTGATCGACATAATAAAAGTTAATTTTTCCTGTGGTTATTATGATGACTAAGAATAGCTTTTTTAAGCACAATATGCAATTCAAAGATAAAATAGATGACAGTTAACATTTTGCAATTCAAAGATCAGAACGGATGACATTAATTTCAAGAATTCTAATTTTTTATTCTATATTTTTGAATCAACTGTAATATTTTCCTATCTTTAAAATATGCATACTTAAAAATGGAGTGAAGTTATGAATAAAGAACATGATAGATAGATATCAGAGTTAATTAATGATAATGATTTAACGTGTTTAGAATAAAGTTCAAGTTTAAGATTAAAAATAGCGTTAATTTTTTTTTGCTCAATATAAATATTATAGGATTCCAAGCTAAAAATAAATATGGGAATTTTCCTGGATTTTTATCGATAAAAATGATGTAATCCCTGCGTAAATCATAGATTCGACTTTGAAGTAAATACAGCTGTTTTTTATTATTATTAATTTTTAAATATCAAAAATCTAAATTCTAAATCAATCAAAAGGATTTTATTCTGCTATACGTACATGTAAAAAAAAAATCGAAACATGAATGAAGTACTAAATCACAGAATAAAAAACCTAGATGTAGCATGTTTAAGTATTCTAAAGATCAAGGTGTGGTAACACCCGAATCCGGTCCCTTATTTGATGTAAAAATCAGGACAGAATTAAGATTAGTGATAGTTTGTAGTTAAGAACTTAAAATAATGCTTGTTTTAAAACCAGCACTAATTTTGATTCAAAGCTTACACGGAGGCCACAAGAGTGTGCAAAAAGAAGACATTTTCCCACATTTCGTGTGACTTGGTTCTATTTAAAAACCTGGAAAACCCTCAATACATATTTTCACATGTACCCTACACAAAACAGGAAATTCATTCTCTTGTAAAGTTTAAGCTGAGAATTAGATGTGTGGAATTTAAAACCTTGCAGGTAATTTTACATTTTTTCAATGTGTGAAAATTAAAAATAATAACTGATATCTAATTGCTAAAATAAATCTATCATGTTGCGGCTGGAACCACTAAATAAATATCTACGTCCGTAGCATAAAATTAAATACAAGTATGTCTAGAAGGCGTTATAACTCATATTGTATTGCATAAGAACCAGAATTAGTAAGTTCTGTGTATACCACCTGTATAAAAGATTTTTAAAAATAGGCACATCCTCGCATGTGATTAAAGGACATTTGTAGATGTATTTATTAATGTTATTTTTAAATACTCAATTGCCCACCCAGTTTGTGTCAAAAATATAACCCAATATTTTGATGTGGTTGTGTGGATCCCTACCCCGACTCCAAATCCCCCTCCTTTTTTTCAAGATTCCTGGATCCGCCTCTAATCTAATCAGTACGCTCGCTAAACCCTCACCCTTTTACCACCTATGTTACATGCATTCCTTTTTGCAATTAAAGAGCATCTATTTTTATAATTTGAAAACGCGTGAGCTGTATATATGTTTAGAAGGTCCAGAATTTCTAAAAATCCCCTATTGCGTTGAGTTTATTTATAAAATTCTTGGTAAGCAGGTAAAACTGAAAGGTTGACTACTTCCTTATGGTTACTATACACGATTCAATCTATAGCTATTTAAAATTATTTGCAAATCTTATAAAAATGCATTATACAGTAAAACACGCTTATAACGGTGTGGTACAATGTAGGAATCAACTATACTGCGTTCGTAACGTAACCGCGAACGTAATTCGTTATGTCCGTCAAATTTACAATATATGTACAATAAATCAAGAAAATGGAATTTACTTTAAGTTTGATTTGTTCATCTCTTGATCGATTGATTATTTTCTTACGTCGAGAATTTATATCTCATAGGATTTAGAAAGATGTCATAATCTAACAGTGAAGGTCTTCATATGTGGACGTTTACTCGGCACTCTGGGTCACTGAAAAGCAAGGACTCTTTATTGTGCCAACACCTACCGTGACGAGGAGCATTGGTTTTTAAGGTGTTCACCAAAGGACCCACAACTTTCACTTCAAAGTGCGAAGCGCTTGGCAAAGGGACAGTTGCTCTTTATTTTTCATCGACCTAGGTCAGTCGCAGCGCAGTGTTTCGAACATACGACCTTCCAATCTCGTAGCGAGCACTTTACTGGAATTTTACTTATCAACGGTAGCCTGTGTATTAAGTATCGCTTTCTATCGTTTTTCTTCATACTTGAACCGGCCACGACATAGTGACAGCGTTTGAATATTTGTTGATTAACGTCTCTCTCGAGAATTTATAATACTCAAATATATTGAGACGCCGTCACTTGCTGGTGGAGGGCTGCAATGTTATAACTATATTTGGCACTCAGGGCCATTCAACATTGAGGGATCGTTTTGTGCCAAGTCCTACTGCGTCACAGGGCTTCGGTTCATATGGTCTCATTCAAAGGATCGATATCCACTTCCTGCAGTGGATTCAAACTCGCAATGTAAGAATTAGCTCCTTTTTCTGTGACTCACGAGCAGACGATCTAACCACTGCACCACTCGAGCGAAGTTAGATTTGTGATTGGGATGCTCCTGTTCGATTCTCGTTCGCCGCGCCGTCAACTCATATGAAGGCCTCAACTGGCACGTGGAGGCGTCTCTATATGAGTGAAAAAATCTTGTGGGGGTCGTTAAGGTTCATTGATACTCTGATAACTTTAATTGGTATAAATTACTATTATTCTTACATAAAAACCATCATATTAACAAGTCATTTATGTCAAAATTTTCCCCGCAAGAAATGCTGAAATTATGTGCATTTTAATCATGAATTAGATTTCTTTTTGAAAAACGTAAGCATTATTAAAATATTTTATATTAGTGAGCAGGGGGGGTGATTAACCTTTAATTAAACAACAAACAAATCAATAAATCAGACTTCCGATAAATTTCGAAATTTCCATATAATTCATAATGCTCACTGTAATCACTAAAGCAGTTTCATTATATGATCAATCATTAAAGAAATGAAACATTGTTCGAATTTCCCTAAAACGCTTTGCTTGTGTTCAATGGTTTATTGAACTGCTGAATTCTTAATTGTCATTATCAATGTTACATGAATTTTTTTGCGAACTACGTATCCCTATCATCTAATGCTAAGCACGGCAAAAGAGAATGACAACTAAATTTATAGTTTTAGAAATACCTTCGCAGTTAAATTGCCTGCAATCGTTGCAACCGAAAATTTCTTCATTGAAAAAAAAAAGAATTTTGGCTATTGTTTCCTTACCTCTTTTGGATTACAGGTGAGCGACTCTGTAAAAGTGGGGAAACTTCTACCGGCAACAGTATTTATATGGGATAGCGTAATATTTCCTTAAAAATTTCAGCCAATGTAAAACGTACGCGTAGTCACCATTTGAATATTCATAAGGAACTCCTTTCTATCCCCCAACCAGAGGGGATAAAATGACAACTCATTAGAATACACTTGGTGACATTTGGTTTTATGCTTCAATGACAAGCATCTTTTATCAAAATAGGGTGTATTGTTATAAATTTCTGGATGCCTCTTTTTGTTCTACTTTCGATAGTATCTGTTTTTCTTCATGAAAAGGTGAGTAGGCAGATTCATTGTTTGGAACATGACGACTGATTTATTTTTAAAAGCTATATGACGATATTTGTTTGAGGACAAAAACACAAGGTCATTTATTGTGCCACATGGCTTTGAAAACCAGTGATTGCGTCATCTTTAAGATTAGCATTTTCGGAAAACTGTAATGTCCTTGAGAGTTGAGACGTTGCTGCATGTGAGCAGGTGTATCCATATAGGGCGATACTATGGCCTACAATGGACAGGTGGCTTAACATAGTATGTCCCCGCGATTATGGAGAAGACTTGTCCAACCAACGTTCACGTGACTTTGCTATTAAAGCGAAGGCAGCTCCACCTCTGGTAACGGGGGTGTTGATGGGCGTGCAATGATCTCAATTACCTCTAAGACCTTACATGTTATAATGATCTTGTAATCTGTGTTGGATTGTAGTGAATAAATGGCATTGGTGAACCATTATATGAATGATGGGATTGTAATGATTCTTGTCACTGGTCCCTGGTGGACCAGTAGTTGAGTAATGGGTGGTATGGATTAGTGACACTGGTGGACCAGTATTTGAGTAATGTGTGTAGGGACAAGTGACACTGGTGGACCAGTAGTTCAGTAATGGGTGGTAGTGACTAGTGACACTGCTGGACCAGTAGTTGCGCAATGGGTGGTATGGACTAGTGACACTGGTGGACCAGTAGTTGAGTAATGGGTGGTTGGGAC
This sequence comes from Saccostrea glomerata, assembly GCA_003671525.1. NCBI lineage: Eukaryota > Metazoa > Mollusca > Bivalvia > Ostreida > Ostreidae > Saccostrea > Saccostrea glomerata. The sequence continues at coordinate 360,916 of PRKT01000425.1, forward strand.
TTGTGACACTGGTGAACAAGTAGTTGAGTAATGGGTAATAGGGACTAGTGACACTGGTGGACCAGTATTTGAGTAATGTGTGTAGGGACTAGTGACACTGCTGGACCAGTAGTTGCGTAATGGGTGGTATGGACTATTGACACTGATGGACCAGTATTTGAGTAATGTGCGTAGGGACTAGTGACACTGGTGGACCAGTAGTTGAATAATGGGTGGTAGTTACTAGTGACACTAGGGACCAGTAGTTGAGTAATAGGTGGTAGGGAATAGTGACACTGGTGGACAAGTAGTTGAGTAATGGGTGGAGGGACCATTGACATAGGTGGACCAGTAGTTGAGTCATGGGTGTAGGGACCAGTGACATACGTGGACTAGTAGTTGAATCATGGGTGGTAGGGACTAGTGACACTGCTGGACCAGTAGTTGCGTAATGGGTGGTATGGACTAGTGACACTGGTGGACCAGTATTTGAGTAATGTGTGTAGGGACTAGTGACACTGGTGGACCAGTAGTTGAATAATGGGTGGTAGTGACTATTGACACTAGGAACCAGTAGTTGAGTAATAGGTGGTAGGGAATAGTGACACTGGTGGACCAGTAGTTGAGTAATGGGTGGTAGGGACCATTGACATAGGTGGACCAGTAGTTGAGTCATGGGTGTAGGGACCAGTGACATAGGTGGACCAGTAGTTGAGTCATAGATGTAGGGACCCGTGACACTGGTGGACCATTATCTGCGTAATGGGTGGTACGGACCAGTGAAATAGGTAGACCAGTAGTTGAATAATGGGTGATAGGAACCAGTCACATAGGTGGACACTGGTAGACCAGTATTTGAGTAATGGGTGGTAGGCACTAGTGACACTGGTGGACCAGTAGTTCAGTAATGGATGGTAGTAACCAGTGACATTAGTGGACCAGTATTTGAGTAATGGGTGGAAGGGACTAGTAACACTGGTGGACCAGTATTTGAGTAATGGGGGTAGGGACTAGTGACACTGGTGGACCAGTATTTGAGTAATGAGTGGTAGGGACTAGTGACACTGGTGGACCAGTAGTTGAGTAATGGATGGTAGGGACTAGTGACACTGGTTGGCCTGTAGCTGAGTAATGGGTGGTAGGGACTAGTGACATAGGTGGACCTGTAGCTGAGTAATGGGTGGTAGGGACTAGTGACACTGGTTGACCAGTAGTTGAGTGAAGTTGTAGGGACTAGTGACACTGGTGCACCAGTATCTGAGTAATGGGTGGTAGGGACTAGTGACACTGGTGGACAAGTACTTTAGTAATGGGTGGTAGATACTAGTGACACTGGTGGTGGGGACAAGTATCACTGGTGGACCAGTAGTTGAATAATGGGTGGTAGGAACCAGTGACACTGGTGACCAGTATTTGAGTAATGGGTAGTAGGGACTAGTGACACTGGTGGACCAGTAGTTCAGTAATTGGTGGTAGGGACTAGTGACACTGCTGGACCAGTAGTTGCGTAATGGGTGGTAGGGACTAGTGACACTGGTGGACAAGAAGTTGAGTAATGGGTAAAAGGGACCAGTGACATAGGTGGACCAGTACTTGAATAATGGGTGGTAGGAACCAGGTGACACTGGTTGACCAGTATTTTAGTAATGGATGGTACGGACTAGTGACACTGGTGGACCAGTAGTTGAGTAATGTGTGTAGGTACTAGTGAAACTGGTGCACCAGTAGTTGCGTAATGGGTGATAGGGACTAGTGACACTGGTGGACCAGTAGTTGAGTAATGGGTGGTAGGGACTTATGACACTGGTGGACCAGTATTTAGTAATGGATGTTAGGGACAAGTGACATAGGTGGACCAGTATCTGAGTAATGGGTGGTAGGGACTAGTGACACTGGTGGACAAGTACTTCATTAATGGGTGGTAGGGACTAGTGACACTGGTGGACCTGTAGTTGAGTAATTGGTGGTATGGACTTATGACACTGGTGGACAAGTTTTTGAGAAATGGATGGTAGGTGACAAGTGACATAGGTGGACCAGTATTTGAGTAATGGGTGGTAGTCGACTAGTTACACTGGTGGACCAGGTGTTGAGTAATGGGTGGTAGGGACTAGTGACACTGGTGGACCTGTAGTTGAGTAATGGGTGGTAGGGACTAGTGACACTGGTGGACCAGTATTTGAGTAATGAGTTGTAGGGACTAGTGACACTGGTGGACCAGTAGTTGAGTAATGGGTGGTAGGGACTAGTGAAACTGGTGGACAAGTAGTTCAGTAATGGGTGGTAGGAACCAGTGACACTGGTGGACCAGTAGTTGAGTAATGGGTGGTAGGCACTAGTGAAACTGGTGGACAAGTACTTTAGTAATGGGTGGTAGGGACTAGTGACACTGGTGGTGGGGACAAGTATCACTTGTGGACCAGTAGTTGAATAATGGGTGGTAGGAACCAGTGACACTAGTGGACTAGTAGCCGAGTAATGGGTGGTAGGGACTAGTGACACTGGTGGTAGGGACTAGTGACACTGGTGTACCAGTTGTGGAGTGATGGGTGGTAGGGACCAGTGACATGGGTGGACCAGTAGTTGAGTAATGTGTGGTTGGGACTAGTGACACCGGTGGACCAGTAGTCGAGTAATTGGTGGTAGGGACCAGTGACACTGGTGGACCATTATCTGAGTAATGGGTGGAAGGGACTAGTGACACTGGTGCACCAGTAGTTGACTAATGGGTGGTAGGGACCAGTGACATTGGTGAAGCATTATCTGCATAATTGATGGTAGGGACTAGTGACATAGGTGGACCAGTAGTTGAGTAATAAGTGGTAGGGACCAGTGACACTGGTGGACCATTGTCTGAGTAGATGGAGATCCCTCTAAGAGAGCACTATCTACACAAAGCACCTACAGGTCTCAAACCCCAGTTGATTGAGAGATTGCCTACCTATTATAGGAATGAGAGTACCAAATCCCCGGATGAGCACATGGCATTGTTTGTGGCACAATGTAGAGTCGAGTACTGAATAAGTCGGCATTACCTGATTGGCTGAAATGAGGTATCTAATGTTTTTAATTTTAAAGTAAAAATATTAATATTTGAAATAAATGATGGAATGTAGGAATATTACAGAGAATATAGAAATATCAGGGGAGATTGTAGGAGTTGGGGTTGATTTTTTTTGCAGAGCGTTATTTACTGCCGATACCTATAAGTTTTAAATAACTGCAATTTTGACCTATAAACGCCATGGGACCCTACATTTTTTCCGGGATTTTTTATAAGCGCTTGGATTAAAGTTTCAAACGATGCCAAGGAATTATCTGAAATTAAATTAGTATAGTAGTGAGAGGACAAAATGTTTGTATAGAGTTCTATGGGAAAATAATTGGTACTCTTTTCCCATAACGCATGTAAAAACCGTCCACCAGGGGGTTCTGCGGATGAAACCGCCATGGTTTAACAGAGAAGGCGGACACATGAAGCACCGTGGAATGCTTGGAGCAAGGCAAGGCACATAGACACGTCTTGGTCATCCACTGCATCTATTTCCATCTCCATACGTTCAAGCATCTGTCTTGCCACTGGATGTAGATGGTTACAGGCGTAAGAGTGAGGTTAGCGACGCGCAATCCTTCTTCACTTTAATCAAACTCATCGCGAAAGTCATTGATCATCTTCCATCCCTTCTTTAATCCACCCCATAGCCCTGTGGCGGCAGGCGAGCAACGAAGGTGAAAGGTGCGGGTACACTAAAAGTCGCTAATCGCGGACCTGCATACAGGCGGCACAGGCGATACGGTCGCTCTTTCACCGACCGGAGCAGCGTTGGAGTTCGACAGCCACCTGTACGAGTGAGGAGCCCTCTTTAGGAACGCACTGCTCACCTCCATGGCAAGAGGAGCGGATTAGAAAAGGTATCCCAAATTGCCTGTTCCGCCCTTCCTTAGCCAGTTTACTGTGGCTTGTGGAGACCTTACACATGCGCTCGAAATAACAAAGAGAACAAGAAGAAAATAAGGATCATCCCACTGTACTTTGGATCGTGTAACGTTCGAACGCTTCTCGACATAGACACTACAGACAGACCCCTTAGATGCACAGCACTAATCGCAGGCGAACTCGCTAAATATAACATTGACATTGCAGTTCTCAGTGAAACCAGGTTGGTTGGAGAAGGTGAACTTTGCGAAAGACTCGCTGGCTACACCTTCATTTGGACTGGACGAGGAGCCGATGAGTAAAGAGAAGTTGGCGTAGGCTTAGCTATAAAGCGACACTTGCTGGCAAGCTAGTCGGCGTACCCAAAGGAGTGAACAACCGCCTGATGACGATGAGACTCCCCCTCACTCGAAGAAAGTTCGCAACTATTTTAAGCGTGTATGCTTCTACCCTGACTAACCCAAAAAAGACTAAAAGCATAATCTATGAGGACCTCCACAATGTCAACAATGCCGTCCCCAATGCCAACAATCTCATCATTCTTGGTGACTTTAATGCAAGAGTTGGACGTGATAACACCACCTGCACTACTGGACGAAAAAAGTGCTGAGAATCCCAAATTTTACTGATAATGTTTGATAATTACTGATAAGGTGCTGTTCTTGCTGATAATAACTGATATTTACTGTTATTATTACTGTTGTTGCTGATAATTTTAGTTGTTGCTGAGAAATACTGATAATTACTGTCATGTTTACTGTTGAGTCTGATAAATACTGATAAATACTGTTGATGTGCTGTAGTTGCTGAGATTTACTGATAATTACTGTGGCCACATTTTTTAAGCTGGGAAGTAGCTAAAACAGAATTAAGGGCTGTAAAAACCTTTAATTATTACCTTCTTTTATTTAAATAATCATGACGACATTTCCCTATTTCTTTTTAAATGTTCTACTAATGACAAAAATTAAACACTGATCTCAATTCATTACTACGATACTGTGGTGAAAATGCTGACAATTATTAATTAAATGAAATCTTCAGCGTATATTAGGCAAATATTTTCTCCAAATCTATGAAAATACTATGATTTATCTGTAAGATAGATGAATGGATTAATTATTTTATATTTTACTGAAGATATAATTTATATTTTTTTCTGTTATTAATAAAAAGAACATTAGACCATCTTTTAAAAAGTTAACTTCCTCTATTCAGACTCTAAAACAGGGTAGGGAGGTCAGTGATGTTTATTAATCAATAATAAGAAATAATTATCAGTGGATGGGAAAAAAAATTCGGGATAAAATATGTTTATTGCAGGTTAGAAAAGCTTGATTCGTACCGTTTTCACTCGGTCAACTGGTCAAGAGAGGACATTGTTCGCTTTTTAAAGATCACCTTCATAGAGCTTTTATTTCCTAAAAGAATTTTTTTTATATATTTTACGTGTTAAGTTTTCTGGTCTCTTATTGTATATTATTTTTAATTTTCTCGAAATTGAAAATTTTTATACTTTTTAGAAATTATGTAAGTTAGAAATAAAAACGGGTGAATAATTATCATGATTATGTTCAATCTGAAGGCACAGCTTTCTCATCATTTATTTTTAGTTTTATCTATTTATTTATTTTTGCACGTAACGTAGGTGTTTGTAGACCGGCCCAGAATATAATTCTTCTGCATGTACATTGTACATTGTTCACACACCACATGTGCAACCAGCAGATGGGGGCTGATCAAAATTTAGTGGTCAGAATCCCTAGTGCCTGTGTACATGTCAGTGCAGAGGTACACAGGTGTTTAAACTTAAAATTTTGAAATAGATGATTTATCAAATTTCATGACACAAATTTTTTATTTAATTTTATGAAATGAGAAATAAAATATGAGACCTAGTGTAATCTATTATTTTGATAATAAAAGTTAATGATCAAATTGATCGATTTAAATCTTAGATTATCAAATTGATTTTCATCGATCAGAAATCGATGATCAACCTGTGATTTGCCTGTGTTGTGTACATGTGTACATGTCTTCTGCCCCGGGGTAGAAGGGGGTACAACTTGTATATTCCATGTGAATTGTAGTGGTCAGCGTAACAATGGGCACTAATCACTTATTGTTCTTCGTCTGCGGCTACCGGTGTACACAATAAACAAACTAACTACCTACACTGTACTTGCTACTTTTAGAAGAAACAATCTCCACTAGTTTTTGAAAAAGAATTATCCTGTAATTTTAATTTTGACAAATAAAATTGATAGAAAAATTTTTAGCAAAATAGAACAGTGCAGTACTAAAAGAAAAAAAATTGGAGTTTCAATTGATGAACATTGTGGAGATTTAATAATTATTTTAATTTGTATAGTCTATCTATCTAAGCTCAGTCATTTATTTAATTTTACGCATATTTCTTGAGAAAAATCTAAAAAGAATACTCCGGAGAGGGATGTTTTCTGTTAATGATGGTTTGGGGCCCGTGAAACAGACACGAGAATTAATTGATAGAGATCATTTGACTTCATCTTATAATTAGGAAATTCTGCAAAATATAAAATTAATATAAATTCAAAAGAATTAGAAAGTTTAGTGATAGCAAGAAACAAGGAAACTCGACAACACTGAATCAGAAACAAAATTCAAAATGAATTTTGAATGACGTTGATTATCGCACTCATGAATTAAATTCATTTTTTGAATTTTGTATCGTTCATTGATTCTCTAAATTAATTTTATGTACACGTGTATAAAAATATTAAATACGCAATTAAACATGTATGATTGATAAAACATAAAATTAAAGAATCAACTTTTCGCCGTTAGTTACAGCATTTCAACCCCCCCCCCCCCATTTCTGTGCTAAATGTACACTCAAATCATGTCAATAAGCGCCCAGCCTGTATTGTATGTTTATACAAAGGCCCCAGACAAGGGGAAAATGGAAATGAAAAACAAATCATAGTCTCTGTACAAAATTATTTTCTAATTTGTTGTACGGCATAAAGAATGTACTAGAAATTGACCCAAGTACAACTTTTACACGTGGTTGACATGTGTATACCAAAGCAAGACGGCATTTATGGAAAAAAGAAACTTCCAGTCTTATTCTACTTTTTTTATACTGACTGACCATGTATAGCGTGTTTTGGTAGTTGTTAATTAAATAAATTGATCTCGCTGCTACCGGCACATGTACATGTACAGTACAAGCCATACGCCCATTTATCAGCAAAGAAAGACGCATATTTTATCAACTGAAAATCCCACTGCATAAGAGTTATAGTGTACCAATGGTTTAACAAATAACTTTTTTAAAGCGAAAGATAGTCTCAGAAAGTATGGATACCTCACAATAATACACTGTATAAAATTCGCATGGAGGGCATAATCAGAGATCTAGAGCGCTATATAAGATATTATATTCATGAAAATAAAGGTAATTTAATTTCATCGTATATATGAACTTGTCACATTCTTCAATGAAAGGGCATAATGTATGCTTCATGATTAATTTTTTTTTTTCGAGAAATATTTATTTACATACTGTCTTGTGAAATTGAGAATCGTTTGTAAATCGAAAGGGGTGGGGGGTGCCCATAACTAAGAGAACTCATACATGTATATGACTTGTTCAGTTCTCCTCGAGAAATAATAATTACAACCTTTGACAAGGACGTCCCCTAAAAGCTTTTTATGGTTTAATCTGAACATAATGATATAAGAATGGTCATAATAAATTAAAACAATCATTAAATATAAAAACAATTAAAACATCGCGATGACTTTAAAATATCATTTAGAATAATTCAATTTACAAGTATACGGTAATAATTTTTAATAAAATACTTTTCTTAAAACAAATAATAGTTTTTCAGTCTATTTCAGCCCCTTCCCAGCTTAAAAAAAGTGGCCACAGTAATTATCAGTAAATCTCAGCAACGACAGCACATCAACAGTATTTATCAGTATTTATCAGACTCAACAGTAAACACGACAGTAATTATTAGTATTTCTCAGCAACAACTAAAATTATCAGCAACAACAGTAATAACAACAGTAAATATCAGTAATTATCAGCAAAAACAGCACCGTATCAGTAATTATCAAACATTATCAGTAAAATTTGGGATTCTCAGCACTTTTTTCGTCCAGTAGTGCTGGTAAGGCGTGATTGGGAAGCATGTAGTGGACAAGTACAACAGTAAGGCCTGCTGCTTCTCCAGACCTGCGCTGAACATGGTCTCATCACAAACACCGTTTCCTGCCTTCCCACCCGTAACAAGATATCATGGATGCACCCTCGCTCAAAGCACTGGTATCTCATTGACTATGCCATCGTCAGGAAGAGAGACAGATAAGGCGTTCCTGTCACCAAGGCTATGTGCGACGCGGAGTGCAGGACAGATCGATCACCATCTCACCGTCTCTAAACTCCGGATCAAACCAAAGATACATCTTCAGGGGACCAAGGCTCCAAAATGTCTCAACGTTGGCAAGCTGAGGTTGCTTTCCACCTCTCAGTACTTTGCTGACACACTTGAGGATATCTGAACTCCACCGTGCTGGATGACCACGACCTTGAAGCAGCATAGAGCACACTTCGTAATACAGTGTACAATACAGCCTCCGAGTGTCTGGGGTCCTCTACCAGAATACACAAAGACTGGTTTGATGAGAACTGTGCCGAGATCACGCAGCTTCTGGAGGACAAGCATCGCGCTTACAAGGCTCAAATATATAGATGATCCCACCTCCACAGCCAAGAAAGTCGCTCTGAGGAACGCTCGCAGCACAGTACAGCAAAAGCTTCGGGATATGCAGGACTCCTGTCTGAATGCCAAAGTTGACGAGATCCAACGCTACGCCGACTCTCATGTCATGAAGAACTTTTACTGTGGACTGAAGGAAGTCTACGGGTCAACTCCATCAGGCTAATCCCCTCTCCTCAGTGGGGACAGGTTAACACTTATCACAGAGAAGGAAAAGATACTCGAAAGGTGGACGGAGCATTTCATTGATGGCGTTCTGAACCTCCTTTCTACCAGCAACGACAAAGCCATCAATCGACTGCCCCATCAACCAGTCACTGGACGCCGTTCCCACGCTGGAAAAGATCCAGAAAGCAATTAGTCTGCTGTTAACTGGCAAAGCACCTGGCGGAGACTCAATCCACGCTGCTATTTACAAAGAAGGGGATATGGATTTTGTCGAAAAACTGATTTGGGACCAAGAAAAGTTGCCTCAAGACCTCAGGAATGCCTCAACCATCCACCTGAACAAGCCAAAGAGAAATAAACAGGCCCGCGACAACCACCATGGAATTTCCCTTCTCTCCATCGCAGACAAGACTCTAGCGCGGGTAGTATTTAACCGTCTCTTGAAAACCTTGACTATGCCTCCTACTCGAGAGTCAGTGCGGCTTCTGGACGAATCGCGGTACAATTGACATGTTGTTCGCTGCACGTCAGTTGCAAGAAAAGTGTCAGGAACAGAACTCTTACCTGTACTCCACTTACGTAGATCTGACCAAGGCTTTTGACACTGTCAGCAGAGCTTTTGAAGGCCTTTGGCGAATTATGGCGAAGTACGGATGCCCAACAAAATTCATCACCATCGTTCGACAGCTGTACGATGGTATGCAGGCGAAAGTCCAAGATGGCGGCGAATCTTCAGAGCTATTCTCTGTCCCCAATCGAGTTAAGCAGGGCTGCGTCCTCGCCCCGACGCTCTTCAGCTTGATGTTCTCCGCCATGCTGACTGATGCCTTCGATGGCATGGACACCGGAATCGGCATCAAATGGCGCTTTGATGACTCAGTCTTCAACCTCAGACGTCTACAAGCGAAGTCCAAGGTTCAATCGGACACCATCAACGACCACCTCTTTGCTGGTGATTCTACCCTCAGGTATACCTCCGAGGAATTGACAAGTTCTCTGATGCTTGCGACAATTTGGTTTTACTATCAGGCAATGAGAAGACCGAAACCATGCACCACCCAGCACCAGGTAAACCGTATTTTGAGCCCAAAATCACCATCAACAACCAACGGCTAAATGAAGTGGACAAGTTCACGAACCTCGGTAGCACTCTCTCCAGGAACTTTGTGATCGATGACGAGATGAACGCAAGACTGGCCAAGGTGAACATTGCTTTCGGCAGACTGCACAAGAACGTGTGGTACAGAAGAGGCATTACAACAAAGACAAATTTGAAGGTCTAACGCGCAGTGGTTCTCACCACACTGCTGTATGGCTGTGAAGTGTGGACTCTCTTCCAGAGGCACGCCAAAAAACTGAACCACTTCCACATGACCAGGCTCCGAAAGCTTCTCAGTATGACGTGGCAAGAGAAAATACCCGAGACAGAAGTCCTCACCCGATCTGGCTTGCCCAGCATCTACATCATGCATATGCAGTCACAAATCTGCTTGGTGGGACACATAGTCCGTATCCCAGACCATCGACTCCCCAAGAAAATACTGTGAATTACTGGAAGGAAAGCGTGCCCGTGGTGCCCCCACAAAAGCAATTCAAGGACAGCCTAAAGGTCTAGTGACATTGGTGAACGACTTTATGACGTATAGGGATGGTAAGGTCCAGTTGTATTGGTAAACCGCTATTTAGGTAATGGGGATTGTAAAGACAAGTGGCATTTGTAAACCATTATCATAGTTATGGGGATTGTAAGGAGTTGTGTCGTTTGTGAACAATTATTTGATTAATGGGGGTGATGGTGGCATTAAATTGGTTACCATTATCTGAGTACTGGGAGTTGTAAGGACTAGAAACATTTTAGTGAACCGCTTTTTTGACTGATGGTGGTTGTAAAGAACTGTGTCGTTTATGAACCATTATTTCATTAAAGGGGATTATAAGGACTAGTGTAATTCTTTAAAGAGACACTTAATTTAGCCATAAAATTTCAAAAGAAGGTCACGATGACCTATTTTTGGTTATAGTATCCTAGAACGCAAGATGCATCAATTGAAAATTTAAATGAATCTACACTTTAAACTGATATTGTGACTTACTTTTTGATCGATGTTCTCCAAAAACCCAAGAAGCATCAACTGGCAAAGTTTGATGATCATAGGCCCTAAAGTATTTAAAAGTTGCCATTTTTCAATTTGTAAACAAATGTATGCAAAATTTAAAGAAAGGGTCATTGTTACCTACTTTTCCCTATATATGCTTTAAGGCCTAAAAGATGCATCAACTTACATGGTTTGATTATTCTAAACATGTGTCCGAAATAATTGCCTTGAATGTTTTAGAATAGCTGAGCCATACAATTCAAAAAGTAGGTCAAGGTGAACTACTTTTCAATTGACGTTTTTGGAGAACCAAAGATACATCAACCGACAAAGTCTGATGATCATAGTCTTTCAAGTGTCCAAAAAACGAAAGCGAATGCTTGCAAAATTCAAAAAGTAGATCACCGTCACATACTTTTAACATAATACGATATCCTAAGATGTATCAATTTACAAGATCTGATGATCTTAGTCTTTATAGTAAGCAAAATATTTACATTTTTATGGTGTAATATTTTGTCAACTTTGGAGTTAACTTGATCGAGACCATACTCTTTGCCCCAGGGTGATGCTTTTGAACATCTTTTTAATTTTCAACATATACTCATCCTTGTATGTATGATTGGTGATAATCTGCCTGGTGGTTCGTGAGAAGATTATTTTAGCAACAAGTACTTTCAGTTTTATTTTCATAATTATCTCCCCTTATTTAAGTGCCCCACCTTAAGTATAATAGTAAACGGGAGCCCTTTGGCAAAGGATGCCCTTTGACAAATTTGACAAAGATTGGCAAGGGGGTTCTTGAGTTATGGTTCATACTCTAAAAAGTTTACGCACATAGCAGAAATGGACATAGCATTAGATTTTTTAGCCTTTGGCTCAGAGGAGCTAAAAATACATAGAACCACCGCAAACAATTGAATTTAATTCAATATGTAATTGTGAAGACGCCACTAGAGTGTAAATCACATTTTCATCCCCTCCAAAACCCATTGTCAAGCGAGGTGCAGTCAAGGTTGACAATGGTTTTCGAGGGGTGAAAATTTTCAATGTTCAATGTTCAATAACTACATGCAATATTTATTATATTATACCTATGTTTTATTTGAATACATTTTAGTGAAATTTGAGCGCATGAATTCTGCGCAGTGAATCTTTTTTTTTTAATATCACCCGTCGTCAAGTAATGTTGACTCTTGCTACGCTGGAGGGCGTCTTCATTATTCAGCGGGCAAAATGTGCATTTTCAATGTTCCTCTACAAATCAGAGAACTACGGAAGCCCATTTAGGACCTATCAAAAAATATTTTTGAATTAGTTTTAACGATTTATTGAATTCGTTATAACGAATTCAATTTGTTATAACAGATTCATTGAATTCATTATTTATAACGAATTTAATTTGTTATAACAGATTCATAGAATTCGTTATAACGAATTTAATTTGTTATTACAGATTTATTGAATTCGTTATAACGAATTAAATCTGTTATTACAGATTTATCGAATTCGTTATAATCAATTCAAGATTTTGTTTAAAATTTTTTTTTAAATCTGTTATAACAAATTAAATTCGTGATAACGAATTCAATGAATCTGTTATAACAAATTAAATTCGTGATAACGAATTCAATGAATCTGTTATAATAAATTAAATTCGTTATAACGAATTCAATGAATCTGATATAACAAATTAAATTCGTTATAACGAATTCAATAAATCTGTTATAACAAATTGAATTCCTTATAACGAATTCTAAAAATCGTTATAACGAATTCAATAATATTTTTTGATAGGTCCTAAATGGGCTTCCGTAGAGAACCAATTCACATGATTTTTTTTATTCTACAGTATAAATCGTAAATAATGTAAAAATACTTAAGTTTGTTATAAATAGTCTTTAATTATTTTATTGGAAAGGATTATGGGTCTTTTACAATGAAATTTTTACGTTACATTTTCTCCACTCATAATGACTTGACTCAAATTAGAGAGAAGTAAATATTCTAATAATTTTTTTTCTTTTCTTTCAGAGTTGGAATCGAACATATATCTATATGGTATCAGGGATCTATGATTGACCAAGATAGAGGTGGTCAGTTGGGAGCTCTGTATTTTCATGGAATACACTGAGTAGTCCTCATGACTGACTTCCTCCACTCCTTGTAGTTATCTTGGGCATCATTATCCTGTGGTAGCATATCGGACAATATCATATTGCTATGCAGGGACAGGTGATTCGATTGATCTAGATTGTATATGGTATAGCAGTTAATTGTCCAAGAATAGTGTTGTACATAAATTGGCAGATAATGATTGTGTCGAGTTTCATTTTTTAGCTTACTTAAGGTAAATCCTTGTTTGTTAAGGACAAATGCAAAATATGCAATTCATGTGTGGAGATGTTAAAGTATATTTCTTCGCTCTGCACATATTGCAAGGCGATCCCTTTTTTCTCTCCCTACAAAAAGGATGTCCAGATGTACAAGTTGCTTTCTTACTTTAATATACAATTGTGGCGGGCAACAATGTATGCTGAGAAAAGCAGATTCTTTATTGTCTTTTCGATAGTACCCAGCTCTAGTATCAGAACATTTGACCAAGGAATCATAAATATGACAATATTTGAAAGAGGCACCTTTGCTCATCATATCTATGCATTTAGTTTTAAACCCAGGAGCAGGTACACAATATATTGTATAATGTACAAGTACACAGCTATACACTCTTTAGAACTGCAGTAGTTTCAGAAGAGGTAACTAAAACATTGCAAGACGAAAAACAACAAAAGTCTAAAGAAATGCAAGTTTATTCTTGTTCATGACTACAGACAATTAACTTAAAAGATGGTTACCGGTACCAAAAACCACAGACAGAAGATGATTTAATACTGATTTAATCATATTACAAAATCATCAATTATATTATAGATTTAAACAAAAATTAAGTGTAAAGTAAATGCATTGAAGTCATTTCTGCCTGGTGCTCATGACACAAAATAAACCCTCACCAAATCTATAGTATAAATGAACAGAGTTTTGTGCCTTCAAAATATTGCGTATAACATTTTTTCACAATGCCATAATGGCGAAAATAGATCACAGACAATACAGATATTGCAAATAGTGGGAAAATATACATATAAACAATAATTTTAAAATAGTATCAAAATATTATATATCACAAAAAAGGAATACAGATGTAAACAGATTCATTTGCAATGTGGTTTCTTGGCCTATTGTGAAAGATTCGTTAACCTACTAAATCAGATATAAGATACTGAAAACGTATTACATTTGGCTGTGTATTCTTTTTAGTGTTTTTGGCGGAAAGCAATATGAGCTCATTCAAGTACAACGCTAAATGTCTCGTACATATATCTATAAAGAAGAACGTCAAGATATGCGTTAAATTAAATCCACGCTAATTTGTTCAAAATCCAGTTCCCAACAAATATCGTACACGCTAAATATAATACATTTACAGTATGTCAATTCACTTTTTAAGCTCTTATAATGAAATCATACATGATCATCGTGAACAGCTATTAATAAACTACTAGTTATTTTCATGTCTAAAATTACCAAATATGTGAAACATCGAAAAAAAAAAAATATTTATACACAATCAACATAGCAGTGGCATTGCTTTTGTATTGGATATCACAGTTAAGCTTTTAGGAGGGACATAGCAAAATAAATGCTTTGAATTATATGTACAATGACAACAAGCAATACACCACAACTTTATAAAAATAAATATCTGTGCAAAAATACTCTCAAAAATAAATAAAAAAGGTATTCTACACCATATAAAAGTAATTATATAATCATAATAAGTATTAGGAGCAATCGGCAATCCTCGGCTGACTCCGCTACGCTCCATTCAAACCTCGGATGTGATTAGTGGAGGAATTAATACGCATCAGATCCTTACATTTCTCCGCCGGAAACTGCCTTATCACTCATTTCATATCTCGCTCTGCATAACGTTTTTCAAAAATGTTTCTTAATTTGTGCAATTCTCTATCGTAAATATGTTTTGATTACATCCTAATGTTAAAAGGCTTTAAAAGCGAGAACAGACTGTTGAGTGTGCCACAAAATAACTTCGATTTCAAATTTATGACATTTGAAAGAAATTCAAATAAGATCACATGACTGAATCAGCAAGATGGTAGATCACCGTTGACGTCTGAGGTTATGTGCGAGGTACGAGTCATCCGAGGAACTCCGAGTGTATTATGAGTGCAATTCCTTTTAATTGCCATAATAATTAAAACTTCCAGTCAATTCATTTATGTGTATTTACATAAAAATTTCCAAGTGTAAACATAAATATACTCAATAGGGCCATTTAACATTCATGTAATATTTATTTCCTTTCTCTGCATTCCTGCACTAAATTGAGACAATTTACTCAAAAGATTAAAGTAAATTTAATTATATTAAAAAAATCAAATTCATACAAAGAGTTTGAGAAAAAAACTCCTTTCCTGTACATATTCATTAAGTTCTATTTGTAATCATTTATATACATACATCAAAACATTCCTAACAGAAAATCTGAAAGACTTTAATTAGCTTTTCAAAATGCATATTCAGCAACCAATAAAAAATAATATGACAAATTTCCAGCAACCAATCAAAAATCTTATGACAAATGCATGCTGGTTTGACTTTCAAATAAAATAAGTGACAATTGGTCCAGCTGCTTTGCCATCACTCTGGACAAATAAATGCAAAAGTTCACAAATTATGTAACATTACATATAACAATATCTATATAAATCAAGCATGTGCGCTAAATAAAATCTTTTCATGTACCTTGACCCTGTTTATTCAGTATTGGACATTTTAACTTCTATCTACTTGTCAATGTAGTAAAATACAAATATCTATTTATTTATAATCAAAAGAAATTGATACAAACAACTTACTTATAGCAAAGTTATATTCATCTTATGAATGGTACAATATTAAATAAATGAATGAATGTTTGAAAACTAAGTAAAGATAGTTATGATTGGTGGTCTATTTGGTATACTGAAGGTTTAAACATTGTCAAGTGAATAGTGATGAGTTACTTCTTCATTTCATTACAATACTATAGATGTCATATTCCAGAATTGAGTTCTCACTCATTGATCTTTAAAATGTACAGCCTGAGAAAAAGCACCAAGATGTAACGAGTGATTTGATTAGTCCATCAGTTGTCTAATTGACACAGACAGGCCACGCCCCTGTTGATCCAATGAGATTCTGGTTGGTCAGATGGGAGGAGGATTGACATGACAAAGTTGGTTGAGTGGCCAGTGGTGGACAGGGTACCCCTTCTGGAGCTGGTCTTATAAACTGAAAGAAAAATAAATATTTCATATTATCTACATGTAATGGCATATGCTGTGAAATCATTTTTTTAAAGGGGGGGGGGGCAAATTCTTAAGGTTTGAAGAAAAATTATTGTACCTACTTTTTGCGCGCGACACACCGTCTACCCAAGAAGTATCAGTTGACAAAGTTTGATAATCTTAGGCCTAATAGTATTAAAGTTATGAGCCAGACACGAATGGACAGACAGACGGACGGACATGAAGCCTATAACATAATACGTCCCGTCTTAAGACGGGCGTATAAAAATTACACCCTGGCCAAGAAAATGAGTGATTTTGCAAATCCCATAAAAACGGAAATGGAACCATCTGATGACTAGACTGACCTGGACATGCGTAGGATGGGTGATCCTCAAACCTGGATTTCTCGCCTGGTTTAAGCATTATCTGTAGAGCATGTTAAAGAAGATCCTTGAAAGACAGGTGGTGTATTCGTGAATAAAAGATAAAAGCATAGCTGCTTACAAATGACATCTACCAAAATTTTACATTAAAAGCTCCTTCTCCAATAGCCAAGTTTGTGTATGTGACAAATTTTGACAAAACATCAAACTGTAACATGACTCTTAAATAAGGTCACTCTGACCTATTTTTTTTTTTTCGAATAAAGAAATCTTTATTCAAAGCTAAATCAATTATATTGACTTTGAATGATTTTGACCTTGACATAAGGTAAACAATTTCATTCAACAGCCATTATTACATTCAATGCAGCTATTATGAAACACATATCTCCTGATTGAGATTTGTAAATTCACTTTCATGTTGGTACTTGATAAAAAATAAAAGGATACAATTGGCAGTAAGTCGTATAGAACTTTGGGCAAAGACTCCTCAAGTTTCTTCTTTTTACGGCACCATCGTGCTCCTTCCACATACAGCCCTCTGACATACGCCCCATTAGCCTGCAGTTGAGAATTCATCAAATGTCAACAGATTTTAATTAAAACTTGTGTTATGTGTGCATTGTGTGTATCCAATGCATATAAACTATCATAATTTTAAACTTTAAGACATTACTTACAAAAGTATTGAAGTATAACTTTACCCTTTACCAGGGATTCAGTTTTAAAGTATTTTTAAGTAGGATAGTTTTAAAGAGGGCAAATAAAGGCAGTATGCCTGCAACCTAACCCTGTATTACATAAAACTTGAACTTTTATAACTGATCTTGTTCAAAGTTTTGTGTTATTTTTGTGCAATATAACAAAGCAGTGAGCAGTATTTCTGTTTTTAAGCAAATTTTATGTGTACAAGTTAGTGTTCTTCATTTTACTTGCATGTGAAACATTTTATGATCAAGTCAAATATATACATACATGTATCCAAAATATCACTTAAATATGATGCTCACAAAAATATACATGAATTAATATATTCCCATTTTCAAATCCTATTTCTAAGATAAATACATGCATAAAATAAATATTGTAGATTCCTAAATATACGCGTGAAATTAATTATCGCGTAATTTCGCGTGAAACACCACATGCGAAATAAAATTACTCGCCTTTATTTTTATAGTACTGAAATCTATGTAAAATCTCTTGATCAACAGTTCACTCGCGAATTATCATTCTCGCGATTTGACGTTGAACAGCCAATTCGCGACAAAAAGTACTCGCAATAAATAAGGAATCTACAGTATTCAAAACCCCTCATCCAGGTCATCAATACTGTATATTGTAATATTATACCATCCACTTTTGGAATAAAAATTATGTGTACCATACCATAGGAAAACTTTAATAACAGATGGGTTTATAACCAAAGGATAAAGGTCTTAGGGTAGGAAGGGTATAATTTCTAGATTGAAACTTAATTTAGTTCAGGCAAACATTGAAAAAAAAATTTCAAATCAAGAAAAGAAGCATGTGTTAATTAGGTATTTCTGTAAATTCCAATTTAGAGTGAATATTAATTAATGTAAATGTAACATGTGCTCAAGCCTTGTAACAGCAGTGATTTTACATTTATAAGCGATGCCTGCATATCTAACCCTGGGTACTCCTCTCTTCATTTGAAGTTGCTTGTAAATATAGTAATAAGTGCATAATGAAGATTTCTTTTATTTCAAATGAATGGTTCATATAAAATGAAATTAGTACTGAAATTTCGTTAGGTCTGCAGTCTGAAAACAATTCAATTTTTTTTGTAATGATGGTTGAACTTTGGGTCTTTGATCAATTTTGAAAACTTTTCATAATTTTTTTTTCTACTTAAATCACATCAGCTTAAAACAAATTTGAAAATATAAGTGATTAATGGGATTAGGAAATTGGCTTAGGGTCTTTGTTGTGATATAAAATTAAGGGCCTTGTTAGTAAAATTGTGTGATTATAAAAAATCGTAATTAATGGCAAAAATATTAGACAAGCAGAATTTGATTCAGGAAAAACTTTTGCTTTTATACCGTTGCCCCAAAGCCCTGGTTCTGCTGTTTAAATAAAACAAATTTCACTTTGATTTTTACAAATATAAACAGCAATTTAAAGTTTACAAAATACTTCTGTAACATCACATAGTTTTTATGATACTACGAAACTTTTACATTGTTATGACATACATAAGCTGCAAGAAAGTATTGTTAATTATTATCAAAGAACTAGCATTGTGATATGCAAAACTATACTGAAGAAATACAGCAATAGTATTGGTATCAAATAAATTTTTCTTACAAGTACATATTCATATGGTTAAAAAAATATTACCATCATTAACTCTGTGATCATTATTCTAGATTCATGACGAATTTACCACAAACTTAAAGTGTGTTTCAAGTAAAAAAGTTCACCTATAATTAATATCAATTTACTGAATCTTTAATGCATATATAACAGAACTTACTGGTCTGCTAGCCATTGACTTCTCATAATCCGTCACTTGATATTCAAATCCAAGGTAGTCAATGGGGATTTTGTATTTCCTGGCATAATTCTGCATCACACCAGTCAAAAAGGACTGAGTGAAGTAGAAACCGGAGATCCAGAATACTGATGGGGTACCTCCATAGATCCACTCCTGAAAAAACAAGATCACATTGATTTCTAGAGGCCAAATTTAAGTGTCAGAATTCTGAGAACCTAGACTTTACTTTTCTATTTGACCTATGTTAATTATTAGTTCAAATGAATACTTTCAGAAACAAATAACTATCATGATACAGTAATCACGCCTTTAACAAAGTGCCAGGGGCAGACTACTTTGCTTCCTTATGTGTGTCAAGCTTACAATATATAATAAAGTCACAAGGAATGAAAATCACTTCGCTGTAAGCGTCAACTCATTAAAAAAATGTTTGCTATAATCATGTTTTACTGTACATATTACAGGCTTAAATCTTAAGACTTTTTCACCCTTAAAAATATATATTTAATATCAGCGAGTCATTCATCTTTCCTAAAAAGAACTTAATTCTTACATAACTGGCTTCACCTACTTTAAAATGTTCAAGCAAATTTTAATATTTAAACAAGAACAAATGGACAAACACCCAAAAAAAAAGCCATTTAGATTTAAATCTTGGGGGAATCAAAGTACCTTGAAGAATGCTAGCCTGGCCAGTAAGTCTGTGATGTAACTCCCCAGAGGTTTGAGGGAGGGGTAGGACTTGGCTTGCCACATCGCAGGAACCTGTTCAATAAAAATCATTAGATCTACATATACAGAATCCTAAGTGCACATGAAAACAAGAGGCCCATGGGCCACAATGTTCATCAGAATACCCTTTGGCACTACTGTTCTTCACCAGATTTTCCCCTTGTGGCCCCACCCTACTCCTGGAGGTTCATGATTTCAACAATATAAAATCTATACTTCCACAGGATGTTTCTAAATAAGTATCATATTTTCTTGCCAAGTGGTTCTTGGGAAAAAGATCATGGAGAAGTCCAAGTGATTTAAAAGTTCCAACCACCATTTCTTTGCATATATTTTTCCCTAGATATCTCTTATCCTCAGATATCTCATTTTTTTTCTCTCTCATTTCTTTTCTTTCTCCCACTGAATTTGAGATAACAAGTTTTGACTGTATACTTACCTTCCCCACCATCATGCTGTCAAACACATCCTCTAGTTCAGACGACATCAGGACCACCCCTTTGATGGCCTTCCTAATATCCTGTAGGCTCTGACGAACCACCTGGGTCAACCGGTTAAACCGGATCAACTCCTGGTTCAGGACGGTGTTCATAGACTCCTCATATCTCACTGGGAACTTGTTCTGTAATAAAAGGAAGACAATACAATATACCCAACAATTATTACAGACATAAGCCAGAACAACTTGAAACAAAAGTCTGTGACCTTAAAATGTTTAAGAATTTGTGAGCTCTTTTATTCAAAATGAATTTGTGACCTTGACCTTTTGGCCTCAAAATCAGTTATGGTCTTTTAAGTCCTAGAGAGTTATGTTATTTTTTTTTTTTTTTTTTTACAAAATTTAATGCTTTTTTCATCTTTTAGAGACAAAGTGTAACAGTTGGACCGAAGATGGAGGAATTTTATGGACAAATATTTCCTGCTACTGGCAAAAGAAAAAAAAAAAAAAAATGGAACTAAAAGAGCAAGAATCTTGATTTTGCCTTTATACAATTAGCCCATCTGACAAAAGAAAATCAATCAATCTATTCCTTCCTACCTGACACTCCTCCAGGTTGAAGTCAGCTGGGATTTTGGTCAGAATGTCACTTGCCAGCTCCTCAATCATCTCCTGTGAGGATTTCCCTCCTCCACTTGTCTGAAGAGCATAGTAAGGGGATATAAATCAAAATGAGCTAGACTTAATAAAATCCAAACATCTCACAAAGTTTTACACGGTGTCATATTTCTTAGATTTGTATTACATGTATTGGTAATACACTGTATAGCAGAGTGAAAATGTCATGCAGATCCACTTGCATTCTCTGTATCATTTCGTATATATATATATTTGCATATGGGGAATCATTTTTCTTTTTACTTTCCTCTACAGCTGATTTTTACATCTTTAAATTTCTCATCTTTCTTAAAGATTTTCATTGTAGAACAATATAATAATAAGATGCATCATTATGTGGGTTAGTAATCAAATTTCACACATTTTGAGCAATTTGGAAGTTGTGCTGGAATATATATGAATTAGTAAAAATGTTATTTTGTTTCCTTTGCATTTGATTTGTCAAAAAAACAAAACAAATAAAATAAAATCTTCCTATCTTAAGCAGTTCCAACTGAGTATAAAATGCAGTGCAATCAGGCATTGTGTATGCATAAATATGTTAAAAATAAATCCATATCATTTTCAAGATTTTTTTAAGTGACCCTAACATTGTGTTCTCGAGATTTAAATTTTGTTTTAAAATGTTTAATATAATTTTAAATAAATATTTTTTAAATCTTACAAAAATAATTAAAAAGAAAGGATATTCCTTTTTACCGACTTTAGTACGAGTTGAGGAAGTGAATAGAAACACATTTGAAAAGCAAAATGATAAGAGAGGATAAAATTTAGTACAAGTTTTAATCTGTTCCACACTCTTTTCACAACAATATTTTTTAATTAGATAAGTAACCCAATCAAGCACATAAATAGATTTTTAATACACATGTATGAATTCAGAGGCCCATGGGCCAAATGCTCATCCTACATGTAGTAACGTCATTTTTTCTTTACACTGTCTTACAGGAACTATCAAAGTTTACTTAACATATGGATGTTTGTACACTATATAGATAGTTTGGTCATTTGAATGGCCTCAGTTTTCTGTATTAAAACATTTTGATTAAAAAAACTAACTCCAGTAATGGCTAACTTTAGGGTCAAGGTCATGGATTTAAAACAACGATAGTAGTAAATTTAAAGAGGTCTTGTCAGAAAAATTGTACATATCAAATATGAACATCCTATCTTCTGTAATTCTAATATTATCAAATGAATATCATGAAAAGTTTTTGAAAGTATGTCATACTTCAAGGTCAAAGTCAAAAAAATATTTTTAACTGGATGTTAACCTTCAAGGTCAAGAATCCAAAAACATAAAACATTTGGAAAACCTTGTCACAGATTAATTTGGCCTGTCAAATATGAACCCGTTATTTTATCTATCTATCTATTATCTCTTATGTAACAATTTTTGAAGGTCAAACTTCAAGGTCATATGGACAAAATTCTTAGTACATTTGTGGAAGGTCTTGACGAAGGTTAATACACATGTGAAATACAAAAGCCCCATCTTTTTTCATTAAAAATTTTGACCAAGTTTAAAAGCAGGGGTCAAAAACAACTACCTTGAAAAATATGGGTCAGAGTTCATCAAACCCCTCCCCCTCCAAATAAAAAAAATCAATGATGGCTTTCTAAGAATCATACAGACAGAATACATGTATATACATCTATACAATCATATACATGTACCACAATTTTGACCAGAAGAGCTCACTTGAACTTCCAGCCCAGGTGAGCTAAAAATAATCTTTAAAACAAGTACAAATCAATAAGATGGTGCAAATCCTGAAGAATGAAAAAAAAATCCAAACAAATCAAACCAAACCACAAGAATTAAATCACCTGATCCTGTATTGACATGCAATTCACCACATCCCAGGAGAGTAGAAGAAAATAGTACATGTATATATATCATCAAATCATTTCATATCTACATCACTACAATAATCACTAAATTCATACAATGGGTGCTTTGTATTTTCTATATCATGCATAATATGTCATCTAATTGATTTTTTTTCAATGGAATAGAAAAAAAAATCATGCAAAATGAAGAAAAGTAAACTACTTCATTCATCGGCAAGTCTCTCTGGAATAGAAAATGAGGCATTCTTGGATTTCATGATTTTTCCTATTTAACTGTGGTTATCCTTTTATTAGCATGATCAGAGGAAAGTTTTTTTTCTGGAAGGGGAATACTCATACCAGATGTTGAAATCTTCTAGTCATCTCCACAAATGGATGTCATTTTCCTGCTTTCTACCCCCACCCACCTACCCACCTACCTTTGATATCATATGCACAAGTTACAATTAGATAAAGATTAAATATGGGTAGTAATGTATATGATATATAAAATATTAACATAGCATGAGAATAAACTCTGCTTCATTTCCTTGCAATAAAAAAACCAAATCTATTATTGTGAGGCATGTAATGAATACGAGAACATCGAATTATATTATTAATTACTGTATTTTTAAAATCTGAAAACAATGCGACATCATTGTATGGAAAATAAACAAAGTAGAGGTTTACCTCTATTCTTACACACAAACAAAAGATACAGATCCTGTATGTGTATTCTAATAGGGACTGGTGAAGCAATCTTGTATCAAATCTACAGGCACAACTTTTAAAATTTGGCTATATTCATCTATTTTCTTTAAAATCTTCACAAATTGACGATGTCTATACCTAGCGATCACACACACTACATATTTATACATTTACACCTAAAATTTAAATTGAAATATTACAGCCAAAATACTGTATACAGGGTTATTTTCGACCCGTGTTATTTTCGCCCTTTCACATCTGAAAACAAGTTTGCCCCGTTTTAAATTCGCTCAAAAAGAATTTAGTTTAAGATATTATACAGTTTACTTTGAATTCGCCCTGTTTTAAATTCGCCCACGCAAGACTAGGGTGAAAGGTGCGAAAATTAAACGGGGGCGAAAATTTCCCTGTATACAGTAATCAGATCATTTTATTTTAGACCCTAGATCTATAAGCAGACTCTGGTAATTATACTGACCTGTCTCGGTAATGTCAGAAGAATTCCGTCAAACAGCTGCTGTGTTTCCTGTTGGTCCTTAGAGATGTCAGCATTCTCATGTAGACCAAACACCTTAAAATAGAGAAGTATAGAAATGTCAGCATTCTCTTGTAGACCAAAGACCTTAAATCAGACAGGCATGGAAATTTTGTACCATCTTGAATCAAAAAAATTATGAAAATATGCACTACACCTCAAGTATATCCAACAAAAAAATACTTTATCAAATAATTCATTCTCATCCTACTACAGTTGATCATCCAACTGAACATGCTGAAGGAAATCATTGTAAACTAGAAAACTGACCAGTCAGCAAGGGCCCCGCCATGGGGTAGAATTATAAGGGTGCAGCTTATAGAATGATTCAAAAATATATTATGAATACGCGACAGCAACTGTATTCTTAAAATTTCAAGATATTTCATGAACATCCAAAAACGTGAAAATAATATCCTTGTATTTACATTAGGCAGTAGAGAACAACTTAACGTTGAATGTATATCTAAACAATACATGTAATGAAGCTTGTGTTATATAAAATGCCAGCCTTCAATGATTGCAAATATCAAGAGGGTTTGACCTTAACTTAAAAACAAACAGCAGTTGCAGACAAAGGTTTTCATTAATCTTGAAGTGACAGATAAAGTGAACACACTAAATTTTCTGCAGCAGGCTAGATAATCAATCCCAAGGGATTAATTGTACCTCTCTCATCATTTTCTTCTAAAGTTACAGAAAGAATTTTTTTCATTATTAATGATAGAATGGGGTTTTATCCAACTACATTAAAAATTAATAATATTCTTGAATTTACATACAGGAAAAAATAGTAAAAATAACAAGAGGCCCAGGGGCCACAGCGCTCACCTGAGCACATCGGGCTTGAATTTACTCCCCCCCCCCACCCCTCCAGGCATTCATCATTTGAACAAACTAGAATCTACACTACCTGAGGATGATTCCATATAAATATCACTAATCATAGCTTTGAAGTACTTGAAAAGAAGATTTTAAAAGATTTCCCTATATACCCCTATGTAAAACTTGGGTCATCCATTTTGGCCCCACCCTAGCCCCGGGGGTCATGATTGGAACAAACTTGAATCTACACTACCTGAGGATGATTCCACATGAGTTTCATCTTTCCTGGCCCAGCGGTTCTGGAGAAGAAGATTTTTTAAAAATGCCATTAATTTTTAACAAATTCATGATTATCTCCCCTTCGAAAAGGGGGTGGCCCTTCATTTGAACAAACTTGAATCCCCTTCACCCAAGGATACTTTGTGCCAAGTTTGGTTGAAATTGGCCCAGTGGTTCTTGAGAAGAAGATGAAAATGAGAAAAGTTTACGATGACAACGACAACGACAACAACGACGACAGACAACGGACAGATTTTGATCAGAAAAGCTCACTTGAGCCTTTGGCTCAGGTGAGCTAAAAAATGAATCTTTTTTAAATCTATTTCTTGTTTTTAGAATTCAATGAAATCATACTCATTGTGTAGGGTATTTTAACAAAAATAAAGTATAAACATTTATATTTAAATCCACATTTCAGAGTTTCATAGCATTCCAAATTGACTTTTCAAAACAAACTTCAGTTGCAGACAGAGGTGGTAATTAATCTCAATGTGACAGATAAAGATAATGGATTTTCTTCAGGAGGAAAGCTAATTAATCCCAAGGGACTCATAGCAGCACTCAGTTTACAATGGGAACATCTTCAGCAGTTATCTCTCTTTGCCAATGCATTCTTATATAAAGTTAAGGTATCTACCCCACCACCCCAGCTCCAAACCAGGGGACATAAAAAAACAAACTTAGCATCAAAATATGTCTTTCTGCCTATTGAACTACCATACCAAATTTGATCTTAATTGGGCAACCATAAAAAAAGCTATTAGGAAAAAACAGAAAATTTGTGGACGGAAGAATAACAGACGGACGGACAGACAGACAGACAGAGTGATTACTATAGGGCACCCGCAAATTCTTGCGGGGCCCTAATAATATGAACACCTAGCTTTTGAGAAACCTCTACCTACCAAAACTTTTTTTCAAATGCTAAATAATAATTTTAATAATAAATGTAGAGATTCCATCCCTTACCTCTGGGTGAGGAATCAGGGGCAGTTTCCTGATGTAGTCCACATACTGGTCATACATTCCCTTGGGAGGGGCGTAATAGAGACCGCTTGGGGAGAACTTGTAGGTGTCGTCAAAAATAATTTTCTCGTTGTAGAAGATCTCCAGTAAGCTGGTGATGAGTCGTCGGTCAAGGTCATCTGTGACACGCCCCCCATAGTTACACTGACCAGTCAGGTAGCTGAGGGCCTCCAAGGGGGGTTTGTCATAGTCATTGATGAACATCTGCAAATAAAACAAACATGCTCCACCATGAGGCCTTTCATTGCCTCTTATCCTACTTTCTTCAGTTTCTTAAGATATCTAAAACAATAATTTAAAATTTACGTTATAGATTGATTAAGATTAAAACCTTTCATATATCAGATGATGGCACAGAATAAAACAAGAAAGCTTATCAATACTAGCTAGCAGATGGATTAATTTTACATTTTAATTTTATCCATTTTGGTAATTAATTCCATAATTTTCTATGCCAAGACTTCATTCTCTTTTCTCTAATTTTAGTGTCTTAATTGATGTGCAAAGTTCTACTGATCTTAACATTTCTTCACTTTCCCAGTAATCCCATGACTAGAACACTTATGTCTCAAATGTCTTTTACCTGAAGCTGTCTAACAGAGATCCTGAGATCAGATTCGTTGAATTCGTAAGGAATGTTCCAACCCAGAGGTCCAAATTTCCTCCGTTCCTGCACCAAGGCATGGAAAAAGCAGAGTCCAAAGAGCAGCTTCTCAAATACCTGTCATAAAAGGCAGAAATGATACAGACATGTGGTCACTGGTCAGACTATCCTCTTGTAGACTATCCAACTGCAACCTATACTCTTTCTGGTTTAAGAGGCTGAAGATATTATCATATCCATTATAATCATAACTTTAAGATAGTGTAAGGAGCAAAGTGTATGGGAAAAAAACTTGATTTAATCATTATCCTGTTATCATCAATTTTGAAAACTGCACTTAATATTAAATATTTGTATTCAATCCAACAATTAAAGACAAATGCAATACTACACATACTGCTGGTTTATTGCACTGAGAGAAGAAGGCAGGGTCTGAGATAGGGTCATTGAGATAGGACCGTAGCAGATTGGCCCTCAGTCCTTTGGGGGGCTCGTTGGTCATCTTGACCCCGTTCTGGAGTACCGAGACAGGGAAGGCAGGGGAGGGATAACTGGTCAGCCACAGGCGGAAAGTAGGCATAGTAACATTGGTGTCTGTGATCACCTAAAAAAATATTTTAAATTCAAAGGATGGAAAAATCATAATAATATTTATCATTCACTGTTAAAACTTTCTTCAGTGGGAAAAAAAACTTGGCAATAAGTCCTATAACCAATTTTTATTCATGTTTGAGAAATATTCGCTAACCAATTTTTATTCATGTGTTAGAAATTATATTGTTAGGTTTTTGCAACCTTTCATCCTGAATATTTCTCACTGAGAATAATATATTTTGTTGCAAAGTTCTATATTGTTTTTTCAGTCCTGAAAATTAATAATAATTTTACAAAATGATTTCAATCTTACAATCTGGTTTCATATTAAAATGCTGTCAAAAATAATAGTTGAAATGCAGTATAAAATAAAATAAAACTTTAAGCACATGATAAATATTTTTTTTATGTAACTTTTTACTCGTTTTAAAAACCAAGTGTTAGACGTACAGTTTCACAGATGCGTTCCAGTTCCCCCAGCCATGATGCTGCCAAGTGACAGTTCTGTAGCACCACCCAGGTCCCATTGGCCACCGCCTGAAAGTACATCAGAAAAGTTAATACACGTACCAGAGCTTCTTTATCTTTAAATGCCTGAAATTGAATACTTTTCCAACCACTTCTAATTGATATCCCTTCTGGTTTTGTGGAGGGTTTGCCAAATTCTGTCCAAGCATATGTGAAATATATCCCCCCTTTTTTCAACAAAATTCTGATATTTTTCAAATTTCTTAACAGAATTAAGTCTTAACTGCACCTCCTAAATTTGAGAGTTGTAAGATCCTCTCCTTTATAATCTTACTCTTACCTCCATGATCATTTTTTCTGCAATGGGTCCTTGACCTTGACCTAGAGATATGGTCTGTAGACCTTTGCTCCCGGAACCTGAAAAGTGATACTCAAGGTTGAAGTCAAGGTCAAATAAAGACTCATGCTTGAAAATTTTTGACATCACAAACATGTGCACTTATTAGTTTTGAAATATGATACCATTTGTGATTGAATTTGACATCGCTTGATTAATTGATAAAATCTTATGCAGCCAAAAAATAAACTTGGCAAATCTTTTAAATTTGATTTTCACAAGTTTTGTACTAATCTACAACTATTGGTGTAAAAAGAATATAATCTCTCTTCATTTACAGAAAACTGCACGTTTTCATTCTAGTACAATCATATAAAATTTTTGAAATAAAATAAGATAAAAAAAAAAAAAACACTGAAGAGAAATATAAATAAGCTACAATAGAATGAAACTAAGCAATAATTTGGGGTTACAATAATTCATGCAGAAAATCATGCAAGGCTAAAATACAAAAATAATTCATTAATAAAAGTTGCTAAAAATTTGTAACATGCAAGTTATAATTATATTTGTAACACATATCTGAAACAGAGCATGCAAAAGTGAGACATGTATAATATCTCTCTGAATATCACAGCTACTGAAAAATAATGCCTACTGTACATGAATATAAATTCCAGTTAATGGGGTATGGGAATCTAGGATGGTAAAGAAAAACACATAGATGGTAACAGAGTACATGAGTAACCAAGTTCTACTTCATGTAATAAAATTCTACGTTGATCTAGAAGAATACAATTATTCATATATCTACATTTTACATGAAATTATAACGCTAACTTGATTATTGCTTAAAACAGCTAGAATGCTAATGCTGGTTCATGTGATAAAAAATTTTTTGTCCAATGAAATAAGTAATAGGAAAGATTTTGTCAAACAAAATTAAAGTTAAGAAAAGTTTTATCCAATAAAACACAAAAAAGAAGTAATATGGTGTAAATACTACATGCGTTATTTCTAGGGCAGTTTGTTGTATGATCAGACCTTGATCTTTTTTAATTGAATAACAACAGGCTCAAAAAAATCAAGCATGTCACTTCTTAAATGCAGCTTCCCTATCAAGTATGAATTACTGCAGTTTTGATTAATTATCATAACTTTATGCAATTATAATCTTCCAGTCCACATCATCTAAACATACAAAATCTAATTTGTATCTGGATTTCTGATGAAAAAAAGAATTATTTAATGACCTTGATCAAAGACAAATTCAGATAACTTACTAGTCCCGAGGATAAATACACGAAATATACACCCCCCCAAAAAAAAGAAGACAGAACAGAGAGAGAAAAAAAGGATACAAAACAAGACCTCGGACAACAATGCTCATAAGGTTAATTGAGCATTGGCTTTACCAAACAATACACAAAATAAATACAGTACTGAAATTATCAGAACCTATAAAGGAAAAAAAAAACAGCATGAAGCGATACATCCAGCTGGAGGTTAGAGGGCTGTGTGGGGGTGTGTCGCTACTTCAGCTAGGTCGTGACAAAGGGAGGTAATCAGGGGAACCACTTTCATGTTCTGATAAGGTCAAGATCTCCATATATTCTAATCTTATCCTAATGTATGAGATGAAATTAATTGCAATTAAAGATTCATTATTAAAAGGTTAACCAGCTAGAGGCATTAGTTCCAGTGCATCATCTTCAGTGTTGAAAACTTATAAATTATCTTCCTTTAATAATTAATACCTTAGATACCTTCATAAATGATCCAATTTAACTTGCATTGGATAGAAAATATTCTTTTGAAAAAAATCTCATGAATATTCATGAGTCACTTTTGAAGGGTTTCACAGATGATTGACCTGACCTTGACCCTACCAGAAGGTTAAGAAGGTGGCAACGTGCATGAGAGACAGGTTAGTAATGGTAACCACATACGCGCATGTTCCTCGGAGGGGTGAGACACCCCGAGTAACGAGGTTATTTTAGGCTCTGACGAGTCATGTGCGGTCATCTGTGACTGTGGTGGTGGTAGTGGTGGTATTAAACCTGTTAGAGGTCATATGGAATAAACAAATCATGAAAGGTCAAAATGTTAAAGGTCAACAAAAACTTTGTTAACAATGGAGATACCATCTCTTGATCTTCCTAAAGGGGAAAAAATTCAGGAAATGTTTGTATAATAATATTGCATACATACATTTAGTACAATGAAAATGATGACCCAGACAACATTATTTTTAAAACTTGTAATAAACAGTTGGAAGTGGCCAAATTTCTGGTAAACAAAATCATATAATTCAACAACTATATATATATGCATTGACCTAAGCAATCTTAAGTCTAGCTGTGCAACTAGTGAACTATGCTTTTTACCATGCCCCAAATATCAGACTATCACAAACATTGCACAATCATTTACCAAGTGATCCAACAGCACACAATTCAATTAACTTCTTACAAAACTAACATAAATTTTACAACCCTTGAAGAAAACATGAAAAATCATGCATAGGTCTTCTTTTCAAAGATATCAAATTCACACCAGCTAGCACACAAATATATGAAAAGGACATCAATTTCCATTCATACTGTTTATACAATTTCAGACATTTCAAGTTTACATAAAAATAAAATTTATTGTACATGTATGCCTTTGGTGCAATACATGCAATCATCTTCAAAGCAAGAAGGATTTTGAAATAAGATTCAAATTGATAAATTTCCTCATGCTCAAGGCGGGGCAATATTCAAGGTCCAATCAGATTTCAAGCTGCCATCATGTGATTTCAGCAAAACCTGCACAACCAATCACTTTACTTCTTCAACAATCATGTGACATTCAAACAACCAATCAGCTTATTCAATACTGACCTTCTCTACAAATTTTCTTCAGAGACACAGACTGAATTACACCTAATCACAGGAACAATACATGATACTCAATGGCAGAGTAACTTTACACATAAACAGACATAAATATCTAAGACAATGTTCTATTCTATGTATGTAGCATATTCCAACTCCCTCTACTTTATATGGTACATGACTTCTGTAAGCAGTGTGACTCTCTGCTCTAAAATAACAACACAATGGCTACTCACCACCAACTAAAAATCAATCAGGAAGAAATTAAAGCAAATTTGGAAAAAACTTCAGAATACTTGAAATCCAGAATGATTTGGTTATGATTTTGATGATACTATATATGTCGATTGAACTTATTTAAAAAACTAGAAATATGTCCATAGGACATGAATGCCCCGCCGAGGATGTATTAGTAAAGCAACATGAAAATTTGTATGTGTATAAAATTTGATAAGAATATCTTGAATAGTTATGCAGCTGAATTGCTTGTTTGGAAAATAAAGGTCAGATCCAGCATCCGAAGCAAGTCTGGTAGTGTCCATCCCTAGATGTATCATCCATCAAGTTTGGTTCGGGTAGGACTTATAGTTACTTGGGAATGAAAATATAGGTCAGATCCAGCATCCGAAGCAAGTCTGGTAGTATCCATCCCTAGATGCATCATCCATGCAAGTTTGGTCCAAGTAGGGCTTATATTTCCTTAGGAATGGACCTGCTACAAAAACTTAAATCTGGTCACTCATCTGGAAAATGGAGGTCAGATCCAGCATCCGAAGCAAGTCTGGTAGTGTTCATCCCAAGATGCATCATCCATGCAAGTTTGTATCAACATGTGAAGTTTGATAAATCCATCTTGAATGGTATGTTTAAAACTGAGCTAAACACTAATTAAACAAAAGTGAGGTCAAGGTCAAAGGAAAGGTCAAGGTCAAAAAATGTTGATGCAGTTGCATAGCTCTCATCAATATCTATCAGCATATGAAGTTTGATGAAAATATCTTGGATGATTTCTTTGAAACTTAGCTTTGAGCAGAGCTAAACGCAGTGTGACGGAAGGACGGAAGGACGGAAAGACGGAAGGACGGAAGACGGACATGACAAACACTATATGCCCCGGCCATATTCATGGCGGGGCATAAAAAACAAAAATCTGGAGAAAAAAATAATTTGTATACACACTTCAAAAAACATGATAAATGGACACAGGTTAAAGTGTGTGGTGCTGAATTTAATACACAAGTATATGGAATAAAAGATTATGACTGCACTGTATTAATCAAAAGTTATATATGGCATTGCATGTAAATAAACATTGGTACTAGGGTTGAATATCTATAACTTTATACTCATTATTTTTCAAACACCTAACTATTTGTGTATCATTGGCAATTACACTATAGGAAGCACTCTCCTAACATCTACATTACAAACACACACAATGGCCTAATATACCTAAAAAGCCTGAAGTATTTAATTCATCTGTAAATGTTTCTTTTTTAAGCATATTGACTATATTTATATATGTTAAAAAAAAAAATAAACACTTTGGATTAAGTATATACCATCATAAAAACAAATAATGAAAAATACTTTGAATTGCTCTTATATGTATAAATGGATTTTTTGCAAATAACATAAATATTTCAAAATACAACCAAAGGCAAAATAAAGGTGGGTTGGGGTGTGGTGACCTACCTTTTTCCTCAGCAAATCTGTACAGACCAGCCATCGGATCAGCCCCAGGAGAGAGGACAAAAATCAGGGGTGAGAAATGCTGGGAATCTTCGTAACTCAGGGAGAGGTCAAAGGTCGGTGGCTCGATGTACTGCTGACTCATTCTCTCCACAATGAAATTCTGAACAGCAGGGACCATCTACAAAGAGACAAAATTTATATGTCAGGGACCATCTAAAAAGAGACAAACTTAATATGTCAGGGATCATCTAAAAACAGGTAAAATGGCTTTACACATTAGTAATTTTTAAAATATTATGCATAAAATAAGTAACGTTTATGAACTTCAGGCATTCTCTAAATGCTATAATTAGATATCAGCTATCTTATCATAACACCTTTGAAACAATCAACAAATCTCCAAGAAAATATTGGAGAAAAATATATGCCCATTTGATTCATTGCCTCTATTCCCAAATAAATTCACATTTTCTCATTTCAGATTAACCATTAAATTTTCTACACTCTGAATAGGCTTAAAGTAGCTTATAAATCAGTCTCTCTCTACCTTATCAGGTCGTAGACATCTGAGCACAATCAGTTCCTCCAACCTGTTTAGATTCTCGTTCCACGGGGCCACGAGGGGCTCAGTATGTGGAGTCGTAGAATCGTAGATCTTCTTCCAGGCATTCAGCTAGATAACAGAAAAATAAAATAGGGTACTAACAAGATCTGTATTCAAAGAGGTCAGAAATGAATGAATTTATACAGTGGGCTAAAAATCTAAGAAACAAAAGCGTACATTTTTACGGAAGTGGTCCATGAATCCTTTGAAGGGGGGGAGATCTGACGCCCTGACTATCTCGCCCCAGGATTTGTCGGGGAGCCAATCCACCGCGGGGTTAGGGAAGGGGTTCTCTAGAGCCAAGCCTCCGGTGAGGAGGAACCGCCAATCACGGTCGTTGATTTCTCCACTGCAATGATACACAAGAACTGATTCATCTAACAGAATAATAAAAATTTTAAAATATCAGAAAACATGCTGACCTAGAATCTATCTGATGGTAAACTGAAGAGTACTGAAGCAAATAATTAACAAAAAATTGATCCTGAAACAGAGTGCATTTTTTGGAAGAAAAAGTTGTGCTTGAATCTTTTGAGGAAAACCCCAGTCATCCTGAAACAGTATTGTAAGTAAATCACAAAAACAAAATCTGTAGGCACTTCAAACAACACAAGGGAGGAAATAATTAAAAGCTTAAAAAAAGTAAAGAGGAAACATCATGAAATGAATGAAAAATGTCATCAAGGTGAAAGAGAGGTCTTTCTTGATTAAATTGGGGTTTCCGACTATTTGACTGTCTATGCATTTGAAAAAGTAAATTTTTTGCTAACATTTAAAAACTAATTAAGATTAATAACATTGTTAATTTTAGGCTATCTAAATTTAATTCTCTGGTTCTCAGGCCAATTTTAATTTTTGAATTTTCTTTAAAATAAAGATAATATTTTTTAAAATCACAGATATATCTTCCATGTCTTATCAAAAGGTTTGCTTTATCCATTGCTTATCAGCGTGTGAACATCGTAGGCAATGTCTTTGAATGTATTTTCAAACGCAGTAGCTAAAATCTCTTTAAAAATGGCTACCTGAAGTGATACTTGAATACTAAACTTTGAAAAAATGAGGACGGAACTTTTTATCTGAATTGGTCTCCGCAATACCAACTTTTTATTTTATCAAAAATACAATAAAATTAGCAATGTGGCTACCTCAAAACGGATGCGCGCGAACCTGAGAACCAAAATTTCAATTTTAGGTAGCCTTACATACAGTTAAATGAAATTCATCTTCATCTTTAAAAATTTTTACTACAATATATTGAAAAATTTATAAAGAAATGTATACCACAAATCCCTTTCAATACTTCTGAATAAACAAGTTCCAAATAAAAGATGAATGATTGACAAATAGCTTGCAATTTCTATCAAGAATGGAAAATATCACAATTATTTACTGCTATAGTCTCAATTAATTCATTACTTCAAAACCCAATCAAACAATCACAAAAAGGTGCAAGCAATGACATTGTTGCAACTCCAAACACTTACCCAACTCTGGCATTTGGCATGGTGCTAATAAAAAGGTGTTACATAATAATCAGTGAAGAAAACAAGCTCTTTAATGTAAACCTGAACCTATTGAAACATGACTTTAGTGTATGCGTAATTCAAATTCTGAACAAATTTCAATGCATGCCCAACTCATATCAAGTGTCAAAAAATTTACATAATGGTTAAGAGCTTAAACATTTTAAGACTACAGCAAAATAAATACCCAATGCTGTTTCTTGGACCATGCCTAGCTATGACAAACAATCGAGAGAGAGCTTAAAGATACACAAAACATACATACTATATTCTCCCCCAGCCCATTTTTGATGTTTTCTACGTACTTTTGTTTTGCAATGCCGATACACAACAGGAAGGAGAAGAGTAACTTGTCTTTCTCAAACAGTGAGCGGCAGACATTCTTGTAAATGCTGTAGGTGAAG
This sequence comes from Saccostrea glomerata, assembly GCA_003671525.1. Classification (NCBI taxonomy): domain Eukaryota; kingdom Metazoa; phylum Mollusca; class Bivalvia; order Ostreida; family Ostreidae; genus Saccostrea; species Saccostrea glomerata. Next base: position 396,301 of record PRKT01000425.1, read on the forward strand.
TGTTCGTTCAAGTTGTGGATCCTCTCCTCTAGATCCTGTGAGGGAGCACTGTTTATGATGGACTGTTGAAAGAAATTATGAATGAAATAAATCATGTGAAAACAAAATTTCTTTTTACAAGTTACCAGAGGATTTGTTATAAGTTAAAATACATAACGAAAAAGTAGTTGGAATTTAGAATTACTCTCAAGACTGATTTATCCATGGTAATTCCATGTTCGAGATACCAATGTTGAACTTCTCATTATTACAACATAAATTTTCCACTGCCATTTATTATCAAAAGAATTCTCATTCTCACCTATAGGTAAAGGTAAAATAAAAGAAGGTCAAGGCTAACTCCTGTTTTACAGGTAAGACCTTACCTGTAGATAAAGGTTGATGAACCAGGTGAGAGAGTACTGGTACATGGGGTCAATGTTGGCTAGATCTGAGATCACAAAGAACAGCACACTGCCATGCTTAGCCACCTGATAAAACAATGGGCTTGACACATTATGAGAATAATAAACATAATCTATATAAATATAGATATATACAGTACTCACAGTGCATAAAAAAAATTAAGTAAACAAACTTAATGTGACAATTAATAAATCAAGGTTCATCTACCCTCTGATATGAGAGGTAACTTTTAGAGAAAATGTCTATTAAATATGTCAAGTTTCAATTTTGGTCCTCAAGCTTTATGTTAAAATTGCTGAGCCAGGCATTTAAACAATAAAAACATTTTTTTTTGGCATATAAGAATTAGAACAACATTTTTTATGAGTTATCAAAATGACAGTGATCCCTAATTAGACACGTAAATCTTACGGGTTTATATCCATTTCTGACGTCATCAATGGCTGCCTCTGTCTTGGTGGCTACCAGCTGCTTCTCTGAGATCTCCTCAGACAGAATCTTACTGGACGACAAAATCTCTATAGCTGTCTCATCCTCCAAAATGTTGCCCTGAAAAGGTTTCATTTAATAAAAAAATGATATAGCAATATTTCACCAGTGATGGAGTAATATCTCACCTGTGATGGTGCAGTATCTCACCTGTGATGAAGACAGGACCTCCAATATTTTGTCTTCAATCTCCTTGAGCTGGCGTTTGTTCCTGGCACTCTCTATAATCAGTAGATTCTTCCTTTCCTCGAGATCTGGCTTCTCCTTGGCAGCTACAATTCCCAGCAACTGGTCCTCTAGACCCAGTAATGTTATCATAAAATTCAGAAGGGTCACCTGTAACAAGACCACAGTGAAAACTGTAGAAGCTGACACCTGTGCAATCCATTTCACTTGTAATTCCAACCTCAATTTTCATTCCTGTTTCATTATTCAAAACAAATAAAACAACCTGTCTATTTCAATCACATTTTTTTAAAATTCCAGAGCCTATCCAATTTAACAAGTTTCACTCTACACCATTCCAACTATCTTCCTATCCAAAATGGTCCCCCTTTGAATTATGTGCTTTAACGTACCTCATTGAAATTAAAAAGAAATCTCAACACACATTCCATAAGATAAATGTTAAATGTTATCAATTATCTGAGCCTTAACCTAATCCCTATTGTTTATCAGCTCCTGCACAACTCACCTTGACTGAGACCTCTGGGAGATAGTGGGGGTTTCTGAGTCGGGTGGTGATGTACAGCTTGAAGTCCTTACTGTACTCTATGATATGGTCTCCCACACGAATGTACTCCATGTTATTCTGAAAGATTCAAAATGTTCATCTTAAACTTTCAATTGAAAATTACTTTCAATCAGAGACTTATGACAGAAATAGAGAGCATGAATTCATAAAATTCTTCAAATACAGCAAATATAGGCTACTGACCTGTTTAAATGTTTGTTTCAGCAGGATAGGTTCCAGAATGGGATCCAACTCCTCTCCCACGTTTTCCAGCAAACAGGGATTACCAAACTATGGGCAAAACATTGAATTAATATTTAGGATCATTTGGGGGATTTTTTTGATAAACTCTTCATCCTTCATCCTTAAGTTTGTTGTTTATATTCACAGAAAAAAAAGTTCAAAGCACACTAAATTAAATGCAAACATAAAGTAATGCTTTTATCCTTAAAATCAATTCATCAACTCTGAACCAATTGCTGCATTTGTTACCGTTATGATACAAATTATTAACATCCCCGTCAAACTTTTCCCATACCTGTATACAGTTTTCCAAGTTCCTGCTGAAGTTGACGTCGGACATCTTGACCACCTCCAGTTTGTTCATCTTCTCCATGTTCTTGACCCACTTATTGGCCTGACCCTGGGGGTCAATCATCAGGGGCCACCGGTTAGCACTCATCACAATGATGGCATTCTCAACAGAGTAGCTGTCAAGAATAACACAATAGGGATGTCATATATAAATTGACTATTTGTCAACAGGCAGTCTAGCAAGCTGCCAGTCCTGAATTTTGAAACTGTCTCCCAAAGATACTTATTTGTCAACAGGAAGTCCAGCAATTCGCCAGTTGTGTATTTTGACATGGTCCCCAAAAGTTACTTCCTTGTCTACAGGAAGTCCAACAATTAGTTAGTCCAATTTTTGACACTGTCCCCAAAAGCTACTTACTTGTCAACAGGAAGTCCTGCGATCTGCCAGTCCCGTATTTTGACAGGATCCCCGAGAGTTGTGTACAGGGAGAAGTGTTCTGACAGTGGGATGTTCCGTTCTGCACACATTCCATACCATTCCTTCAGACACTCCTGGCGATAGTCCAGAATAAATGGGCCCAAGTAGGCAACCACACTCGCCGACAGAAGGACGTCACCCACGATGTTATCATAGGTCTCGTTTAATTCCTCAACATTCTGGATTCAAGAGCAAAGATACTGATATAATTAAGACAGCTACATGTACTATCCTTTTCAATTAAAAGCATATCATATTGTGTAAAATAAGGTTATAGATTGTGGATCTACTTTGATATCCTGCCCACATTCTTTACTTTTGTTACAGCCAAACTACTTCCAGCATAGAAAGAAATCTTTAACTTAAAAATACACAAGTTCTTACATTTGTCCATCTTTCTTTCTCTCCACCCAGTCCACTTATCAGCTTCTCTGCTCTCTCTATCTTTATGATGGTCAGTTCAATATTTTCTTCCAAGTTCTATAAGACATACATTATAAAGTAAGAGGTAATGGTTTATCTTCAATAACTATTGATCCTTCACCACCCCATAACCATACAATTTGCTAACATAGAATCTTGTCAATATGGAATGCTGGGTTTATCGACAAATACATGAATTGGAATAGATCTTGGGAGAGAAAAGGGGGTGCATATGAAAATTCAAATACAATTGAACTTGGGTATCTTAAATAGTAATATCTCTAATAGCATTGAAATATCAATTCTAAATCATTCTTAAGATATTTCTCCTTTGAAATCTTGAATCATTAGTTATCTCAAAGTTTTTCTTGGTCCGATCAAGTTCCAGATAGCAAAGTTTCACTATAAATATCTTAGTTACCACTTTTTTTTTTTACACCACTTACCACTTTTTTTAAACCACTTACCACTTTTTCTTCCTCCTTGGTTTTGAGTTGGTCTTTGAGTCCGTTCAGTTTGTCTGTGATGGCCTGTAGTTCTGCCTGCTTTTCGTGAAGTTTCGCCATCTGAGTGGCGAGTACTGCCTCTGCCTCCTCTAAACTTCTACGCTTAGGGCCAACCACCTATTCAACCACATTAAGATATTTTTTCAATTTTTTTGCAAAATATATATTCCAGTTCAGAAACTGAGAAATTTTTTACTTTAAAAGTTTTTTTTACTTGTACATTCTTCATAAAATGCTTCAAGAATTTCATCTCCTCACCATTAAATCTGCCCTTAGTTTCTCCATTAATAACTATCAACAAAATCCCTGTGACTAACCTTAATAACACTGTCGTACACATCCATGGCTCTGATCCATTTACAGAGACCCTCGCAGGCTGACGACACGTTCCGGATGAGACTGGGTTCAAAATCCGGATTGCTGATGTACTTGTCTCGGATTTTCTTCATCACTGGTATCGGGATGTTATCTTTGTCGTACTCCTTGAGAGAGTCCAGAAACTTGAGGTCTCCCAGCATCTGCAAAATGTTTGTCAAAATCATTTTTCAGTCTAATGAGAAAGTATTTGTACACAGACAAGTATATGCATTCAAGTAAATACACTTATACATAAATAAAAATTATAGCTCTGGAGTTTTTTTCTTGTTATGGAGAATAACATATACTACTTTGGTAATAAATAAAGAAGCTAAAAATGTCTTGTTGATAAAGTTTTTTTTTTGGAGGAAGGAGAATAATACTATTCCAACATTTTATTACCCCTTGCAACCGAGTTGGAGGAAGCCTTGTGTGTGTTAGTTTGTCCTTGATCAAAACAAAAGGGATGTAATCTGCTTTGGAGTCAATGGCAATTGCTGCCTTGATTTATAGATAATACTCTTTGTATGGAGAGCTCTGCTTCATTGCAAAGCACAGCCCTTAATTTGGTTTACTTAAAAATCATGGTAACCTACCCTTTTAGCTGCAGGCCAATAATCCTCAACTTTTCGACCATTGGCATCCACTTTATTGTCTGGCTTGATACCCTACAATTTAATCATTAAATTTTAAATTAAGTATAAGACAGTTTAAAATTTTTCAGTTTTATCGTGATCAATGAAGTGTTGGCCAGAAAATAAATAATAGAATTTCCTTTCAATTATTTTAAACATATAAACTGTGAATGAAATAATATTATAAATTTAGTTCTATATTTCACCAAGTTTTCACTTTATTTATTAAAATAGTTCAAAAAGAGATTTTCTGTCAGAGTCAACACCGACCCTCATAATGCAGACAGATTCCATGACCAGTTTGACACCATTAGGGGGGTTAGCCATGGCCTTGACTACTTACTTTCATAATACAGACAGACTCCATGACCAGTTTGACACCATTAGGGGGGTTAGCCATGGCCTTGACTAGAGAGATATCATTCTGTTTCAGTGTGTCCAGGGCAGAGATAGCAGCATTCAGGGCCGGCATGGCAATTGCCAGTTTGGCTTCACATTCATCCTAGAGAAAGAAAAAAATATATTAAACTTCATTTACTGTACTATTCCATTCATGTCAACTGAGTTACATGTACTCAATAATTACAATAAATACCCTTTATCTCTTTTTTTTTTTAAAAAGGAAAAGGAATTTTTTTAATCAACATGTTCATAACTAAAATATTAACAACTTCTTGCTCTGCAAAAACATCTTAGTCTGGACTCTTGTCCTTTAAAATGTTACCAAAAGGTGATTTATGTCAAATTCTGCCTTTTAATTATGTACATGTATTTAGATTTCTTTTAGAAAATCATCCAAATTTAAACATATTTCAAGAGAAAACAGATGGGCGCTGAACTTTCTAAACTTTTACCTATACAACCTGTTTAATTCATTGTGACCTTGACCTACCTTGATGGCCTTGGCCTCCATGGCTGCATTATTGGCCACCACTTCGTCGGCCTCTACGACCTTTTTGACGGCCTCAACCTCCACGCTCTCTTTACTGATGAACTCGATCAGCTCAGCCGTCTCTTTACTCGTCTGCACCAGTTTGGGCCGAAGTTCTACCAACTCCTGCTGCATGACACTGACCTAAATAATATCAGGAAAATGAGTCAAACAGGTCAGAAAAAACATAAAATAGGGCAAAATTATTATCATTCTTTAAAATTGGTATTGGAAATTTTTTTCTGAAAGCTATAATGATTATATTATCAGAACAATGCATAAATCTTTGAAAATTTACATAAATTTTGAAGGATCTTTACGGATCTATACATATTAAAAAGAATTTAGCAATATTTTTTCCACTTACACTCAAAAGTTTGTTACTGTAACTTTCCTTACCTGATTTTCTGAGAACTCTAGCTTTTCCAGTCCCACTATGTACCGATTCTTCAGAGTCAGAATCTCCATTCTTTTCTGGTCTAGCAGACTTTTGAAGGTTTTGATCAGTTCTAGGTATGATGTGGGGGTGACATAATTCTGTCGTCTCATTGTTTCATAATACCTTCAAAAAGTTTGCAATGGTTTAAATATTTATTTTGATTTTGTTTAAAAAGACACTTATAAAGGAGGAAAATTTACTCCTTTCCGACTTTTATGTAAAGAAGTTATCTCCCTTGTGACTGATATACATTAGTTATTCCCCTGATACTGAACTTCCATTGTTCCAGACCTAAACAACTTTAACACCCTCCACTCACCCCATCTATCTACCCACCTTTCTGACAGCATTCTGACACTCTGATGGAAATGTTTACACATGAAGATTGTCTGTGTCCTCACTTCGTCTGACATCTCTACGTCCTCTAGGAACTTATTGGCCACCAACTCCAAGGCGTCCTCTGGCCATGGCTAAAAACAGAACAAGTTCAAAATTTATTTTCTTCCTTTTAAAAGTCATGAGAGTAAATGATTCCATATCATCAGAGTCAACCTAAAACTTTTATATATCCAATGATTCAAGACATAGTTAAAGGCTGAAATACACATTACATAAAAAAGTGGTTGGGTCAATATACAGATGATATATGAGACACTGATTTTGGAAATTCTGAAGTTCAACTGTACCTGAATTAAAGCTTGTTTTTGTACTGTAACAGTACTTGCAAAAACTTGTATATTTCACTTTTTTTAATAAGACATTTCGTGAACATTATAATGAACTGTAAAGCTTCAGTCTCCTCAGAGTCCTACCTTGAACCAGTCGATGGTACAACAGTTGATGAGGGAGGGAAACATCCTGATCCTATTCCTGAAGTTATCTCCTATAGGACTGAAGGCTAGGACCACGTGAAGGTTACGCCGGATACGCTCTATAAACATGTTGTACATGTTCAGTGGAGTCATTTCTATCTGTAAGTTCTGCTGCAGGGCCAACTGCTGCATCTACAGGTCAAACAAGATACACAGATGGAAAGTCTGGCCTTTAGAAATTACATGTATTGACCCAAAGTAAAACATGTTTAGGGCATAGTGCCAGGGATGGACGATTTTGCTTTGATATATATGCATAATTTGTTATATCCATTAAGATTACAATATATCTTAAAGTCACGGCAAATAAAAATCATTTTGTTATAAACATCCATTCAGTATTAAAGTGTTTGAGCTATAAGAAAGTTGAATATTGAAAACCTATTCTTCCTGGTGTACCTTTTCAATAATTTCCAGTCTCTCCTCGTTGTCGTACAGGTTAGGGATGTCACCAGTGTTCAGTATCATGTTAATGTCCTCCAGGAAAGACTCGTCCTAAAACAAAATCTCAAGTGTATAATTTCGATGTCATTTACAATAAGCATTCATGTTAATATGTGAAGGAGAGGAATTTTTCTGTGTGTTCAATATTCCCATGACACTTGAATAGTAATGTTCAGAAAATGAATTGTATAATATTAAGAGAATCTATTATGATTGATTAACAAAATTACAAATTCCTGCAAGTTAAATATATTAACAAGAAACCAACACCCATTTAACATATAACTGAAAGAACCGGTTTGACAATGCTCTACAGCTTTTGGTCAAACAGTGAGCTATATTGATATACTTACTTTAATCTGGTGGTCTCCAAATAGGAACACCATGGAGGTGCCCTCGTCCCCCGCCCGCCTCATGAGGCGCCTCAAGTCCTCCCTCCACTCGGAGGTGGTGTAGTTCTTGGTGATCTCAATTTGGAAGAGTTCAAAGTCCGACATGAAAGCAGCCAAGCGTGAAGAACTCTGCCTCCCACTACCACCAATACCTGGTCAAGCAGAAAAAATATCATGAAGCCACTAGTTTGTATTTCCAGATTTGTTTTCAAAAAGAGTAGTATGTTAGCATTTAGCATTACATATCCTAAATTCATGTCTTTCTTAGTCTTAGCTTATGAAAAAGAGATTGTCAATTTTTAAGATACATACATGTAATACAGTAAACGTATTACATTTGGCTGTGTATTCTTTTTAGCGGCTTTGGCAGACCGCAGCAACCACCAAATCAAATAAATAGCTAAATGTCTTGCACGTATTCACATAAATAAGAATATGAAGAAATGCGCTAAATCAAATCTACGTTGACTTATTCAAAAGTCAATTTCTGCCAAATATCGTACACACTAAATATAATACATTTACAGTACCATAAGTAATCAATACTTGACATGGCAATTTTTAAACTAAATTTAAATTTTAAAAATAAGTGTTCATTTTTTCAGATTCATTTTTTCCCAATTTTCTTTTTGCTGGTTCCAGTTAAAAGATCAAAATTATGTGTTTGATATTTTTTACAGATATAATGAATTATCAACAAAATGTCCAGACTGACCCACAAGTAGACAGTGACCACTGGGCTGCTTGAGAACTCGACTGATTCGGGAGATGTGCTCTATGGCAAACCTGAACATGACTAGATTCATAGGAGCTTTAAACATCATGTTGTACTCCTCCAGATACATCTCAATGGCCTGAAAAAAAGTTACAATTCAGGCATGTGAAAAATTTAATGCTGATGAAACCTTCAACCATCATTATGTATGACATTGTATTCTCTGTTCAATTTCAATATTTTTTATTCACATCCCAATAGCATGTTAAATTATGCACTTGATCACATGGGAGATATTTAATCAAAAAATACATGCATGTACATTTACACTCTTACAAGTTCTGAGCATCTTTGACCCCTGAACCCTCACCTCTTTAAGGTCACTGAGGTTGAGTATTTCATCATAATATTTCTCCTCCTTGCCCTTTGACAGATAATCTCCAAACATCAGACTTCTGATATCGTCGTCCGTGACCCCTTTAGACGAGTCGGCCATGATGTGTGAGAACAGCGTGTTTATCTTCTCTTTGAACTGACTCTCAACACAAGTCTGTCAATCAACCAGAAGTCTCTGTCGAGACTGAAGCTCTACTGGTTTGTACTTATTATATAGCAAAGGAAGAGAAAAGTACTTAAGCAGTTGGGAATTGAAACTTTACAACAGCAATAAATAGGATAATATGATCCTTGATTAAGTCTCATTATGTTCTTAGTGTAGTCTACTTGCATGCCACATTATATTATAATCAGACTAAAACTGTATTTGGAGTAGCATTTTGAGAGTATATAACAGAAATTTCTATAACTAGTTTAGTAACTTAGTAACTGTGATTTAGTAACTGTGGCAACACCGTTCATTGAAGTAAAAAACCAATAGACAGAATTATGTACCTTATTGTAGTCTACTTGTGTGCCAAGTTATATTGAAATCACACCAAAACTGTAGGAGGAGTAGCATTTTAAAAGAATTTCACAGAAATTTCTATTTTTAGTAACCACAGCAACACCTTTCATCGAAATCAAAAACCGAAA
>PRKT01000425.1:406594-419805 GCA_003671525.1 Saccostrea glomerata
AGAAATTTCTATTTTTAGTAACCACGGCAACACCGATCATCGAAATCAAAAACCGATACACAGAATTATGTATCTTAGTGTAGTCTACTTGTGTGCCAAGTTATATTGAAATCAGAATAAAACTGTAGGAGGAGTAGCATTTTGAAAAATTGTTTACAGACAGACAGACGGACAGACAGACAGACAGACAGACAGACAGACGGACGGACGACGGACGCATTACCATCGCATAAGCTCTTCTGGTCTCTGACCAGTAGAGCTAAAAACAACATGGTCATAAAAAATTATCATTAATGTATGTTAAAGTTTTGCCCTCCTCCCCCCGCCCCCCAAGTTTTTTTCTGCTCTGTTTTTTCTATCCCCAATGGATTAAATTAAGACTTTAAAAAAATGTACACAGGGAAATTTTCAAATTTTTGAAATTCTCATCCATATTGTTAGTATAAAAGTCAGCTAAAACGGAGTTAAATCCCTTTTTATCATAACTTGGCCTAAGAGAATACTATGAAATCATTAATTTTCGTGGTGGTTTAATTTTCGTTGTTTTCGCGGTATGAAGACCCTCACAAGTTCATGTCCACCACGAAAAGTAAAATGTCATATACATGACTACTGTATATGACTACTCAAAAATTCTTCATCCACAAAATCAAATCCCTATGAACCCGTAGCATTTTTGGCTAATTCTTAAAAGACTGGAACGAAATCCTTTCCCACTGCATTTGTACAAAATTACTTGTCAAAAAACCTGCAGTGTGTATGTATGCAATGTCAAGCTGACTTACTTTGACCATCTTGAAGAACATTTCGCGATCCTCTTCGTTGATCAGCCTGTCGTAAAACACTCTGTAGACCTCGTGGACCCACAGTCTGACGATCTTCTGTCCGTTCTCCAGGCTACCCTCCGACACCACCCCCGGCTTCAGGAGCAGGACCCCCTGTAAAACAGACCCATACATAGTATTAAATAAAGTCATATATGAGAAACCAGTTATGCCATGTATGCTAAGTCTTTCTTTTTTTGCCATTTACAGAAAAATATATCCGTATGATCAATCTCACAGATGGAAAGGTATAGAGTCAGAAACCTACGATCAAATTAAATATTTGCCTACTTGGTGATCATGCAGGTTAAGAGCTGCTTCCTCTTAACAAATTACTACCAGTTAAAATTCAAATGCCCTAGGGCAGGAAAATGCATTTACAAGTAATATAGTTGACTCTCAAATTATACTTACCTGAACAACTCGAGAGAAATCTCGGAGGTTGAAGACGTAATGTGACCTGGAAGGTGTAGGCAGGAAGTTAGCTATGGCATTGTTGTAAATCTCCAAAGTACTGGTCAGAATTATCTACAGAAAGTAGTAAATACATGTACATTGGAAACATAAGGTTCAAATCAAGGATTTCTCAACACATTACAATTTTGGCTATAAATAAGACTACAAATAAATTTTGTCATTTATTTGGCTGCCTATACTATTTTGCATCATATAAAATGCTACAAAACATAAATGAAGTGCAAAAACATATTGAGATGCAATTATCTAGTACATGTATTAAAATCAATGCCATATGAAGAAACTTCTAAACACAATTGACTAAACATTACGGTTACATAATGATTTACATGACTATTATACTAGTGTATATCAATACTCTGATATTTGACATTTTAAGGACAATATCCAAACTTACCCTTGAAAATTTCCTTAAAGAATTTTCAAAAGTCCTGAAATGCCACTCAATTATAGGAGAGAAAATATTTTTCATAGTGTCCTCATCAAAGGACTCAATGCCGATGATGTTAAAATGTCTCAGGAACCGCGAGGTCACATTGTTCCTGCCACCACCTGGCGGCCCCATGGCGGAGACCATGACAATGTCCATTAACTCCAGAATGCTGGTGTCCTTCCTGTCAAACCAGTAACCCTGGTCTATCCACTGTCGGAGGATTTCTATTGGGGGCTGGGCTCCGTATTTCTCTTTGGCCGGCATGTTCAGGTCATCCACAAAGACCATGAGTTTCTTTCCAAGGGTTGGGCCATACACCCCCTTTTTCCTTCTGTAAATCAAAAATAATTGGAATTTTTCATTTATATTTTTTGCTGGCTCAATATTTTTTTTAATTTTATTTTCCTTTAAGGTTTATCACCCCTCTTCTAAGACAGATAAATCTCACATACATTTAGGGACTTTAATTCCTTTAGTTAATTTTCAAAAGACTATTTCTGCTAGATTTTGTCTCTCAATGCAGGTTGAAATTGAGTTCATTTTTTTCTACTACATCTTTTAGGGAAAGTTATTAGCATTTTAAAGAAGATTTCAGATGAGAGAACAATAAATTAAGAATTTAGATAAAACGGACATGAAAATACCTATAGCATTATTATATCAATTGAAAATATTCTTCCCAAATTTCTTCCAATATCTTTTCAAAATCTAGTTAACTGACACAATATTCTATAAGCAATTTCTATACACTAATAAAGTGCCCTGCCACAGCATGATACGACCGTCAAATATTGTTCAATAATCATAAATTGGTTAGGATGCAAGAAAATCAGGTAGCCTTGATTAACAGATTGACACAGATTTTAATTATCTAATTTCCATTTCTTATCATACATCTCTAAGAGACGTACAGTGTAGGGATTGATTATAACAAATTATACATCATATAATTCTAAACTGGTTGTGTTAGAGCATAAAAAATATCCATCTGCAGCTTTAAATTGTTTATTGCATATTTTATAAAATAATGAAAATGCTACAGTCTAATAAAAAAATCAAACATGAACTATTCTTTAGAATATAAAATTCTAAGTGAGACATGACTGCAATTTGTTGCAAAAATATAAAAACTGAAATATAATTTTTTTTTCAATGAACACATGTATAATTAATTTTAATCATATTATACAATACTAATTTAGTTTTAATCATATTCTAAAACATCATTTTGTTTTAATACATTGCACCAATTGAAAGATCTTTATCTGGACTATAGCCATCAAGAACTCTTAATTCACACAAGCAATTATGAGGCCATTTCTTTTTGCCCAACTCCCAAGAGATAAATCAAGATAACAGCTGCATCAGATCTAGAGATGCTCTTAGCTCCTGACAATAAACTCATTAATTTCTCTCTAATTTGACATGCAAATTTCTGCTATCAAAATTCTTTTTGACCAGTGCTTGATAATTATGCCCATGGGAAAAACTGAATTCCTCTCAAAGCATAGACATTTGTTACAGATTGCTGTAAAGTATATAATGAAAAAATAAGTTTTACTTAATTTAACATTTTTTAATAAGGATGCAACTATATTTTTACATTTTTTAGAATTATGAAATTTAAAATTTAAAAGACTTAGTTTTTTTTTAAAAAGTTCACTTTAATTGAAGGTCACAGAGAAGTATCAGTTGACAAAGTTTGATAATCCTAGGCCTAATAGTATTCAAGTTATGAGCCGGACAGGAATGGACAGACAGACGGACGGATGGACATGAAGCCTATAACATAAAAAGTCCAGTCTTAAGACGGGCGTATAAAAACAAATAAAAAAAAAAACATTGAATATCAACATAAAAAATTCTGACCTATCAAGTTTGGAGAAGATGATATCTTGCGTTTGATTGGCTGAGGTCTGAGCTGAGAAGTTGATATTGCTGATGATGTACTTGTCCTTGGGCAGCTGGAGGAGATAACTGTTAGTGATGGCTGACTTCCCCGTACCCGTGGGGCCCACAAACAGCAGGGGCTTGTCCTGCATTAGGAAGCGCTCCAGGAAATACTTCTGTCGCTCCGTCTCCACCGTGTTAATTATTAACTCGTTAATCTGTTTAATGAGTCAAGGAAAAAAATGACAAAAAACAAGTTATCACAATATATGCAAGAGAAAACAACTACTAAACATTTACAACCATATATAGTATAGCTGTTCAATATATAAGAAAATTTAAAAGTGCCTACAACTGCATAATCATGGATACATGTAGTTTGTCCTATTCATGGAAGCAATTTACTATAATTGATTTCTATGAGTGCACTGACTTTAGACAAAACTTCTAATAAATCATCTGCTCATGATATTTAAATTTTTTAAATTATTGTTAAAATTTTCATGCACTGGTCTGTCTTTATGGCCGTTACTTATAATATTGCATGCAAATTAATTTAAAGAAGAACTAAATTGTTGCCATTTTGACCTTGAACTTGGTCTTGAAATGCACACTGCAATAATGAATTAAAACTTAATACTAAATAATTGTATCAAAAAGGTTTAAAAAATGACAGAATCATAAAACTACATGTAAGATAGTAATTGATAAGATATTTTTTTTTAATATTAATAATTTACAGAAAAAAAGTTTGATCCACCACTGTGCTTACCATGATGCGTAGATCTCTGTCTTTCTGCCAACACCATTAATTAAACAGTGAATGAATGAAAGAGAATATTAGTCAAGGTTAAATGCAAAACACACACACAAACACAAAATTATCAAACGGTGATATGGGTAAAAAATTATCATCATTGGCAAAATTTTAGGGAGCAAAATTGAAAATTTCTTCTTCATATAAGCACACATCTAAAGAATTTGTGGAGGCCAATAAAATACGGTGAAAATTTAAAAATATTACAATCGTATCAAAATTTAAAAAATATTTTAAAATGAAAATAGATGTTCTACAAAGCTAGATCTAAATTTGAGTAAAAAGTTTGCTAATCAAATATACAATTTTTTTTATCTACATCTCAAGCTACCTAATGGGGGGTGAAAATTTGCAGGGTAATATCTACTATGGTAATTGTGAAAATGCTCTAACAGCAGAAAAAATGGTAGATATGTTTATACAGTTAAGTGATCAATACCCTATTTGCTACAAGGATGTGTTTGTCATATATTTGCGGAGAATCTTTACTGATAGATCATGCAATATGCATAGCTGAGCATGCAAAGTTTTCAGTCCTGCATGCAATATGAATTAATAACAAGGTACACATAACTGGGTTCATGCAAAAAAATTGCAATTCACAAGAGATAGTTTACTTCTCAAGAAAATTGTGTGTTTAAAATACAGTATTAGAACGAAAAAGCTACAAGTATAATCTATAAAATACATGTAATTATTCCTCTAATAAGACTGTGTGTTCTTGCATTTTCATAACATATACAACTTTTGTCTAGAAGTCATGATTCAAAGTGTAATACTTGACAACATAATGAAACCGATGCTCATGGTCATTGGCATACATTCAACATTTTACACGAAACATCACAGTTCTTACCATATCCTGTGTGGTTGCAGACTGGGGCCTGTTCTATTTATTGTTTTGAATATCAGAAATTCCAAAATGTATTATCAAGTCAATGCCTGATTTTACATTTCAATTTCAAGTTTTTCTTTTTTTGCAGAAAAATAGCTTTATATTTATTTAGACCATTTTCATGCACATCTATATTTTTTTAGCTACATATAAGATCAGGATAATTAAAATAGAAGGGTGCAATTTTTGTATCTAATTGATTAAATGGTATTATTCAAGTTACTAAAAGAAATGACAGTTTTTTAATCTTATTGATATGACTTCTTCAAATTGATTAAATGTACTATATATATCATAAAACATGCATATAACGTACTGAAATATAGTATCAAAATGTTTGAACTAGAGAAAAAGAGAAAGCTAATACATGTAGAACTACTTTTATTTATTTGCATGCATGTTTCCATGGTTACCTTTACTTCCTGTCAAATGAAACACAAACTATTATTTTCTTATCCCTGATTTCTTTATCTATAAAATGAGCAGGTGCTTTGTTGTAATTTTTTTTTTTTTATCCTCAAAGGGTTTTAAAATATTTAAGGTAAAAGCAAATCTAGAAAAGCTGAAAACACTTAAATACAAAAAAAATGGTAAAAAGTGAATTATATGAAAAACCAAAAACCCAAGCAACACAGCACAAACTTTCAAGGTAAAAAAGTCTACTTTTATTTTTTCATACATAATGCATAGATATCAGCTGTTTTATTTGTCATTTGTAAGAGTTGCCATTTCAAAATGGCCAAAATGGTCACTAGCATGTATTAATATGAGGAATATGTCCTTGTTGAAATGATTGGGAAAAACTGTCCGATTTTCTGTATAAACTATATTAAAATGAAACAGATTCAGATCATAACCTTAATTCTTGATTTAAATTATTATCATAATTCTTGTAGTTATGTGTTAGAAATTTGTTAAACAACAGTGAATAAAGTTAAAAGTGAGAATTAATAGGCCCAAAAATACATCAACATGAACTCACAACCAGAGTTCTGTCCCTTGACGGTCTTTATCAATTAATTACCTTGGCTTTCTCGTCGATGTTGAGTGGAGTAATTAGATTGGTCCATTTGTACCACGACCCGTACTGCTTCCTCAGGTAAACAAAGTCGTACACAGAGCCGTTCTTTGGTATCTTCAGATTGTTGGCGAATTTCAGATCTTTGGGTCTGCAAAAACAAAATGTTAACCACTTGTTGTTGAGTCTATGCTAGAATTTGAAATTGTATTTTTTTCCCAATTTTGTTGAATCTATTTCATGATGATTATGAATCAAATAAGTGAGATATAAGACAGATATAAGACAAAAAAAATATTTTTGATGCATATGATAATTTGAAAAAAAAGAGCTGTTCATCTGTAAAAAAAAAAAACCAAAAAAACAACAACATATCATTGAAATTGCAAATTTCCATTGTATAGATGAAGTATTTTCAATCTTCTGAACATAAACTAAAACATTCAGAAAATTAGGCACAAACACATATACTAGGTAAATTACTAGTGCCAGAGTTTAAAAATACTGGAATCAGATGAAGATCTTTAATCAATAAATTATAAACACTAAAAAAGAAGATGTTTTAAATTCAGCTGATTTTTAAGTTAACACACACAACAAATTACACTACTGGGATGAATAACATTATTAATAAAGTCTCTATAGCTAAGCACACAAAATAACAAAAAGGTTATTTATAAATTTTTTCTCCAAGACCCCACTTAAACATTAATTATAAGGATCTTTGAAACAAGCTAAGATAATTTAAAACAAGAGACCCATGGGCCACAATGCTCACACGAGTCAACTTTTCTTTAATTATAAGATTTATTCACTAAGTATTCCTTTATATATTCCTTTGATTACACTTTGATCATAATTTTAACAAACTTACATCTACCCTCTGTGATGAAGCTTTAAAGATTATATTGAGTCTTATTTTTCTGGCCATTTGGTTCTTCATAAGAGGATTTTTTAGCGACACAATTAAAATTTCACTGATTCTTATTTATTTAATTATTTCTTAAAAGAAACTTGCATCCCCTTCACCCAAAATTATTGTTTATGGAAAATTTGTTCAATTTAGCCCAGTGAATCTGTATAAGAAGATGAAAATATGAAAAGTTTACAATGACAGACAACAGTCAAATTTTGATGAGCCTTTGGCTTAGATGACCTTAAAATCATAAAAGAAGC
Organism: Saccostrea glomerata; assembly: GCA_003671525.1. Lineage (NCBI taxonomy): Eukaryota > Metazoa > Mollusca > Bivalvia > Ostreida > Ostreidae > Saccostrea > Saccostrea glomerata. The sequence goes on from PRKT01000425.1 coordinate 414,125, forward strand.
AAGTATGAACCAATATATGCTGCAATATTAACCAACACCTTTTTTCCCCAAAGAACAGTGTTTCTGATTAATCATAAATTACTTTAACCAAAGCCCAAATAACAAATTGAGCCAAAACCCATGCCATTAACATTAAACCACTGCCCAAAAGAGGATATAAATAAATGTTATGGTACATGAGGTACCTGTATCCATGAGGAATGGAAAGGGATATTTCTAGGGAATGTTCATGCTGTTATGATTTTGTGACTTATATGGTAAAAAAAATATGGAAGGAGTGTTTGACTGGAACACATGCGAGGTGAATAATAAACATTAAAAATTTCCAAGTTTTATCACAACTTTTACACTTGGAAACTTGGAATGGAATTGTTCGGAAAATATTTCACATTCATCAGGTCATGGACAGTTTATTAGGACAAATCACATCTCATTTTATGTCATTTTCACACAGTTTGTCAATTGATTGGTTAGTATGGTGCAAGCCTATCCTAACTTTTATCACAATCTCAGTCACATGAAATGATAGCCCAACCCACCAGTCACATGACCTGGATGGACCAATCAAATTCATGCTTACATACTTACTTTTCTATCTTTTTTCCAACCCTATTGAAATATTCATTTAGGATATGATGTCATAATTAAAGTCAAGCTTAGCATTCTGGGAAAATGCTGTTTAATATGCTTTTGGAAAAAAAATTATCTCAAAAATCAAAGCAAATAACTAAAATTTCAGCAATTTTGCTTAATATGCTATATGTACAGTTCAAATTCTGATGCTGGTGAAATCACAAATATGCTATGCAAAAGTATTTGTGCACATAATGTGAAATAATACCAGATTACAAAAATTGAGTGCTATTGAGAAAGAAGTCTGGCACATAATACATAAACTGAAATGAAAAAGTGTGAGTTCAAGCACCGCTCTAACTGCAAGAAAGAAATGCATTAAAGCATTGCTTATGGCCTAGCACTTTATGTCATTAAAGATTACAATAAAAATGTTTATCTAAAGAAATAACTCAATAAGCCTTTCATTCATATATTTCATTTAAAGGATTTCTCCAAATCATTAATATTACGTATTAATATTTAAAACACTTTTTTAATCTCACAAAATTCAGTGATCAAGAAAATAATCACCTTGGATATTTGGAGGTGGTGCCATCCATGTCACAGAGACCCTTGAAAAATTCATCAAACTTGGTGCGTGAGTTGGCGTCCAGTGTACCCCCGATCGACCAAACCATGGAGAAGAAGAAGTAGGCGATCAGCATGGCCGTCCTCTCCTCGATGATTTTCTGGTCTGTGAGGGACTTCTCCTTGGAGCCTTCATCATCAGAGTCCATTCCTCCTCCTCCTTCCTCCTCCTCCTCTACAAAGGCTTCTTCTTCCTCCTCATCATCATCCAAACCAAGTCTTCTGCAAAAGGCAAGAATAAGGTGTTCAGAGAACTATTGCATGTTATAAAAGGTAACAAGATGATCAAAGGCTTAAGTGGTCAACAAGAAATCTTATACCTGTTTTTTTTCCCCTGTTTTCTGTCATAGTTGTTTGTAATTTAGTAAGGACTAATTTTTTCTGTATTTATAGGTCTGTTCCAATTACTGACCCTTCACCTATTATTCATTGACAAATCTTATTTCAAGAACTCAGCAGTTACGAAGTTACCTGACATCCTCCATCATACAGCTATAGAGGTTCAGCATGCTAGCCGTCAGATGCATTGGGTGACACGTCAGTAGACATTTACAGTACTTAGAAACAAAATTCAAACATGGCTCCAGCATCCACTCAAACATCATCTGTTAATAGATAATTAATAGTCATTAATATTTAGCCCAGTGGTTGATTTTAAAATATTTTTCCTATACATTTCAATCTTAACTTTGTTCCTTTATTGTGCATCAACCTTACCCAGGGGGTCTTAATTTAGAATAGAATCAACACTACCCCAGGAAATTTCATATGAATTTCAGCTTTTCTGGCCAACTGTTTTTTTTTAAGAAGACATTTTTGATTATCCCATCCTATTTCTGTTATTTTCTTGATTATTCTCCCTTGCAAGGGGCTCCTTCATTTTGACAACACCACTTTACATAAGGATCCCTTGTGCCAACTTTGGTTAAAATTGGCCAAGTGATTCTTTACGAGAGGTTGAACAAGTGAAAAAGTTAACAGACGGATGTGCCGACAGATGGACAGATGCTGGACAACAGGAGATCAGAGAAGCTCACTTGAGTTTTCAGCAAAGGTGAGCTAATAAAAGCCTCTGTTGTGTACCTTGATGGTGTCTTTCTGTTCCCATGTGAGGTTATTAGGGAGTTCGTACTCCATCCAGGACTTGATTAAGGCGTTATATCCCAGCTGTAGTGGGTCCATGTAAATCATACCACATCTGTATCAAACAAGAATATCAATTCTAAGTCAATCATTTCTTTCATGTATTCAGGATGGACAAGTACAAAATCTTCATAACAATAGATTGCACCTTATACCATATACAGTCAAAACTTGCAAAAATGTCATCTCTTATCTGAATATTTCTCTTTAAGAAAATAAACATGATACATGGATGTTGATATTGTGAAACACAACTAAAATTCATGCTCGACCCTTTCCCTGTCATGTATTACAAAACAGGGAAAAACTGATGTCTTTGATTCAAAACAGACAAGAGAGTCTAATTTTATAGCCCCGGATTGAAGGGTGAGGAGTTTTTGAAATAACTCTGACCTGCTGACTGTGGCGGGGGATGCCTGCTCTAGGTCCATGGCTTCAAAGATCATGTTCTGTGTGTTGTTCATCTGGATAATCTCTCCACTCATCAGGCACAGCTAAATATGAATACATATTTATATATCATGATATTTCTTTAAAGAAATGGTGGAAGGGGGCAAAAAAGCAAAGTATCCCCTTGCACCATGATTTCTATTCAAAGAACACACTCTTTTGTTTGTTTGTTTGTTTTTTCTTATTTTAATAAATGATAAGCGTCCACATCATTTAAAGTCCAATTATTTTACTATACATTTAATTTATTGCAATTTCCAAGGTTTATATCAGCTGCAAAAAGACCCACATCCGCACATCTAACCAGTTTTGCTGTGTTCTGCATGTACAAGACCATGAACAACTCTGACCTTTTTGTTGTCATCCAGGACTGTGTTCATGTTCTCAATCCACACAGCATCCACCGGTCCGTCAAAAATAATCCACTTCCTGTCGGGAGATGTGTTAGAGGCATGCTCCCTGAACGTGTTTGCCAGTACACCTATAAACATACATAGGAACATGCTCAAAGTATGATATTTGGCGCCTGCTTGACTTTTACTGCATCTCAGCAGTAGAATTTTTTTTTCAATCTTATATTTGTTAGGAATTGTTTCTAAATACTTTGTACTCACCATCAAACCATTCATGGGAGACAGGATCAAATCTACCATACAACTGTCCCATGGTGATGGCCTTGGGATTAATAATGGAGTATATCACCTACAAATCAAAATAAAGAAAATATGACAAATAAACTGCGAGATTAGGATTTTTCATAGTAGGCCTCATATGATACTCTAAACCAGACTGTCAATGATATGGAAAATAAAGTCACACAAAGTGTGACTTCTCATTTTGTGACTTGCATTTAATTATGAAGCAGAACATATTTGAGAGTAAATGTTGATGGAAATTTTCTAGTGATGGTCATAAAACTTTCACATTGAAAACTTCCGCAAAAAATTTGACATTGGTCCAAAATTGTTTATAATTTCCATGGCAACAGATTTTAGAGCAAGATGTTTACCTTGTTTTCCTCCATGAGTCCTTTGTCGTGCATGACTTGTAGAGCCTCAGTCAGGATCTTAAAGGCTGAGGTCTTCCCCCCAAGGGGATCCCCAACAATCATCAGACCGTGTCGCACCAATATCATATCATAAATCTAAAAATAGATCATCAATCTTAGGATCATTAGTAATTACCACTTTTTCCCATAAAACAATACATGTATCCGCATGATTTCTTCAATGTAAAACATCATCATTACCTGAATAATTTTCCAACGAAGCACTGATTACATAACCTTGAAAATATTCTCATAAATCACTGTTTTGTAACACTTTATTTTGTATGTCTTACATGATCATTACCTGAATAATTTTCTCAATGAACCATGCTTCTGCTTGCAGTTTTCTTTTTAAGATGTGCTCTTTCAGGGCCTCCTCCAGTTGGCCGTAGTCGGCCTCGGGAAGATCTACTCCAGGGAACAAGTCAGAAATGATTCCTTGGAACAGGGGAATATCATGGGACAAAAACTGAAAGAAAGAGCAATTATCATTCAGAATTGAAATGCAATTCTCAGAATGCATAGAGATTGAATTTTATGTTTTCATTAATTTAGAATCTTCAATAATCAGGGATATTTAGCTTGGAAACACAAACATCAATATTAAGGAGGCACAACTTTAATATGTAAATGTGTATGACTGTGCAATACCAATGGAATTGAAAATAGGGAAAACAGGCTCCAAGGCCATTTAGAATCTTTAAAGCTCAGTTCCACTTTAACCAAAAAGAATCTAACTTGGAGGAGTATCAGATCAATAGAGAACTTAGCTTCATTTCACGACTCATTAGCCTGTTTTTCTTTTTAGAAACACATTTCATCGTTTTAGATAACTGCGTACCTTGGGAAGATTGACATCGTTGATGGACTTCAGCACCAGGACTTCCTCTCGATGTTCTGGGTATTTCAGCTTCAGATTTCCGGCGGCTGTCAGTACAGATTTGACGGCCCTCATGCCGTAGTCGTAGTGATGCTGGGAAGACAGTTGTTCTGAACACAATCGGTACGTGGCGACGATCTTAGTGGACATACTGCGGGCATCCACGAATCCCATAGAGTACAGAGAAATCTCGGCAATCATGGCATAGTCTGGGACCATCATGGCTACAGTTCGGAATAATACCTGAAACATAACATTCATTTTGGATAATTTAAAATTAAATACTACAATTCAATGGAGTAAGGAATTTCTTTAATGGGAAAATATTGATTATTAAAGCTATCGCGCAAGAATATAAAACGTTATGCGTAGTAAATGCGATACGGTTTCAGTACTATTTCTCTTCTCGACTTATGTTCCAATTCCATATATAAAACCTTTGGTCATCGTCACGGGCTGTTGCACAATGACCTGAAAGACCTAGTGTTTACATCGAATGGTATGTCAAACCTGTACTGTCTAGGGGATTCTCCATAACAAAGTTTTAACACTTATCGTGAATCAGAAATAAATAAAAATGATAATATAAAGAATAAATAAAACAATACTTGTAACTTACACGTGCAATCAAACTGCAGTGAGAGCCTCACATCGAACGCTACAAAAGGGGGCATTTTTTGGAGACAGTACAAGTTTGATGGATCCGAAGAAGAAATAAGCATAAAAACAAACAGAATGAAGTATCCAAAGTCTTTTACAAAATACACACAGGGTACATTCACGCCCTTCCTACATGTTGAAAAGTTACTTGACGATCCAGTTTTCTAAAAATAGATGGCAAAAATTCCATTCTTGTGCGCATGCTTCTGAGAGGGATTCAGTACCAATTTTTTTTTTACACTCAATACTACATATTTCTAATATAACTGCCCTGTAGAATAAAGTGGGGGGGGGGGG
>PRKT01000425.1:423610-438549 GCA_003671525.1 Saccostrea glomerata
GGGGGGGGGGGGGGGGGGGGTAAGAACATTTAATGTAATCTCCAATGCAATTTTACGCTAGTTTTTGTTTGTATAAATTATAGGCCTATATTATCTATAAAATTTTTAGAGCTCATAAGCTCAAGGAAATGCAGTCATACCATGGACCTTCGTGAAATCGATTATAAATAACTAAAATACATTTTTAAAATCACACCTTACAATGTAATGTATATTTGCTTTTATATATATTTATTTCATATATTTTTTATTTCAAAGATAAAATTCAATCATCTGAAGAAAGGTCACTAATTATAATAACCGATCCCTCTCAGAAGCATGCGCACAAGTATGGAATTTATGCCATCTATTTTTAGAAAACTGGATCGTCAAGTAACTTTTCAACATGTAGGAAGGGCGTGAATGTACCCTATGTGTATTTTGTAAAAGACTTTGGATACTTTATTCTGATTGTTTTTATGCTTATTTCTTCTTCGGATCCATCAAACTTGTACTGTCTCCAAAAAATGCCCCCTTTTGTAGCGTTCGATGTGAGGCTCTCACTGCAGTTTGATTGCACGTGTAAGTTACAAGTATTTCAATTGTCAATTTGAAACCATTTATTTACTCATTTGGTCATGTTTTATTTATTCTTTATATTATCATTTTTATTTATTTCTGATTCACGATAAGTGTTAAAACTTTGTTATGGAGAATCCCCTAGACAGTACAGGTTTGACATACCAATCGATGTAAACACTAGGTCTTTCAGGTCATTGTGCAACTGCCTGTGACGATGACCAAAGGTCTTATATATGGAATTGGAACATAAGTCGAGAAGAGAAATAGTACCGACATATATCGTATTTACTACGCATATGCGTTATAACGTTTTATATTCTTGCGCGATAGCTTTAAGCATTATTACAGCAAATAAAATTGACCACACAATAAATTTTCTGATATCTGCTTTCCCAGGCACAAGATTTTTGAGACATGAAACACTAGTCATGTTTTACATTTGTCCTTGACCATTTCACAAGAATAAACCATGTCCAACACTTGTCCTTGACATTTTCACATTATCAAATCATGTCCAACATTTGATCTAGTACTTTTCAAATTAATAAATAAAGCTCAAAAATATGTCCTTGACCTTTTAAATAAACCGTTCTCTCCCAGTTAAAATTTTTCCCTTACTTTGAGGTTGTCGGGAAGCTCTGCTCGGCCCGCGTACCCAGGGTTCATCGTGATGAAGATGGTACAGGTCGGGTCGAGTCTGATCTGTGTTCCCTCAAACATAAACAGCTGAACCTGCTCCGCTATAGCCCTCTGTATAGTCTGGACCTGCTGGGCTATCACAGACAACACCTACAGAGAAGACACAGTCAGTCCCCAATGACTAGCATGCTTTCTTTTGATCAGTATCATGTATGTTTTCAATTCATTCAAATTTTAGCTAAATGCAAGACAGCACATAATGTGTAAAAAGATGACATAATACAAAATACATTCACAAGAAATTAATTTTCATGCATTTATGCCCATTTGAATTTAAGATTTTACCTTTCAAAGAATTGCACTCTGCACATGTTAAAAATATGCAAAAGGGGAAGATAACAGTGATCATTCTCATAAAATTTACAAACAATACAAATCTGAAAACAGAGCATAAGCACCTAACCCCGGAAATTCTAGAGGTGGGATCAGGCCCCAGGGTCATGAAACAAACTTAGACTTAAGTCAAATTTTCAATCGCCTATAAAAAATTCATTGATTAAGGAATTTATTTAGAAATGTACAGATAACAATACTTTTGTAAAGCAGTATGGAAAAATATTTCAATTTTGGTCGGCTAGACATGTAAAACATTTTATTATAAAGTAAAGATTTCGACTTAAGATTAAGATGCTTCATGATCCAGGGGCCAGGTGCCTACATAAAGACTTAAGGAACAAAAAACATACCTCAAGTTCAATACGGTTGAATTCATCAAAGCACGCCCATGCCCCAGACTGGGCCAGACCCTTGAAGAACTTGCCCATGGCTTTGTAGTCCAGCCCATCCGAGCAGTTAAACACCACACACTGTTTGGCCACGGCTTTAGCCAAATCTTTAGAGGTCTCTGTCTTCCCTGTACCCGCTGGTCCCTCCGGCGCACCACCCAGATTCAGAAGTAGGGCACCCATCAGTGTCCTACAGTGAAAAATTAAAATTACTTTCAAAAATAAAATAACACAGCAAGAGATGCAGCTATCTCCTTATGTTAGGATTTTGATCCATTTCCAAGGCAATCTCAATACTTTCAGACAATGATCCTTTCCATATGCCTCCTTTGCTTTTAGGTAACGGACTGTTTTAAGTTTAGTTTTCACACCATGTTAATTTTTGCACTGTTTTGCTCATGCACACTTCTAAACTTTTCCCTTCATTTTGAATTTGCCCTGAAACAGGACTTAAAACTTGGGACAAGACTTCAATTGCCCCATTTTTAAATTGTCCACTTTTAAAGTGATATAAGCCGTATGGATGCCGATTTGTATGTGAAACAAAATGATTAAATGATTTGAAACACATAAAGTGTAAAGAAAAAATAATATTTCCACAAAATTTAACTATAAAACTCGTTGTAATAACAGAACAATAAAGCACTATCTGCAATCAAGAATTCAGTCTTTTCATGAATATTGATAAAGGAAGTGCGTAAACAGTAGGTCTAAATATAGACACGTATGTCCACGGGAAATTATAGACAACGACGCACGTTGCAATTTGACAACGATTATTAATAAAAGGTTAATATGCGTCATAACAGAGTATAGATGTTTGATACTGATTACATTTAAAGATAAGTTATATTAATAGTAACACGCCATCCATGTCAAAAGTGAGTTGTATCTCAAAGGGCTTAATTCGTTTTCTTGACGCCGTGTTTGTTTATCAATCTAAAAGTAGCGACGGCGTCACGTGGTGGATTTACTTAAAAATAGACATTATTCTCCTTGCAGGATAATAAATAATTATAATTTGATAACTTTATAACGAATTTTATGTAAATGGTGTAATTTACAGCATTTTTCGTAACTTTTATTGGTAAACAAAATATATGAATTTCCAGCCGTATTTAAAAATGGCACACGTTATAGCGTATATTACTTTAAACAGTGCAAAATGAGCAAAAATAAATTGGTGGTGAAAATTTCCCAGAATACAGTATCCCTTTTCTGTCTTACCTGTAGCACCTGTCAGTCAGTGGGGTGATGACCAGTCTGCCTGTATTTCCCAGATACTCATAGGCATATGCCACAGTGGTGGTGATCATCTTCACCTGGACTAGGTCCTCAATGAAGTAATAGCGGAGCTGACTGATCCAGGAGAAATCATTCACACTACGGGTCTGAACCTCATTTAGGTGGGCTACAACATCCCTAGCTGAAATCACAAAATATATTATCACTTTATACTCTAGAATTTAAAGAACTTTATTCGGTAATAACCAATATGTGCCCCCCAAATCAAACTTTGATGGAGATATATTTAATTAAGTTCTTAAACAGGGGAGTATAATATGCTGATTTCAAAGCAATGAATTTTTTCATAAATAATGATGCCATATGTACGTTTTGACGTCACAAACATGACGTAAATTTCATTTTTTTATGAATTTTACAGAAAAATGTACATATTTCGTCGATATTTTGAGTAAAAGTCACCGAGCGCATGTGTGTTCAGGATCAATATTTTGATATAATGTGTAGAATGATATTATCAATGAAATATGTCATAATTGTTCCTGAACAAACATGCGCTCTATAAATTTTAAAGCTAAAATTGTTGAAATTTTGTCCATTTTGTCCTCTTTCGAAAAAGGATATAAAATCGGACTAGTTTGTGACATCATAAAAACAAAAATTGTGAATACACTGCTTTGACACTATAATATTTTCTGTTAATTTATATTTCTCATACAATTCATTGAATTCAGCACATTTCAGGAAGTTTTCAAAATTTGACTTTCATGGGGGCAAATACACATGTATATGCAATATACCACATATAGTTCTTTACTTACTCATGATTAATTTGCTGAGTAGTTGTATTATTGTTAAGTAGGTAAAGCATATTGTTTTATTTTCCTGTGAAATAATTTACATGATATTACAGTATACATGTAATACCATAGCCTTTGACAAATATTCTAATTTTTATAGCATCCTAATAATATTCCCAATGGGACATGATCATTATCAGCGACAAATTTATATATTGAACGTCAAGAATGGCAAAGCAGTGAAACATACTGCAACTAGCTGCTTTTGAAGAACACGGATAAATGCTTTAACTGATCAGACCAGACATAAGTAACAGTCTTACCATGTACGTCAATGACAATGAGGGCCCCCAGTGTTATTCTGGCCATTTTAGACAGGGACCCCCTGACCAGGGCCACCACTTCGTCTATCTGTTTGTTACTCTTGGCAAGGTAAGGTCCCATAAATCCACTGGTAATGGACTGGAAATAAGATGTACAAAATCAAAATTTTACATCAAAGTGACATTAAGTAACACCAAAAAATTCAACATTATCAGATAATTTAATTTAACAGTTTAATTTATTAACTAAAAAACATTCAATGTGTATGAGCTTGACTGAACTCTTAATGAGGTCTTTCAATGAAGTATCTGATCAATTGATTTCTGCATTTATTTAATCTATTTGTTCAACAACTTAAAATTGGTGCATAAACTGATTTCCGCCAATCTTCTCACCTGAGTGACTTCTGTGGTCCAGTGAATTTGGCTGGCTGCCAGCACCACTTGACCCGGCCACTTGACGACCCATTCCTTCCTGGGAATTGTGGGATACTCTTTAACGGCTTTCTTCGTGACTTCCTTCAAACTGAGCTTCATCACCTCTTCAACCTAATAAAGAGAATTTTAATTTTTATAAATCTCAATGCACAATACATAATTTCTATTTAGTTTTTATTGCAAAACTCGCATCAGTATATGAAAAGCTTCAACAGATTTTTTTCTCTCAAAAATTCATCAGTTTGCTCATGCAATTATAAATACACATTTTCCAGCAACTACGATCAAAGTTTCCAACAGCTATGATCAAGGTCAAGACTGAGGATGGTCCCCCCTCTCCTTTTGTATGAAGCATACATGAGGGGATAAGTAGATACTATTGAAGAGTCCAGGAAAAAAAGTAAAATATCCATTTTACACTATTGAAAATTAATGATCTTCAAAACTGAACCACAAGAGGATCTTTTCATTGAAACATCAGCCATACTGCAATGTCAAAAATATCAATGTAATTCTGCTCCCTCCTTTCTTCACAGAAAACTTCCTCACCTGCAAAAGCCATTTTTCCACTAGACCTCTGGCCTCTTTTGGGGCGATGGTCTTGGAAAACTCTACCACCTCTTTCTCTGCAGACTCCATACCAGTGATAATCGTGTCAGGGGTGAAGGTTAACTGTGCGATGCCCTCGAAGCACTTCTTCAAGTGTGGCTGTACTCGGAGTGGGTCCTTGGTCTCTGAGAGAATCTCCAACAGCTCATCATTGGAAAGGAAGAAAAACCTGAAGAATATTTGAATTAAATCAAAAGCCTGAAAGGCTTCAATGGCGTCGAACAAGAAAAACAATTTCAAAAGATCTGCAGATAGGTCAAGTGAGTGACTCCGGTAACATAATAATAAAATTTAAAAAAATAGTCTTAACACATATAAAGTATAGGGCCTTATAGCCTTGTGTCCTGGTCCGAATGAGTCAGGGTTCGAATTGACCAGACATCGTCAGAAATGTCCATCCTCTATATCAATCTAATTTCTTTTCAGTCAATCGAAGACATATGAAGGGTTTCATGAATTATTTTAATTAATTGCCATTGTCATAGCGTTGTTCTGTTGTATAGTGATTGCATCTTAACTACAACCATGACTCTAAATAGTAATGTTACAAGTACGATCGACTTACGATAGGGCGCGGTACACAAATGGAGGAAATGGATAAATACAGTAATACTGGCATTACTGGTTAATATCGTCGGTTGTTCGGATAAAATTGGATTGAAGATCGTAAAAGCAAAGCTAAGGTTAAGAAATTCAATCTTTATAGTCTTGTTGTATTCGTGTTTATTTTGTAATTATTTTACCGTATTTAAGATTGTTTGTATTACATTAATCGGTCCCAAAATGTGATTCATGTCATTCGACGCACCCTCTCTGTAGAAATTCATCCGCAACAACCATAACGTTTTTCTTTGTAAAAATTAAACATAATATCGTTGTTTTGTAGTAGTATTAATTGAAGATACAATTGATTTAATTTTATATTCAAGCTATTATTCATTGTGAACGTTTTAAAAGAAATTGGTTTACAGCTGTTGCTATTTTCTATTGCGGATGCATCCACTGACACGTGCGGTCGCGTAAACCTGACTGATCGCTAGATGACGATCGGGCAAGCCCGACGCCATAAAAATGGTAAAATTTGTAGAGTGAGTATTGGTCTGGTTTGTGATGGAAGGATTTTAAAATCTAGACAAGAGCTGCTGCTTTGCTGAAATCTGACCTTGGGAAGAAGAGCCTTTTCTTTTCTAGGTAATCATTCAGTCCTTTCTGAATATCATCCAGCATTGACTGCAAGAAAAAATAAATGCATTATTATACATCATATTATTTCTAAAGTACAATAATCAAATAAAAAATAAAATTGTAGTCAAATAAACAAGTCTCCGAAAATCATATAACACTATGACCTTGACATATATTGTACATTTTGATCATGACACACATTTAGCTCAAGGGCAATATCAGACTTAAGTTTAAAATCATCCCATGCATGTGTTGCAAAGGTAAATGGGTCCACAAATTTCATCACTTCATTGCCCTCAGTCCTTGACCTTAGTTATAGGGTCAACATTACTATGAATGTTTTGTAACCTTACCAGTGCTAATTTGAACTTGTTTACAGATAAAGATATGATAGAAGCATAAGACCTTACCTCTGAGTGTTGTAGTTTCTCTAACATCTGGTCCTGAGACACGACCACTAAAGCTTGGGTGTCCTTCACTGCATTCTCCATGATTGTTTTCCTGTAAAATCACAAAGATATCCTATCATTCTCATACAGCACAAGACTGTTTAAATCTGTTACCACAGAAAAAAGTTGAGACACGTACAGATCGAATCCTATCTATATCTTAGAATAGGAATGAAAAATCTGTAGAAAATTTAATATTTTGTCAAATAAAACTTTCTACCAGTATAACAGTACATTATACTCTTTTAATCTCCTCTTTAAACCAATTATCTTTGAATGGAAGCATTATGTAAAAATCAGAAATAGATGATTAAATCAGTTTTCAATGGTAAAATCAGTAACTTGTATCAAAATCAGTAATTCACAGTAAAGATCAGTAATTAAGGTGTCTTAGTTTAAGTCTCACCAGTGTTCGTCCACTTCCTCAAACATTTTACCCTCCACCGGAATCTGGTTCCTGATGTCCTGCGAACCGAAAATCGGCTCCAAGTACAACCAGGCTGCCTGGACCTTCAACCACGACTCCAAAATATTCTTAATCCGATGCTAAAAAAATTAAAAATATTTTAATAGTTAAGAAAATTTATCTCAGGTTTCCTCACCTCTCACCAAATAAAATCAGAAAGTAAGAGAACTATGGAAACAAGGACTCTGGAAGCTTCTACTAAAGTTCAATATAAAATGTACATGTAATTTGAAGAATTAGAGGTCTGCATCATAAATTCTCAATAATGAACTATCAAATAACTTCTCACTCATTAAAACATACAGTGTATATGAAAGTGAACATTTAATATACAAACCAGTAGATTATCCCACTCATTGACTGCCACTTCAAAGGGAGCTATAAATGGTGAGCCCTTCATGGTGGTGGTCTTGACAATGTGGTCGTCCAGCAGGACCTGGATATCCTCTGGGGAGGATAGGATAGAGATGCCGGTATCCTTGTACGGGACGAAGGAAAAGTGGATGTTCTGCCAGTCACTCTTCATCTTCTCCAGAGCCTGAAATCACACGATGTTGTAAATCAACATCAATTTCTCAAACATCATCAACATTTTCATCATACAGTAAAACTTGTTTATAACGAAGTCAATGGGACTTATGAAGTTACATTTCTATATCCGTAATATCCATATAAGGAATCTGTCAAATAAATATAGTTTGGGATCCAATATAACTTCAGAGTTTTATTGTATCAAACATTATCAACATTTTCATTATATAAGACATCATCATCAACATTTGCATCATATCATTCATCATTATCAACTTCATCCTCTCAAGTATAATCATCACCTCAGATAGTTGATGATAAAATAATCATCAAACAGAAAGTTAAAATTCATTTATAAGCATTGTACTCCTCCTCATCAAATACCACTCATATCAGCTTCCAAGATTTTCATCAACAATTTAATTGATGTAGTCTTGTTATCATCATTATCACACACCTTTCATCATCATCATCCAATATACAAAATTACCAAATAATGTGAAAAGTGACTTGACCAAGAAAATCCAACTTACCTAGACTGATGACTTATCTAGACTGATGACTTATCTAGATTGATGACTTATTTAGACTGATGACTTATCTAGACTGATGACTTATCTAGACTGATGACTTATCTAGATTGATGACTTATTTAGACTGATGACTTATTTAGACTGATGACTTATTTAGACTGATGACTTATCTAGACTGATGACTTATCTAGACTGATGACTTATCTAGATTGATGACTTATTTAGACTGATGACTTATTTAGACTGATGACTTATTTAGACTGATGACTTATCTAGACTGATGACTTATTTAGACTGATGACTTATCTAGACTGATGACTTATCTAGACTGATGACTTATTTAGACTGATGACTTATTTAGACTGATGACTTATTTAGACTGATGACTTATTTTTTACTGATGACTTATCTAGACTGATGACTTATTTAGACTGATGAATACCTTCTCTAGAGCGAACTCTTTGCTGGCCTGTGAGCTGATTTCCTGTAGGACGTCTAGATATTTGTCCAGGTCTAACTTCAGAATCTCTTGTAAGGGAGTCTCTTCATTGGGAGCCATGTTGAAACCAACCTGTCAAAATCCACACAAATTAATGCTTCTAAAGACTACAGCAATACTCAGACTGCATCTATAGTACAGGTATGTATATATATTTAAAGCCCTGGCTTTGAAAATTTATTTTCTTTAAATCCAGATGCACGATTTCCTTTTCTTTATTAGTAAGCTCCATCTCTTTAGTCAAACAAAAAAAATCTTTCTTTTTTCGATAAAGGCCATCAATTATTTGCATATTGATACTGTTCTGCAGTTCATACCGACTAAAATTTTGGAAAAAATGTGGATTATTACAGAAATCATAATATTTCAAAAGAAAAGTGTAAACTAAGCTTCCAACCTTTTCATTCATCATGTCCCAGTGCCTCTTTTTGATGCCAGGGTTACACAAGGCATTTATCAAGGGCATGTGGATCTTAAACGTCTCAAGCCTCGTTTTGATTTTAATGGCTGCTGTTTTGGGTCCACGGAAGTCTGGGTGGGCGAACTGTTTCGTCAGTTTGTAAGCTGTCTTCCATAGATTCTGGACCTGAATATTTATTTCACATAAAATTTTAAGTCTATTAATTTTTTTTTTAAAACAAGTAAAAAATAGTAATGTTAAATGTAAAAGTTGGATAAGTTACATCATTGAGTTTAAACTTAATTTCATTAAAATGATAATTCATTTTCAAATCATGTTTACAAATAGGTTTAAACTTAATTTAATCATTAAATGATAATTCATTTTCAAACCAAGTTTATAAATTCCAAACATATAGCTTAAATTAAGCTTCATTCAACTAAAACCTGTCAATTTAAATAGTATATTCCCTCTGTAAGTTTCACTGACCTCTTCATCCACGACCTCTGCGTTGACCTTCAGTAGCGGACCGTTCATCCAGTTGTCGTGCTCCTTGTGGAAGGTGACGGCCGTCCTCCAGAGCTTCTCGTACGGTTCTCGCGCCGTGGTGATGGCCTGGATCTGTCCATACTGTGACATCACTTCCTGTCCCAGCAACATCTCCTCTCGGTTTATCTTTACTTTCTGAAATCAATCGGAAACAAGAGTCTTTAAATCAAACCTCAATGGCTGCTTTAACAATATAGACTTGTTTTAATACATTTTTCTACTTCTTTATTTGAGAATACAGAAGTTTTGGGGTCAGTGATAAGGTAACAGATCTAGAAAATAGCAATTCTTTCCACTCACCTGAATTCAACAGTAATTGGAAATTTTCCAGCTTTACTACACAATGCACTTATGTTCAACAAAAATAGAAAAACTTGAGAGCTTGCCATGTAATAACACCCCCCCCCCCCCCCACTTAGTTATACAGAAATAGAAAAGAATTTCCCTGCTTCCCTAGATACGACCCCTAACCTCTTCCTGGAACAGTTCCAGTTTCCTGGCGATGTCCTCCAGTTCCTGTATAAAGTTCTCGGCCTCGTTCATGTTGCTCTTGTTCTGGAACATCTTCACCTGCTTCTCGGTGAAGTCAAGCTCCTCCTGGAACTTCTTCTTCTTGTCCCTCAGCTTGTTACTGTAAATCTCATGGTCCTTAGACAGCTTCTTTTCTCTGGGGGTATAGAAGGTGGTTGGAAGTATTGATCAGTTAATATCATGAAGAAAATATTTTCTTTGGTACAATGTCATACTGAAATTTTCAGGAAAAATGTCATATCTTGAAATGAACAGTATGAGAACTTTGTTTGTCTCCAAAATACATGTTTAAAGTACCATTATATAAAAAATTTATATGGGAATCTTGAACGTTGTAAAAAATAAATCATGCTTCTATTAAAATCTTTCAAATTGAATATCAAAGTTTCATCCAACAAAATCCTCTAAATGTCAATGCTTGGTAATTAACAGTCCCCGACCACTTAATGCCCCTGCCTGGTTACTAACTAAACTCTTCTTAATTGCCCCTGGCCTGTAACTTACGTGCTGCTGATGATGGGGACGATTTTCTCTGCCCAGGTGAATGTGGTGTTGTTAGTAGATATATCAGCAGTAGATAGATAGGTGTAGTCCAATAAAAACATCAAGTTCTGTCCAGCCACTTCTTGTTTGTCCTGAAGAAGAAATCCAATGTTAATGTTTATTGCTTTAAATGTATAGAAAATTCTCTGAGGAGGCTAACTACTGTAGATCACTAAATTTTCATGACACCTTATTTTCACGAAATCGTCATTGACTCTTTACTAGCGAGACATAATTTTTAACAAATTGTTGTTATTCCTCTGTATATTCATAAGGAATACTTTAATCACAAGAATGGAATTTTCAGAAGCTGTCTCGCGTAATTATGCATAAATAAAGTTCTTGCGAATAAGAATTTATTTTAAAGTACAGGGTGTCCCATAATATATGATACCATTTCAAATTATTGTCATAAATGCAAGTCTTGACCAATTTCTTTGAATCTTGTCTCATTAAATATTTGAATAAATACAATTTTTAGCAACTTATAATTTCAGTTAAAGATTGTCATATAGTTGGAATAATGAAGCCACTTAATTACGTCAAAAAAAATGCTAAAAATGCATGTTAAACAAAATGGAGTACCCGTTATCATTGACAAACAAGCTGGGTATATCCTCATTTTAACACTAATTATGTAACCCAGACTTAAGATATTGTTACTAAACCGAAATCTAAATCTTTAATTTGTAAAAAGGTATATTTCCACCGGAAATCCAGATTACAACCAAAGAAACCGCACTGTTGTCTTAAGTTATGGAATTTTATGCATTATCTTGACATGATCATTACCCAAATTTGACGTCATGTAGTGGACATAGTTGAAAAATGATGGCTTTTTTCAAAGTGAACTCATTCCTTTCAATGTCCATCAAATTGTGTGAATAAAATTGGACAGTATATGCAATTTTTATGGTGCATCTGTTGTTATTCAAAATTCATTACATTATATTTTATATAATCATGAAATGGTATCATATATTATGGGACACCCTGTATCTATAATAATTACGCTCTACTATAGGAGATCCCCCTACCTTTAGCTGCAGCAGTTCCCCCACTTTAAGATTCTCTACATAGTTCTGCATCTGGACCAGTTCCTCTGTATTCTCGGCTTGCTGGGCCACCTTCTTCACAATCGTGTCATACTGCTTACATATCCCCTTGTTGAAGTCCCGGCTCATGTTGGCTATGTTGGTGACCATTATGTCAATGAAGTACCTGGCCCTTTTAATCAGCCACTGTGAAAATGGAACGATTCAAATGCTCATCATTTTCAATAATTCTATCATCATCCACATTCAATCTTATCACTAAATTTTAAAACTTCTAAAAGGTTTATCTCCCTTCTTCTAACCCTTTCATTAAATGGCCTTTAACATTTTTATTTCATAATAAGACACCAATTTTAATCTGTTTACCTGGTTGATATGGTTACAGTCTAGGTAAAATAAATGCATGGGGATGGCAACAGGAAGTGATCCGACAGCTGAGATCAGCTTCTTCAACTTTTCTATTTCCTGTCTGTACTCCCGTAGAGGGCGTTCCTTACTTATGAACTTTTTGACCTTGTTTTCTGTTTCCACTGAGATGAGATACTTGTATGGATTATAAACCGATGTGTATCTACAAAAAAAAATTGATTTTATGCATAATAAAATTTTTTGAACTGAAATGGTAAAACTTCTCAATATCCTCTGACATTTGCTAGCAATGGTTTTTTTTACTTCTTAAAATTTAAGAATCTTCCATATATGTGCTTCTTTTAAATTCTCTAATTCATTTTCAAAAATACTTCACAACTTTCTTTCACCAGGTTCTGACAAAAAATTTCAGAAGTCATGAAAATATAATACAACTAATGATTAAAAAAATTTATAAGCAACATAATTACGTGTTTGGCCCGTGACTGTTTGCCATGATGACCACTCGAATCCTCTCCTTAGCAATCTCTACCAGCTCTTCCTCAATGATCAAGCTCCTGATGGTGGAAATTTGTAGATCCTCCACCGACTGGAACAGGAGATGTTCCACCCGCGGCAGCTCCCTGACACAGACGATCATGTGATCGATGATCAGACAGAAGAAATCACAGACGTCAGAGAAGTTCGGCTTAAAATTAATGTCTACTTTCTCTATATTCTCTTGCTGAAATAGAAAAAACCCCAGAGAGTAAATGGTTAAAATTAATTTAATTTTATCAATCTAAAAATCTTTTTTCATTCCAAAACAAAAATATTTTGAGGCGCAGGACCACTAAAAAGTGAATTCATTTGAATTACACACTTAGGAAGAAGTTGAGCACTCGAGCTAGATCTTTCAATATGAAGAAATCATAACAGATCACTCTTTCAAATCAAAGTAAATATCAAATTCTTTCATTGTAATTCATTTAAATCTGCATGACTGTTCAGCATTAAACTGTGTACTTAAGTGATGTGTGGTGGTCAAACAGGTTTGATCACCAGATACATGTAGCATAGTTGGTAGAGCACTTGACTAGAGATTCAGGGGGCCCAGGTTCAAATCCTGGTCTGGTCCATCAATTTCTTCTTCTTTCCTATTACAGTCAATCTTTTTTTGTGTAATATATTAATTGATAACATTTCATTTTAACTTACACATCCTTTATTTCTCTTCACACTGTCTTGTGAATATAACAGAACATTGTGTAAAAATTCACTTATAAAATGACAATCATTTACCATGAAGAAGTGAACTATGTGGATTTTAGTGGGCAGGGCTAACCCACTGAACAGAGTATATTCTCCATCGTACTGACTTCCCTCTGTGTATTCCTCAATCAAGTCCACGAGGTCGTATATAGAGTTAATCACGCAGCTCCGCAGTAAATTTGACATCAAAGACGCAATGCTGTTGAAGAATCTGTCCATCTTTTTCATCCTCAGGCCCTGTTTGGAAGAAAAAAATGGTTTTTTGTTCTGCTATTTTATATTAGGGCTTTCCTTAAAAATTGAAATAGCAGGGGAATTAAAAACAAGAGGCCCAAGGGCCTTGAATCGCTCTTCTGATAAATTGTACAACCTATCACTTGAATTTGAAGCCTCTAACCCTAAGTATCCTATTAAAGACCCAGGTTGCATAACCTGACAAAGTTTGATGATTCTTAGCCAATTAGAACTACTTTTTGGTCTACATTCTTGGAAATCACAAAATGCATCAATTGACAAAGTTTGATTATTCTAAGCCAATAAATACCTAAGATACTTAAATATAGCCATAAAATGTCGAAAGTAGGTCATTGTGACCTACATTTTAGTCAACATTTTTCAGAGTCCCAAGATGCATCTGCTGACTAAGTTTGATAATTTTAAGCCAATAAATACCTGAGATATTCAAAAGTAGGTCACTGTGACCTACTCTTTGGTCAACATTCTCAGAAAACCCATGATGCATCAACTGACAAAGTTTGATGATTCTTAACCAATAAGTACCAGAGATACTTAAATATAGCCATAAAATGTCAAAAGTCGGTCATTGTGACCTACATTTTGGTTGACATTTTTTAGGGTCCCAAGATGCATCTGCTGACGAAGTTTGATAATTCTAAGCCAATAATTACCCAAGACATTCAAAAGTAGGTCACCATGACCTACTTTTAGGTCGACATTCTCCAAAAATCCAAGATGCATCAACTGACAAAGTATGATGATTCTAAATCGATAAGTACTAGAGATACATAAATATAGCCATAAAATGTCAAAAAGTAGGTCACCGTGACCTACTTTTTGGTCGACATTCTCCTAAAACCCAAGATGCATCAACTGACAAAGTTTGATGATTCTAAGCCAATAAGTACCGGAGAATACTTAAATATAGCCATAAAATGTCG
>PRKT01000425.1:449149-470568 GCA_003671525.1 Saccostrea glomerata
GGGGGGGGGGGTCCACGAACATCTGTGTGAGAAGTCACCAGACGTCATAAATTATTGGTAAGTGGACTGTAATAAACATTTGCTACCTCATACTGCATTGTCTGCAAATCAGCTAATGTAATCTTCCTTTTCTTATGTTTGGGAACCGATGGTGACTGATCACGTTCACTGCAACTTTCCATCTCTGTTTCCTTTTCCATATCCGACCTAGATAGTAAACAGTTAAACTGGATTAACTTAATACGAGAAAGCTTTGGAGTAAAATTATGATATACAAGTTTATCTTTTAAAAAGATAGGTGAGCTAGCGCCGTAGCATTTTTTAAACACAGAAAGGAAGATCCGTGATCAAGTGATTTATTTTGCTGAATTCTTTAATTTTTATCAAGGCTGGAGAGTGATAAAGTAATTATTGTTCTGTGAGGCGTATTTTATATACACAAAGGTTAAGAAATAAGGGGGGTTGACCTATTGGAGTTTTGGCGCAACGGAACATATATGACCTTTACTGGAGGGGGGGGGCTCTTTATAATTGTCATCGTTTAGAACAATCAGATAATGATTCAGGCTTTTCCGTCAGCAAAAAAAACCCAGAATTTGAAATATTATAAATATGAAGTTATCTTTAAAGTGTAAGTTACACAATAAATAAACAGTTATTTCATGCTACAACACGATACAACAAGGCCGTAAATAGGCTCAAATTTTTAGTGAGGCAAGGGCACTGGACATTCTTAGTCCCAGACGGGGCAAGGGTAGTACCTGATAGCCAGTGGTGGGGATTTCAGGAGGAGGGGGATCCCGATACCTGGATATGAGAAAATAAAAGATTTAATCTTAGAGAGTTTTACGTTTTGATTTGTCGCCCGCATGGCACAGTGGTTATAGCGCATGCTCTAGAGTCGCAGACTAAGGAGTTTATCCTTGCATCGAGGGTTCGAATCCCTCTGCCTGATGTAGAGACCGAACCTTCGGATGAGACCGTAAAAATTCTTTTATCATCTTCAGTAACCCTGAGAGCCCAGTACATATTTAAAACTTGCAGCCCTCTAACGGCAAAAAGTAGTGTTTTAATATGACTAAGAAATTCTTTGAAAGGGTTTTTGGCCTCGTAAAAAGTACGTTTACAGCATTAACACGAAAGAATTTTTTCTTGACAAACTGAAAAAGAATTATTTTTAGCCTTCACCATTGCTTTCATTTTATTTAAGATTATCAAACCAACCTTTCACAATCAGGATAAGTACACTCAGAACTTCGGACCTCGTTTGCATCTGCTTCCGTTCCTTCTTCATTGGTTCCATGGGTGGAGGTAGATGTTGCCTCTGGCTCAGTTTCTTTTGACACCACTTTAAAGTAAAAATGACAACAGAATATGATTAATGCTAAATACTATAGTATAGTAACAATTATGTCTATATGCACTGCTGGAAAATATATGGCCTATAACAAGTAATTTCAAAATGGGGAAAGGGGGAGGGGACGAGAGGAATGACCAAGCCTTCCATGTTCCATTTTCCTAATGTTCATTGATTTTATAACAATATAATTAAAAAAAAAATCATACAGGCCCACTACTTACCGTTCTAAAATCAAGCAGGTACAAGGATTTACACCATGATATACCTGAATTATTTAAAATCATTTATAGGTGGATCGAGAGATTTTTGAAAAGGAAAGTCGGTGTTTTACATAACTTCACTCAGGAACTAAGATCTGAGCGTGGTGTTTTTTTTTCCAAGATGGAAATGGAAAATGGGTCAGGTAATGAAGAGAAAAGAAAATCATAAAACCTTTTGAAAATAATACCAGGGAATATTAAGGAAAGCATAATCACGAAACTAAAATCTTGCGGAGGAAGATGGGATGTTGAAAGTAGGGGAGGGGATCTAAACCTACGTCCACTTGAAGCATATTGCCTATATTATGTCTATATTAGGTATATTTGCAATAAAGTTGGGAGGGGCTAAGCCCCCTCGCCCCCGGTTCAGACGCCCATGTAATAGAGATATTTAAATATTATGACAACCCATACTGTGCCCCACTAATGACGTCACTTTATAAATGAGAATGTGATAGGCCTAGATTGAGTGCTGAGCTTACATCGGACTTGACAAACATTCCTGTGTGATGACTTGGATTTTTTAAAAGTTTTGAAGGAGATGTTAACTCTATTAACGTGAAAAGTCGATTTTATACTCTCTGTTTAGACGATCATAGAGTTTTCAAAGACTAGGCTATGCACAGGATCGAGACATGTGTAGGCCCCTACTGATGTAGCCTTCGTCATTACATCGAGGCATCACAGGCTGGATTATTTAAAGTAGCTGTTTTCAAGTAAGTCTTACATTTTAAGGAGAAAATTAAGATATAATCAAAACAACTGAATAGTGTTATTATGACAATACATCATTTATATTACACGTGTTATGTGAATGGTTGGTGACGTCATCATCCTGAGCAATGTTGTCAGACGATGTAAACAAACATTACAAGTAGACTGGTTTCATTTGATAAGATTGAAGTATAATTCGATTTAATGTAATTTTGATTTTAATTTTTTTTTGTCTTTGATAATTGAAAAATTCGTACCTGCAAATGACGGCACAGATGACTCAAAGCCGCCGACAATGCCACTGAAATTGGGACGATCTTTCATCATCTCGATGATCTTCTCTTCAGTGGCAGTAAGCGGCTTTGGTGGAGGACCTCCTCCGGTCAATTTGCTTTTTTTCTAGCCTCACTAAAACTTTTCTTTGCTCCTTGTTGCAAATTACCCCACTTAAATTTAACTTGCTCTGCTGTGCGTTTTTGCACACCGATGGCATTAATCATTGCCGTAACCTCTGCCCACATGGCATTTTTTCTTGAGTTCGTAATCTGGTTACATTGTTTGGCTTTAAGAGTTTCCTCATTTTTTTCAACAAAGTCCGTCAAAACGGTAATTTCTGCGATGCTCCAATTAGCACATCTCTCTCGTTTGGCAGCCATATTCCATACAGTTGTAAGGAAAACGCACGCGCAGACGTATTTAATTGCTTGTTAACTAACGTCGATGAGTTAAGTCATAGTTAACTAATGAACGTTTAATTAAGTTTCGTGCAACCCATTTTTAATGGCTAGTTACGTAACTGACAGTTAAATTTTTAACTAACAATTAAAGGCTTAACTTACAATTAATTTAACTAACGTTCGTGCAACCGAATCCAGGTCAGCAGAGCCAAATTCACTTGAAGTTAGTAGCTGACAAAGGAGAAAAAAAAAACTTTTGGAAGTACGGTACTGTAATGGATGAAGTACAAAATTTTCATTATAACATAAAACCACCATCTCAAGCTTCAAGTGCACTTCCCACAAATGATTTGGAAAATGTATTAATAATTAAATTCAGGAAAGTAGAGATTGAAGTCGGCTTTGCACAACAGGAAAGTTTGAACAAATTTGAATGACTTTGCAAAACCGATAATAAAAAAAAGTAAATTGACACTAATCCTAAGAGAGACGTATATTTCATCATGTTCATAAAATAATCTAACGGCAATTTTATTCTCAGAGTTTTCAACTTGGGTCTATTTTTATTGGACATTTAATTCAGCAAACCTTTCAAACACTTTCCCCATTCATGCATATATAAGCTTCAAACTATCTTTCTGCATAACAAGATCTATCGTTAAATATCCCTTCCTCCTTTTTAAATTTACAAAACAGATTAATTTTTATGGACCTTTAAATGTAGTTTTAATGGAATTATTTTCAAGCATTTTAAACCTTGACAGGTTAAAAAGCCTATAACAATTCTAATCGCCTCTGAAGTTTTGCCCACAGACAAGAAACACACAATGTGTGTTAAACCTGCCTAATAATGGGACGAAAATTAGGTCACTGAAATTAAAACATTTCAAACAAACTAAGTGCATTGTAAATGAATTTAATATGGCTATTCAATTCATACAAGTACCTACTTATTTTTTTAAAACACTCCCGCTGTAATTTCAAAACATCATTTCTGTGGGAAAAAACAATGTTCAAAATTTGTTTCTTTCAGATCTTTTTTTTTTCGTGGTGGTGAGGAGGGGGGATTACATGTTATGCTTGTCTAGTGTTGGGGGGTGGGGGGGTTATGCCTGTCTAGTATTGACTGATAACACCATCACACATTAAAAAATTTATGAACCTTCCATATACAAATAAAAAAAATTCTGACTACTTTGAAAATCACATCCTGTACACGTAAAAGCATAAACATTACCGTATATACTCGCCTATAAGTCGGTTTTTTGGGAGTTAATCTCTAGTCTAAAAGTCTTTGTCCGACTTATAGGCGAGCTATTAAAAGTATATGGTTTTATATGAGGTCAGTCCATCTGATATATAAGCTTATTAAATACAACCGACTTATAGGCGGACCGACTTATAGGCGAGTATATATGGTAAGTTGATCTATTTCATTTTCAACAATCATGTTCAAATTAGAAAAAAATGTTTGAAGACACACAAGCAACAACAAACATAAATCAAAAGGGGGAAAATGCATGTAAAATTAAAGTATTCATTTAATTCATCTTGGCCCATTAAATCATTTAGAAGAAAACCTCTTGAATGACAGAATTACAAATTGAGTAGTACAATAAATTACACCATAATTTCAATTCATTTTAATGTTAGGATCAATTGCAATGTACAAGCCACTCTTACTACATAAAATTACCACAGAATTTTTACTCTTTAGTGTGCAGGTATAAAGAGGGTCCTTAAATGAAATACACATTTTTTTGTGTTTTAAACCATTATCATTGCTTTGAAGTTTGACTGTACTTTTAAAAGTTTATCATTAAGATGCCAAATATATGTCTTTATATGTTCCTGACAAATTAGTTCCATATAAGATCAACTTCAAAGAATTCAGTTCAACAACTTTTGGATCATGAGCGAACCTCAGTATAATAAACTTTCTTTAAGGAAGAATCTCAATTCTAATACATGATAACTCTATCATTCTGGTTAATACTTGGTGAAAAGACTTTTAGATGATAGAGTGTCAATTCTCTTTCAATGGAAGAAAACCTTTTTACAACCTGCCAAAAAAAATTCTTAATACGTGAGAAGATTCATTATAAAGGTCTACTAGAGCAGCTAATAATAGCATATTTAATACATATTGATCAAGTCCGCACGACTTAATCAACAAACCCGAGCTATTACAGGGCAACACCAATACATGCATTGAAAAACTCGCAGTGTATGTCTTGTAATCAATGAATGAAACGATGAATCCCTCTAAAGACCACATCGCGTCAATAGGGAAATAATTAAAAATTCTCAAAATATATCGCACCTCATTAAAAGGTAAATGAGGAATATCGCCATTGTGACTTTGTTTGGAGGCGACAATCCACCCTTGGCGGGGTCTACACTGTTCCGAACAATGTAACGTTTCTAAGGGATTTTCAAATATTAACCACCTGTCTGTCAATCTTGTGTAAGAACTTTATCAACGGAAAACTTCAATTAGCAAGAGCCCGGTCATAGATAGCCTGACACTTTAAATATTTCTTATCCAGCGAATTCAAAAAGCATGTGTTGCAGGAATACACAAATCTGACAACTGTACACAAGAGTACATACATGTATCTGCTATTTGTAATTTGTATTGACTGAATAAAATTACAGAAATCTTTCAGCTAGCATGTTCATGGAACAAAAAATTGTTATCATGACAAGCAAATAATAATTCAAACTTCATTGACAAATGATTTTCTCTTCTTTACACTCAACCATTTCCACAAAACACAATGAAAGTGTATTAATAAAAAAGTAGCTTTGTAGCAATAATTCATATTTCATTAGGAATTGATTGTAATAGCTATTTGACCTTTGACCTGAAAGTGACCATGACCTGATGTTGAACTAACACAGTCTCATTTTGTCTATTGACATATCTGTAAAGGTGAACACAGGGACAAAGGGATAAACAGACAAAGACATACATTAGACTCAAATCACTGATATTGGATACAAAGTCATCGACCCTTAAGAATTCTCTAGCAGATAAACGGTACATTCTTCCATGTCTTATGGATACTTTTAAATTATGACCTATCCATTTACCAAAATGTGCAATAAAATGAAAGCAAAAGTCCTGGCTAATATAACTCCTTTTTTAAATACGTTGGAAAATATATATATACAGCAAACAATCCTGTGCTATAAATACAAATGCACATCAGTGTATGTAGTAACCTGGTGATTTTCAAGTGTCCCTTAAAGCTGGCTGTACTTTTGACTGGCTGAACTAATAATATACTCTGGGTGGAAACCCATAAAAAACCAACATCTACATATTGCTTCTGATTTCCTTTATGTGCCTTTTTTACTAGCATTTTCTCCAAGGAAATCTTGTCAGACATATACTTAATCTCAAAATTACCACTAAACATGTTAAAAATGCAATGACACAGAGGTATAAAAACATAGGTATAGCCAAAAATTACAAAGCTAACTTAAACTAATATTTCAATGAATAATATAAATTAAGTCCAATACTAAACTTGTACAAAATCTAGTAGTGCGAAACCTTAGATGCAACATTTATACAATTTTGACTGACAGGACTTGCAATTTCTTAGAATGGACTTGCTCTGACAATTTTGAATGTCAGAGTAAATTAGCTAGAAAATTAATATAGAGTCAAGTTCAGCATCTGTAACAAACGTGAAGGTGTTCACCAATGCATCATCCCTGAAAGTTTAGTCTAGGTTAGGCAGACAAATGCTTAAAATTACACTGGAATCAGTCAGCTTAAAAAAAACTAAAATAGGTCACTGATCTGGAAAATATAGGTCATATTAAGCATCTGAAGCAAGCCCAGTTTCATGCATCCCTTGATGCACCATCCATGCAAGTTTCACCGTATACAACGGGTAACGCGGGGGAGTCGCTAAAAAGTATGGGGGAGTCGTTTTCAACGTATGGGGGAGTAGATTTTCGCCGCTTCGGAGTCGGAAGAGATGTGGGTCACGTCTTTTTTCGGTATTTATAAGATGTATTTACAAAAAAACAAATATCCCACGGAAGATGGCAATAGTTAAGCTTTATTTTAGTCATTTGTCCGGCTGTCATATACGTCTAGTTTTCTCAAACACTTCGAAACTATTTGACAGTTTTCATATTTACGTTGATCGGATGGTAAAAACATGCATGATTTGTACAATCTACGGCTTGTGTAGGGATTTTCACAGTTAAAACAGCGAGAGAAAACGTTTATCTTTTAAATGCAACAACTTAAACTTGACTAGACTTTATAAAAAATAATAATTAAGACATTTTCTCCTCAGACAGTGACGGTTACGTAGGGGGGAGTCGTTTATGGGAAAGCACATCGCAGGGGGAGTCGCAAAATAAAGTCAAATGCATAGTTGGTGTTGTTTTCATCTCTTTTATACTGCCAATAACTTTTTATTTACTCGTAGATATCTATAAATCTATGTTTGGTTATTTACTTTATAATTTGATGTTACGAAAAGAGATTTTTTTCTGTGGCTTTATCAGTTCCAGAAAAAATTAACAATATAGATTGCATGAACAATTGGATTATTAACATCGGAGCACATGTGCTTGAGGACAGGACTGTCCCCCTCAATATGTAATTTTCGTACATGTATATCACAAAAATTCAATCCACGAATTCAGGAACCCTAACTTTCGACAATGAAAGCCTTTCCATAAAAAAAAAAAGAACAACCCTTTTTATAATTTGGAAAATTTCTTGATAATATCAACAATTTTTTTAATTAGAAAAAGGCGAATCTCTGACGCGTCTGCACGCGCCATTTGACTTTTTCTTTGGGAAGGGGGTTAAATTTAACTGGTATATTCTCTCGATTAGGTTCACAGATAACATTCATAATTATTTTTTTTTATTTATTTATCATATAAAATAACACATCTTCAGACACAAACGAATAAGTATGTCAAATTGAGAAGATTTTGGATAATCTGAGGTTAATACACATAGGTAAATATACAGGATGAATACTGAAGAAGGGACTGAATTGCATATTACCTAATACGCTGGAAATGTATGTCTATGATATATAAAATGAGAAGTGACAATGTAAAAATAATTAATCAGAAACTTTGAAAAGAGGAAATACGAAAATATTTCTACTCTGTATACATTTCATTATCATGATATCCTCCCTTTCCTTTCCCCAGCTATATACAGTTCTTCAGAATATGATACCCCCTTTACCCCTCCCCCTTTCGGTGTTTCGTGAACACATGGTGAATTGTTGTACCGGAATCAGTCTGAGGCAACCACATAGACAGGGTTCGAGGGCAACATGCATTTTGTCGGACCCAAGAACCAAAGTGTTTGCAGGAGACTGTTAGGCCGAAGGCAAAAAGTTTTGACCGAGGGGTCGACGAAACATATTTTGCCAGATCAAGAGAACACATTCGATCAATGTTTTGTTATACATTTTACTGTTTATTATGGTATTATTTTGATGAAATTTTTGTTAATCCTCACTGCATTTAAAGACTGTCAATTCCGTAAAGTTCTGACAGCTGACCCCGCCCACACTTTGACATAAACGGTACATTATCTCATCGAAAGGTCCAACATCTCGCTCCATGGTCAAACAGCTTTTTATTTGACTATTTGACTGAAGAAAACGGTAGAAAGGTTATTCTTTTTAGTATAAATTTATATAACAATTTTTAAAAGTATTTGAAAAATTACATACAACTCACCTAAAAAATTTTGAATTTTAACAAGCAAAAAAAATGGGTTGTTGAAATGAGGTAACAACAGTTTGACAACCAAATTTTATATTTTATTAACACAAATAATTAGCAAATAATAGTTACTATGATTTTGGTTTATACAATGTTATATAAGCCTTATAGTTTTTTGGTAATAAACCTGCACTCATAACTTTTACCTGGTCTATTATCTGATAAAATGTATGTCAAAGTCAGCATCCGAAGCAGGTCCATTAATGTGCATCCTAAGATTTATCATCCATGCAAGTTTGCTCATTATAGGGCTCATAGTTAATTGAAAATGAAACATCATCAAAAACTAACATTTTCACTCATTCACAAAATGTAGGTCAGATTCAGCATCCGAAGCAAGCCCGGTAGTATGCATCCTCAGATGTATCATCCATGCAAGTTTGGTCATTAAAGATCTCATAAATGTAGTTACTTGGAAATGATTCATGCAACAAAAACTTTAACCTATTCACGCAACCGGAAAATGTAGGTCATACTCAGCATCCGAAACAAGCCTGGTAGTATGCATCCTTAGATGTATCATCCATGCAAGTTTGGTCATCATAGGGCTTATAGTTACTTGGAAATAAAACCTACACCAAAAACTTTAACCTGTTCTCTTAACCGCAAAATGCAGGTCAGAATCTGTATCAGAAGCAAGCCTATTAGTATGCATCCTTAGATGTATCATCCATGCAAGTTGGTCAACGTAGGGCTTATAGATACTTGGAAATGAAACCTACACCAAACACTGCACCAAAAATGTTAACTTGCTCCAAAAACATTAACCTGGTCATTCCTTGGCTGAAATTACAGCATCTGAAACTTTGACTGGTACAATGAAACACACTAGAACCATCTTCTATTCATGTCTAAACAATACAGGACATAGAAGTAAAAAGAAAACTGCTCCAAAAAACTTAACCTCTACCTGGGACGCCGACACCGACATTGACGCCGAGATATTACATAAGCTCCCCCAACTTCGTTGAGGTGAGCTAAAAAGTAAAAAGTTATTGGCAGTATAAAAGAGATGAAAACAACATCAACTATGCATTTGACTTTATTTTGCGACTCCCCCTGCGATGTGCTTTCCCATAAACGACTCCCCCCTACGTAACCGTCACTGTCTGAGGAGAAAATGTCTTAATTATTAATTTTATAAAGTCTAGTCAAGTTTTAAGTTGTTGCATTTAAAAGATAAACGTTTTCTCTCGCTGTTTTAACTGTGAAAATCCCCACACAAGCCGTAGATTGTACAAATCATGCATGTTTTTACCATCCGATCAACGTAAATATGAAAACTGTCAAATAGTTTCGAAGTGTTTGAGAAAACTAGACGTATATGACAGCCGGACAAATGACCAAAATAAAGCTTAACTATTGCTATCTTCCGTGGGATATTTGTTTTTTGTAAATACATCTTATAAATACCGAAAAAAGACGTGACCCACATCTCTTCCGACTCCGAAGCGGTGAAAATCTACTCCCCCATACGTTGAAAACGACTCCCCCATACTTTTAAGCGACTCCCCCGCGTTACCCGTTGTATACGGTGAGTTTGGTCTAGGTTAGGAATGAATGCAGTTACTTATAAGTACAGATATGACACACAAATATCCAGAAGAGTAATGCAAAGGCACTGCCCTTAATATTTAAGGTATTAAAAAAAATAAATTGAAGGTATGCCATCCCCTACCATCCTCCTGTATAAAATGTAGCCTTAAACAAACTGATGTTTTTTTTAAATAAAATTACCTTATTTATTGCTTATAACTATTCAAAATGTGCACAATTTTGACACATGCCTTGCTGAAAAATTTAATAGAAAAGGGCTTTAAACTGTAAATTTTTTTTAGAAAGTTAAAAGACATTTATCACATTAAGAGTTATCTCTCTTGTCAGTGGGACAAGGAACCTTAATGTGCAGGATTTGTAACCACGCTCAAATTGCAATCAGTATGACAAGACACACAATCCTGTCAAGAAATTATAAAATACATCCTTAAAAAAAATTTAGAGGAGGGATGATTCTACATAAATTAATATGTTTAAAGTTAAAAGAATGAGTGACAGTCAAATGTAGATCATCAATGATCTAACTATCGCCTAAAAGTGATACCAGGGAACACATCTTATCAAGTTCTACCCTGAGGTTTAAGAGGCAATAAATCACGTAAACACACTTAATCCCTGTCTGTACATACACTGAACTTGTTTTCCATTTTCTACTAATTCCTGACTAAAACAATCTCCGATTTTTAAACAATAGTTTTGGGACTTTTGTCAATGGCGTTTTAATGGGGTACATAGTTAACTATGTTATATACATGTACAAGTATATTTAATTTCAAATTGGCATTTTTAAAAATCTTCTTTAGCTACATCAGAACTATCTAAAGAATCTGAAAAATTCATCTGACTCCTGGATTTTTAACAAATCTCTGCATACGTCTTAACTTTTTATTGATATATGCCTTGTATATTTAACTTGTGTTATTAATTACACTGATATTAAAAACAGTATGCAATGTTTGAAAGTTATGCATAACTTTCTGAAAAAACTATGTGACAGGTTATCCAAACAACACAGCAATGGTATCAAAATTTGGCCCCAAACATCAATCCCGTGTATTCTTTCATGATAAGATTCTACTTGAAATTGTTTTTGATGTAAGAATCTCTCACTACTGTTCAAAAAAAAAAATTCAGATTTTTCAGACTACATGGGGTTCACAAAGTTTATTTTACTTTCTGTCACATTAGTAAGACCCAAGAGATTTCACAACTGTAAAAGCTGTCAGTTTGAGCATTACAGGGAATACACAAGTCTACTTTTTTCTATACTTGCATAATTGAATTTCAGTTAATGAAGGACTAAGCAATGAAGTGAAGAAATCCCAATTCCTTTATTTTCAAGTATATTTATTTTTTAATGCTGATGATTATTTATAAAACACAGCATGTTTACTGGCCATTCAAACTGGTTTACCGGTTACCATATAACTGAATTAGTAGAGAACTTTGTGCAAGATTTCAGGGATCCCAACATTTGAATCCATTGGATCCCTTCCCATATCACACAAATAAAGCTTCCAAATTACATTACAGGGGAGATAATCACATGACAAGTACAATAGAAATTTGGTACCTCAAACACCGATATCTTGATTACCATAGATATGTATCAATGGGATTTGGAAGTTCCTTCCACTTATTCTGTAAGTATTTTACCCTTTATATACTGTAGAAGTACTTTCTTACGCATGTTATTAATTTACGCTATGTAAGCGATCACAATCTTTTTGCATAAATTTGTACCATGGGACACAAAAACATGTAAGGCATAATAGTGAGAACCAAGGAAATCTGCGTAATTTTCTACCTGTTTATTAAAAGAAAATAGAGATTCCCCGGAATTATGACCCCATGGAAAAAAAGTATGTCTACAGTATCTCGAATACTCAAATATCTGGAAGGTTACACCAGTCTCATTGAGTTTGAGATAGTGAGATTTGACTGTAGTCTACTTACCATTGATATAGCTACTGTAACCCGTGTCACTTTGGTTTACAGAGGGTGGGGCCTGTAGTTTAGGCAGGCTCCCGTTGATCGGGGGAAGCGTCGTCTCGGCGTAAGTCGACGTGTGATGACTGGTCCCATTGGTGATGTCAGGAAGAACAAAGTCGGAGTCTGGATGGATGATTTTCCCAGTGTCAAGGTTAATTAAGGCATGGAAGCTGAAAATCAAACAGACTGCATTTAATTGAACAATTAAACCATTAAAATCTGTGTATATTCAGTGTTTTTGACAGACTGAGTCTTTTGTACTCAGATAAGGATTGATCCTCGTCATAACATTCATAAAATTAAGGTAAAGACATTTTCTTTTAAAAATTAAGATAACCACACCAACCATATTCATGATATTAGGCTAATCCATGACACATTGATTATTAATTTCTAAAAATTACATTAAAAAATTAAAAACCTTGAATTGATCCAAGGTTTTGTCTTGTTGCATGCTTCTATATATCTTAATGAATTCTCTTTCTCAGTTCAAAAAGAAATTATTCTAAACGTCAATGAGAATTTTTCGAAAGATTCTATGCACAATTCATAATGAGTAGACAATGACTTGAAGTGTTGATTAATTATTTTTCAAGAACTATGATTTTGCAACATCACCCAATAACATAAATAAGAGACGTCAATTTCCTTTCATGAAGTAAATAAATCTCATAATTTCCGCATAAAAAGTCATAATAGGATTTTGTGACAATTTCGTTAATCCAAACAGGCCCTTTAATTAATAATATATAAGGACATTATGTCTTAGAATTCCCATTCCTGATGAAAACAAATCTTTAACCTTAATCATATCTGCCCTGTACATTCTATTTATCGGAATTAGTTCATTAATTATTTACTACAAGACAAAACAGAAATCAACATGCAGTGATTGTGAAAAAATGCCAAGGCAAACCCTCATATAGCTGCTTAACGAAAGTTCTAGCTATGAGGCAACTGAAGAGATATGTGACAGATATTATTGACTAATTAAATAACTTAAGAGTCATCATGGTAAACTATGAACATAGATGGAAATATTTGAAAATTTTAAGACCCTTGTGAAAATTCAAATTTGAAGTTGATGAATTTTTTTTTTAAAAAATCTTTCTTGAACATTATTTACTGTAGACACTCTTTAAAAAATGTTTCTGCCTTAAAAAATAAATATGGGAACTTTTTCTGTAAATACACATTTGAGGAATGCATAAGTATCAGATTATAATCTGTTAATTAAATTTCACTATGTAGCAATATTTTTGTCATATATTAAATCTGCAGATTCAGATGAATCCATTGTAATTTCATGGGAGAAAAATTCACATCAATTATAATGGATACAACTATTCATACTTTATATAATTAAATTTTCTCATACTCCTTTTTACCACAGACCCCCACAAAGATTTGAGATCTTTTAAATAATGTACATTTTGGAGTAAGAAAGTACTTTTTCCTTCATACTTTTTTATAACCATTAAGCTTTATGTGTGTTTAATAAAAGATTGCTGCCATATTCTCATTTTAACTTTAATCTATCTCTATGTCATAGTCTCATAGACACACGTAGCATGTATGAAATGCTAAGTTCTTTTTCTGTAAATCATATAGGACTAACGTCACAAATAAATAAGAGACCCATGGGCCACAGCGCTCATCTGAGCACTGTGGCTAGGAAAAAAGCAGAAACAAGCACTGTGGCTTTTTGTTTTACCCTTTTAAGTTTGAAATTACATTGTGGCTCCACCCTTTGATTTTTTTAGACACCGGGTAAAAAAAAAAGTCCCTCACCTTTTCCGTCTGGGGTCAGGGTCGTTGACTATTCTAGTGATAGGGCTAGGAGTTCTGGCCTGTCTGGGGGCGAGGTAGAAATTCTCCTCCGTAGTAAAGTCTACAAGTAAAACAGTTTATTACATGAAAAAGGAAAAGGTTTATCACCATGATCACATACAAAAGACTAAGAATAAGCTGACATCATATTGAAATATACTAGTTTCTTCAGGTTCTGATTAACATACAAGTACATATATCATAACTTGCAACAAAATATCAAACCTTCAACTTCATCTGAAATTTCACCAAGTTTTTATATCTTTTTATTAATTAATTAACATGACATATATTGTATTTGATAGCAAAATTTCAAAGCTTTTATGAGCTGAACTGCATTTGGTCTTTCAAAATCATTTATTTAATAGTTTATACTTGAAAATTCCTGGAAACAACTTCTACAGGTTTTAGCAGTTCATTAACAGTCAATAAATCTTGTGCTTTCAATAAGCATGATATAAGTATAACTACTCCGTATCAAAGACATGAAAATAATGTGTACTTTAAGTGCAGTCAAGTTAAAAGCGACTTTTTATAAAAACAACCCTTTCAGATGTCATCTCAATCCTTACCCTAGTATTGAACAATTAAGGTGGTTATCACAAAAACGAAAAAAGATTATTTTAGTTTTGTGTTTACATGGACAGTGCATTAAAAACCCGAGTAATTAATTTCATTCAGCGTGTTAAATGAAATTCGAATATTTGATCTGTTGTTGACATTCAATAGAAGAGGGCAAACACACACTTGTAGTAAAAGCCACAATGGGGAAAAAGAAAACTCCTAGTCTTTGTATTGACTTTTAAACCTCCTTACACACTTATTACCCATGGATTGGGAAAGATCTATTTTTTATGTTGTTATCATCTACATGTTCTAGAAATTGCATGGTCTCTTGCTGACATTTTTGTACACCTTAATTTCTCAATACTTGCTTTTTGTGGGGGGAGAGAAAATAAATGTAAGTACAAGAACCTCCCTTCCCAATTAATTAACATAAAATGCCTCATTGTCCTCTATGATTTTTTTCTTTTACATTAACTTATAAATCAGAAAAAATTCTTTTGATCAAGCCAATGGCATGAAGTTACATGTACATGGGATTTTTTTTTCCACAAAGTAATTATGATTATATATACATGTTTATTGAAGCTAACTACTATACTTAAACATGAGGAGCTCTCTATTTTCAACCATAATGTAATACATGTATATTGAATTTCAAGAACATGTGATTAAAAAGTAGATGTTTTGAAAAATATGTGCAGAGTCATTAATGGTCAACCAGTGAAAATATTAAACATGTTAAAGGTGTGCTTTTATCACGAGATAAAATATTTAAACAAACCAGATTAGTGCATTTATAATGCATATCAGACCATAATATCAATATCAATTGTGCACATGAATACACCATTGTCATTTTTAGTAAGACCTTTTTTATTTTTATACATGTATATAAACATGCAGCCAAGATCACTCTCTTGGCTGCCTTCCATCACAATTTCAATGATTAGGATTTAAAAAAAATAAAGACATAAAAATCACATAAAACTGTTAACTCAATCACAACTCTGGAACACACAAGTTCAAGTCTGGGTATTAAAAAACAAACAAATTTAAATTGTAAATCATGTGAAGAAAGTTCAATAGTTGTTCTATTATAAAAACCTCGGGTTATATATATATATATATATATTCCACACATTTCGTTGTACATACCAACTGTATTTGATCTACTTAGTGTTTGACTTAGAACTCGCTGACCATTTGATGAAGTTGCAGGGCGCTCCGATGTTGTAACTATGGAAACGGTACATAATTAAATAAAAAAATCATAGTACACAAATCATGACTTTTTCGACCCCTTTTTTGTTTATGAACCTTTTCCCCATTTCAACACATTGACTCATTAAAATAATATTTCAGTTTGATCTACACATGATCCCTAATATTATAAATTTAAAGACCTAATGTAGCATTTTCAGGATTTTTTTAATTTTTGGCCATGCTCATTTTTCAATAGACTTATGCTTGCCAGTGGGGATAATTAAAGTACTTGCACCTAGTTTCAGCATGGAAAAATATTGTTTTGTCATGAAATTAAGTTGTTTATGCTGGTATATGCTTACATGTATAGGCAATCTTTTAAAAAATAATTTGTTTGACCTCTGCTGATCCACTGGCTAAAAATGGCCCAACTCAAAAAACTTTCTTAGAAAAGAATAATTTTTTTTTCTTTCAATTCCTAAATCTTTTTATCCTAGCTGTGTTTTGAAATTTTACGGAAAAAAGAATTTTTCCATCTACCTATCAACCAACCGAATTTTTAGCCTGAGTTGGAAGAGGGCATGCATGCAAACATTTTTTTAAAGATGACCTTATAGATACATTTTAAAATAGGATAAACATCTTTCGACTACTTATATTTTTTTTTTTGAAAAAGTAAAACCACACATAATCCATGTAAACATGCTACCAATATACTGCTATACACAGTATGTGAATTTAAACTATTGAAAACATTTGCAATTACAGTAATTACACACCTAACCCTTCTTCACAGTATGTTCAGTAGAAATTTTAGAGTTCTTGAAAAATAAAAGGTTCAAAACATGTTTCACTAAAGAGGGTATATTTGTTTATCTTTGGGTGTTTGGGGGTCAACTGTTTAAATATAATAAACTTGGAGAGTGTATTTACCTGCTTGACAAGTCCAGTATTGGTTTACAGATCAAATATGGAACCATAATACAGAACATTGAGGTGTAGGAGAAATAAAAAAAAAAATTATGTTCTATTTTCTTAATGGCTTTAAAAATCAAAATTTCAGATCAAGACAGGAACTTGTAAAAGTTATATTGATATACTTCACTGTTAATAGCCATTATTTACTTAACAAAAGCATGTTGTGGAAACAAAGTGGTGTCTTGCAGTGGCAAATTTAAATTTGGCGTTTGATTCCTTCAAATCACATCCAACATGCAGTCTTTTTGAACTTGTTTGTTTGTTCTAGCTGTTACATCCGGAGAATTTTTCCCTCCTGTGCCCCTGCTTTCTGGTGGTGAGCTGCTTTACATGGCACTCACGGCCATTGAGCAGTGAAGTATTTTTTCTGTGCCAGCATCTACTGCGACACAGCAGGATTTGAACCCACAAGCAAGCACTCTAGTCAGTGCCTATAATGCAGGCAACTTTTTTCAACATTCAATGTTAATTAATTCAGGTCTCTTTTTTTTTTCTTTGCATGAATTCTTTCTCATGTATACTTGTCAAATAAAAACTCAAGACTGCTTATTTACATTTAAAAAAAGGACAGACTAGTTAAATTTGAATTGTAAACAA
The DNA here is from genome assembly GCA_003671525.1 of Saccostrea glomerata. Lineage (NCBI taxonomy): Eukaryota > Metazoa > Mollusca > Bivalvia > Ostreida > Ostreidae > Saccostrea > Saccostrea glomerata. The sequence goes on from PRKT01000425.1 coordinate 466,672, forward strand.
TGCAAAATTGCTGCTTAATCCAAACAAAGATATCAGACAATGTCTGGCTGTATGTTTATTTGATATTCATTTTCTTTCTATAGATTCCACATAATTCCAAAATTTCTAATTTAAGTTTATCAGCAATCCCTAAATCAATTCTTGGGTACAGCTTGTGTAACAATCGCAATATCTTCGTGAAATTAATCACACGAATGGATCAATTATATCGGCAGATACCACACTGTTCTACCATCTAACTGTAACACCTGGGATTATAATGTCGCTATCAGAAAAACCTACATGTCAATTTCTACCCGGGTTTATCATGGATTCTTCAATTTTTAATTTCTCTACCTATATCGTTATCAATTCTTTATATCTGACTTATAAATTTATACAACGACATATAAGCTTTCTTTTTTTATTTGCAAATTTAAAAGTTATTTTCATTAATTTCATTCTTCAAAAACACATTTACACATGTAATTCCATGCAATATTGATAATTTTATTGAAAGGATCTTTAAATTACAACATTTTCCCATGGTTTTTTTTTACTTTAGCATGTTATACATGTATAGCAGAAAAAATGTTGTTTAAGTCTTAATTGTGCTTGAATAGGGGTTACCAGTATTTACATAAACATCTGCAAGGAGGAAACGAAGTTGAAATACACATTTTATTAAAATATGGATGCATCTTTATACAGGAATTTTAACATGCATAACCAATTCAAAAAAAAGATAAATATGCGTATTTCTACAGGAATTTTACCAAAGCTTGTATCAGATTATTAAATGACAATTAAGCGCTCTGTAGTAAAAACATCAGTCTACTCCAAGCCTTGATACGGACTTTTAACCAAGGAAAAAAGGGAAGGGTACTTGCTGACTTCATTCTACAGATTCCATTCCATATTTTTTATCCCATTTTAACATAATCCATCTAAATCAGGTTAATCTATATGGTGTTATGATTGGCTTTTAAGGGATTTACACAACATGGACATTCTAAAAATTAGAAAAAGTGTTAAAAGCATCATTCACTCTTTCAATAGAAAATGCAAGATCATATCTGGGGCTTTTATATTCATTTTACACAATTAAAAACAGCGCCTTTGCCTCTAACAAGTCTAAGGTTACTTGGAAATTGTGCTTAAAGCACGGAATCTGTCCATGTTAGGGCTTAATTTTATGGGTGATCTGCCCCTTGCTAATAAAAGCAGTCTTGTCTTATTAAAATATTTATGAAATATCTATTAAATGTAAGCATTTTATCTGTCTTAGCTGTTTGTATTCAAAGTCCATAGCCAAACTAATACAGGTCCATTAAGCATTTGTTAAGTGAATCTTAATCTTTAGATAATACTCTGTTCAATTATTTTCTTATTTTCATGTTTGAAAAAAGGTTTCAACAAACTAATTTACAAGAAAATACAATTAAGAAGAAATATTATTAAAATACTAGCATAAAAAAATATTTAATGAGCTTATATTATTCAATCCTCAATGACTTTTTGAAAATTATGATTTCAGTTTGAAATTTTATGGAACATTAAATGCACATGGGTTTAGCCAACATTGTCGTTATTACAAAATCTTTTTTTTATTCAGTAAAGTTATATAGATTTAATTTTTATGGCAGAATAAATTACAATTTTGCATACAGATGCAGATGAGCAGCCACATATTCATAATAAAAATATTTGAAGTCTTGTGTTGAAGCAGTAAATTTACTACCTGGCTCTCTCCAAAGCTCCAAACACATTTATCAATTGAATTTCACACAGTATTTTTTGAATCCAAGTTTGTTCTGTAGTTTCGTCTATGCAATTTAAGGATATACATGTATAACTCCCACCCCCACCCCTATTCTGAAATGCCACATATATGCCTCGACTAAGCCAATTTTCTGAATTACTTTGTTTTGTAGATTCAATAGACAAGTGATAGATGTACAGTATAAAGCACCCGCCCCCTCTCTTCTTCTTTCCTGATCCCCTGCCCAAATTGAAAACCAGATCAACCCTCTCCGACTTACTTTGTTTTGTAGTTTCATAGATGTAGGAGGCAGTCAGATGCCTGGCCTGGGGACTGTAGTTGTTGCCTATTGAGTCGCTGACATGGCGGAAGTGTTTCTTCTCCTTGATCGGTGCTGCCTGTGTCCACGATCCACGTTCTAAAATCTTCGGCCTCTCACTGTATGCAGGCTGCAAAGGGAGATAAATCTGGTTTGAGAGTGTCACTGGCAACAAAATCTTACCATATATACAGGTCTGGTACAATCACTAAATTTAGCTACGTAGCTTGATTTACCTACTTAGCTTTATATACCTACTTGAGATAGCTATATTTAGCTACCTGACCAAATCAATTTGTTTATATAAAAAAAGCATTTTTCTCAGGATGTACAGAAAATCTCATTTTGATGCAGTGATCATTTTCAACTTTGAACTCATCTGAAAACAATTCAAGTAAAAACCACTCTTGAAGAATGGTCTTTTTCTGTGCAATTGCAATGAAAAGTTTCATTGAAATAGCTAAATAAAGCTACTTGAGGTAGGTAAATAAAGCTACGTAGGTAATTCTACCTACGTAGTAGGACCTGTTATACACTGTTATATATAAAATACATGGTTACTGTCTTGAAATATAAGCGATATTTGGTTACCTTTATTAGGTCAATGCAAGGGGTAGTTGCAGGATAAAATAAATTGCCTGTTTGCAGACTTAAATATTTTTTATAACACAATATTTGCTGTACATAATCATATTCTACTAATTTAAACTCTTAATTGATTACGTTTAATCAATGCAATGAATGGCTGATTCTGCGACTGTCGCATGTCGATCCCGCCATCATGCCTTATCATCATCATGCCATGTCTGATACATTTAAAAAAAAATACATAGCTTAGTTTACAAATACTGTAGGCCTACATGTAACGATTGATAAAAAAAACTGAAACTCGTTTTAAGCCATTCTATCTCTGTAATTTGAAGGATTTGTCGTCTAGGATTCGCCTCAACAACTGTAGAACTTGTGAGCCCTCTCAATAGGCCTCCATCTGCAACTTCCTCTGCCGCCACTTTCATAAACACCTTCTCCGCCTCCCGAAACTGAAGAGCGCCTTGACACAGTGGTAGCTGAGGCCCTGGCGCTAAACTTTTTCAAATCGACGTTGATTCCTACAGGCTTGTGATACATAAAACTGTGTAAACTACCTTTGGCTGATTAAACAACTAATATTTAACGTTTTTATTAATCTATTAGAATATTTATGTATTTGGTACGTGTGTATAATGCAAATTGTAATGCTTAGAAATCATAAGTACTGTACCTCCGTGGATTGCACGTGAAACTGTATAACATGTACTACTGTACAATTTGGAAAACTGCATTATTTATTCAGTGCATGCTTAGAATGATTGTTTTCTTTTTTTTTCAAATCAAAATGCACTACTTATCAGTACTGAGAACTTTCAGAAAATATCTCAAACTCGTATTGACATGAAAGCTTATCTAAAATGGATTGAATTTTAACAATTCCAGTTCAGTGTGTACGGTTAAGAGCCCAACCCCACCCCAACCAACCCGTCCTTCCTACAACCGGACAATATCACACATGCTTGATCTGAATTGACCTTTGATCATGACCCTGCTCGGAAACCTTCGCTCGCCTCTTATTGTACAATGAATTAGTAATTTTTTTAAATTGAATCTTCAGGGGCGTAGCAACAGGAGGGACATGCCCCCTTTTTTTCCCAACTATTAAAAATGTCCATTGAAAGGTTGCAATTGGTTGGCCCCCCACTTCTTACCACGTACAGTATAGTGATATGAAGTAAAATGTAGTGTTATATGCAAAAGAATTGGAAGTAAAAGGAAGTTGGTCTAGAAAAAAGTTGGCAATTAC
>PRKT01000426.1:9211-136382 GCA_003671525.1 Saccostrea glomerata
GAAAGATGAAACTCATGTGGAAGCATCCTCAGGTAGTTTAGATTCAAGTTTCTTCAAATCATGACCCCTGGGGGTAGGGTGGGGCCACAATGGCCGACCAAAGTTTTACATAGGAGTATATAGGGAAAATCTTTAAAAATCTTCTCCTCAAGAACCACTGGGCCAGGAAAGATGAAACTCATGTGGAAGCATCCTCAGGTAGTGTAGATTCAAGTTTGTTCAAATCATGACTCTCAGGGTTTATTTTCACGACAAAATGTCGCGAATTTTAAGCTTTGAAAATTGTTGTCACGCGCAAAATCCCCCATGGGAATTTTCCAAAGTTGGCATGTATGGCCATCCTTAAAAATTATTTGTTTGGAATTGCTGCCTGGAGGGTTCCAGACAAAGAAAGGGGGGAGGGAAATATTTTTTTTTTCAAAATTGAAGATAAATTTTAAATTTTTATTAAAAATCTCAATAAACGGTAAATAACAAATTTTCTGACTTTTTGAAAAAAAAGTATATATTTCTACCCTCAACAAAGAATCTAGATTTTTTGCACAGATCTGAAACCACATAGTGCATGTGATAACAGCCCAAGAATTGCTTTAAAAAAAAAATATCTTTTTACTTTTGCTCAATCAATTTTTTTTCAGAAGAGGTCATTTTAATGATGTGGGAGGCAATTCCAAACAAACAATAATTTTATTTTGTCCTAGACCCTGATATTGGCCATTAAAAAGATAATTTAATATTTTTATTTTAATGAAAAAACAAGGAAAAATCAGTTATGTTCCTTTTCTTTCAATAATATTAATTGAGGTGAATGTTGCTGAATACACAGCCTACATCTTTCCATCAGTAAACAGTGCTTATAATTAACAAATTTCAATTTTTATCGTGTTTATATATTTTTAGGTTCTCAACGGGAAGTTGTAAAAGCTCACCATGTTATGGATGGTATGGCAGTGTTGAAGAAACAGGACTCTCTCCTTATAACTGGGAAGCTGGGTACTGCAGTAACCAGCACTGCAGACAGCATCATGGAGGAGTACGTTAAAAAGAATACTGACTGGAAGGTTAGACACAGTAAATACCAGGAACTCCCCGTCCGATTTGATCCAAAGACAATTTACTTTGTGTATGGATGGTTTGGACTGTGGAATGATAATCCCTGTGATTTGGATGCAGTCATACTGGCATTTAACACTCTTACAAATGCCCACAAAGGAAAGAAAAACAAATTTATTATTGGAATGAGATCTGATGTCAACAAAAGATATGCATCTCAGCTAGAACGATTTGAAGATAATTTATTACATAATTCAATATCTTTAGATTCTGTTAACTTTATGAGAGATAAAGGATATGAAGATTTTTTCAATGAGAAAGTCAAAGGCAGTTGTGAGGACAAGAACTGCAAGTGCAAGAATTTGAAATTTGACATGTTGACAAAAGAAAAGGAAAATAAAATTGGAATTCCACTGAAAATGAATGTTTTGGCAAAGCATCATAACTTGATTGCAGAGTTTGTTAAACGGAAGAACATAAAAGAGACAGTAAAGGAGCATTTGAAATCTTTAAAAGACGCAGATGGATTGTTATACCAGTGTCTCATGTATGTCTGCTTGAAAGGAGAGCTGAAAAGGTCTGCAGCTTTAGATAAAGGAATAGTCAGTAAATTTAAATTTGAAATTTCAAAGAGGGTTTTTGAAGAAAGTATGCCAAACTTAGAAAGCTACATCAGAATGAAGAATTCCGAGAAGCAGCAGGGAATCCAGCCTGAAGCAGCCACGTATGTGTTCTGGCATCCCTTTATCTACATCTGTGCTTTCCACACTCTATTTGAAACAAACCCTGACGAAGTCATGACCTGCTGCAATATCGATGCCATACTCCAGCTTGTGCGGCCAGAATCGGCAGAATCCCACAAGAAGGACTACTTTATTGTCATTGCTGACCAAGAAAGGGTCAAGTTGTTCCAGAAACGCGTCAAGGATGGGTTGTAATTTTATTAAGGCATTTAATTTAGTGTCAATCAATTTGTCTTCTTCATTGAATTGTTTTGGTAAGCCTAAGGTTGAGTATTCTTTTTACAGTGTGTTGAAATGAGATGTTTATGCATTTTTCATGACCTATTGGCCTATATTATTTTTTTATTTATATTATTAAGTTAATTTTTCAACTGAACCATTTTAACTCCTCGATAAGTTTAGGGAAGCTTAACATGACTGCACATCAAACCATTAGTCATTTCTTTTAAATCATTTTCATGTTTAAGATATATACAACATAGTGTTGATAACTCAATTTTAAAGAAAAATCGATAACTGCATGAATGACTTTTGTTTAATCTTAAATGATGTCTGCATGGTAATGTTGTGCACATTTTTCATCTGTTTAAATTCCTGATGATATAAGATTTTGTTGCTTACTTTATGAATATCTTTAAATAGGACAGGTGCAGTTACATTTCAAGTATAAGTATCTTAATTGTGTAAGCCCTTTATACAGTTTGTTATATAATAACACAATATTAATGTCATAATGCACCTAAAGATTTTCAGACTAGCCACATATTGAATATTAAAACCATACTGGGCATTAGATCCTTTTTTTTGCACTCTAATTTTTATTTTGTAAATCTTTAAAAAAAATAATAATAAACTTATAAAAGTAAACATGAATTTATTTTACATTTGACTCAAAACATTATTATATACATGTATACACATAATTCTGCATTCATTTTGCAATAATATGAAATGAATATTGTCAGCATATGTTACCGTATATTGTTTGTAATACTTGTGTAAAACTATAGTGCATGCAGCATTATTGTAATAAAATTTTTAAACCGGAGTTTCTGAATTTTACCTTACCTGTAAATGTATTTGAATTGATTTAAACAAATTACTTGCATGACATGAAGTAAGGAAAACAGCAAATCACTTGTGCATTCAACAACATTATCATAAATATATATTTAACATTATGTTTGTTTCTACATCTTGTTCTATCACTATTTAGAGGATTTTCTCCTCATTTTCCTCCATAATTGGATTGGATACGTAATGAATTTTTTAACTCTGGAAGATAAGTCCGTCTGTTGTTCAGTTTTCCACTTGCCTCTTCCTTTTTCTGAAGCTGTCATTTGATGATGCAATAATGTTTTCAGCAGCTCCTCTTGATGGGAAGAAAGGGATTTCAGTTCCTCAGGAGTCAAGTCTTTAACTTTACAAATCCCCTGTCCCACCAAAATCTCGTTCACACTTTGTTTTGTCAAATACTGAAAGTACATGTATATACAAATGTACATGTATTGTCAAAAAAAAACAAATCTATAACAGGTACAGGCACCAAATTCCCTTAAAATTTTGACTCCTTAATAATTATATGTACATGTATAACCACTGATAACCTTATTTTTTTGCTTGATAAGATACTGGATTCTGCTTCCCTAAAACTTAGATTGCTTCCTATCTCCCAGAGGCCTTTAGATCATGCACTTACAAAAAAACTGAGGTATTAAAAAAAAGTATCTTTTTTTATACCCCCCATCTTTTTTAAAAAGTTGTATCTTGTCAAATTGGAAGAGGCTTAGATATGTGAACTTATTTTACTGATAAATGTACAAATAATGGAAACTATAGTTAAACAGTTATTGCACTGTTTTACATAATATCAGCATTTGTGGCAAAATTATGAAATGAGTTTAACTGTTGCATTTTCTTCAGAGAAATTAACATGCATGACATGTTTTACCAAGTGAAAAATAAACTAAATATATTGAAGTTTTACCTTGCGAAATAAAATATTTGCTTGGACAGATGAATCGTTGACTGAAAGAGGCTGAAACCAAATGATTCTGTGGTTAATGGTGTCCTGGAGCCATTTACTTCCCTCTGGTGTAATATCCACTAGTGCTACTGCTAAATGAACTGAAAAGCAGAAGTGATCACAGACATTACTTACTGCAAAATTCAGTAATATTATATAAAATGTATCTTTTTATAACTAAAACTGTAATTTAACTCTAACACATGACATATTATTGTAAAACATAAGTTTTTAACCATGTATGTACTGTGTAAATGAAAATAACTAGTACATTAAGTACATGTATATCAATTTCTAAGAATTACATGTACCTGCGTATACCATTTGACAATGGGAAACTGGAACATGGATTGCATGTGAATACAAGTATAAAATGATAAAATACTATTAACTGATCACTCAAATAACAATTAGTATTGGTTTAAGAATTATTTTTCACCATGGCTTTTAGGCCTCCACCTTCCTGGTATGATATTCAGGAAAGGGCGATGTTGTACATGAACAATTCCTCTTGTTCCCACTGCTTCCACATAGCTCCGAACTCGGACCTTCCTGGCTATAAACTCAGCAGGAATGTCAGATGTACAGGTAATGAGATGTGTCTGAAGTGCAGATGACAACTTTTTATTATAGCTGTACAAAACATGTAAATATTGCATGGTTAATTATAAAGCAAATGGCAGCTAAGAATAATTCATTTTTTAAAATAATTTTTATTACAAGTTTGAACACAAAAAAGTGCTTTAAGTTAATATTGCAAAGGCTAGCTTTTTGAGTATTAATTTTTGAAATTTTGATATTATAATATCTGAATGAAATGGGTTAAAAAAAGGAAGGGCGGGAATAAAAAATCATCAAATATAAATACATGTATATAATGTATTTGACATTGATCATGTGAGCCCAATAAAAAATTCCCTTAAAACGAATACATAACACAATACCAGTCCTGAATTTTTAACTGCAACTATAAATCCAATGACACCAATGCCATACAAAATATTCTGAAAATATAAAAAAAAAAATCAGTTGCTTTAATGTTACAGATTTAAGACCTGTACTTTGAAAAATAAATAGGAAAATGATTCTAAATGTTAATTAATGGCTTTATCGAGTTCATTTTTACATGTACACTTTCACAGATGCGATATGCCATGAAACAAACATTTATGTCTGCCTTGATTACAGACAGAGATAATAATGTCTCTAAGAAAACCTACTAGCTACCCTGGTATTTATGACTTTAACAGGTCTGGTACAATCACTAGATTTAGCTACGTAGGTAGAATTATCTACGTAGCTTCATTTACCTACCTCAGGTAGCTTTATTTAGCTATTTCAATGTAACTTTTCAAAATTTTATTTAAAAAGAGACAAAAAATCGCAATTAAGAGACTATTAATATTCATACTAGGGAGGCTTATAAGAACAATTAAAAGCAGAGATAGTTTAAACATTGCTGCATTTGGACAATTTAGAGCAAAACATGTAATTCCATTGTTTGATCACTGTCTTCCCTCTCAAGCCTGCGGTGAGGCATGACTGAGTATGATTACTTCACATTGTGCTGAATGATTACTGACCTATTATCGTGTTAACCGGAACTGGACTTCTTTGTCATTTCATTCAAGGAGTAACTGTTCTGTCATACATAGCCCCAAAACTTTCAGAACTTTGATTGCAATTGCGCAGAAAAAGACATTTCTTCAAGAATGATTTTTTCCTGAGTTGTTTTCAGATGAGTTCAAAGTTGAAAATGATCACTGCATCAAAAGGATATTTTCTGCACACCCTGAGAAATATGCTTTTTTATAGAAATAAATTGAGTTGGTAGCTAAATAAAGCTACCTCAGGTAGGTAAATCAAGTTATGTAGGTAAATCAAGCTACGTAGCTAAATCTAGTGATTGTACCAGACCTGTTTAATATCAAGGATGTAAAATACAGACGTAAATATTATGCCTACATATCAATGCAATGTGTTACTGTTTTCAACGCACCCGAGTCAATCTAACGTTAGAATCTAGTAAATCTGTGATTTTCACTAAAAGACTTGATGATTTATCTTTTTCTGATTCAGGCATTGCATAATTTTAGCATCATCACTGACATCGTCACTTTCACTCACAGTCAGTGCAGACAAAAGCATAACTGGAAACGCTAGGAGAGAACTAATTTTAAAAGCTCACACCAAAGTCCATTAAAATCCGAATTCATATTTGGTTTGATGTTTTCTCTCTCTCATTTTCATCTTGAAAATTAATATATAAAAATTGAATGGAAATGTTGTATGATATTGTAACAATGTTTTTAAAATTAAATTATCTTTTTTAATTGATTATCTAATTGACACGGAATGAATATCGTCCACGGTTTGTTTATTAGGCTATATTTTGAACAGAATCTCTGACACTCTCTACCATCGGCTCATACATTCACCTCTGTCGTTGGCTCGCGTATATCACAGTGTTAAACACGAGAAATAGTGCGTTTGTTTTAATTGATTACAATTCAATTTCTATGCTTAAGTCTACGTTTTGAGATAGATATTCACTAAATCAATCAAGAACTATTAGTTTAATTTGAAACAATCCTGCAAATATAACGTTTTATACGTTATGTCAAAAATCTTGACGTGAGCCCATTGCAGAGGTGTTTGAGAGAGGAACGAACGACAACTCTGCATGGGAGATTGAATCTCTGACAGTGACAGAAAGAAACCAAAGATGACTGGGTTGGCAGAGCCCAGTCATGGCTTGGCCAGGGTTTTATCAAGTCAAGGATTTGATCCAGACAATTGTAAGTTCCGTCGAAAAACTTTTATTGATAAATTGAAGTTGTAGCGAAAGTTGTAACTATCAGTCAATGGGGTGTGTCATAATTCGAATTTCCTTGGACTGATTTACAGTATAACTGGTGGGTACAAGTCAAAACGGCACCTGGTGAAAACGGCACTTAGGAAATATGCAAAACGGCACTTGAGAGTAGTCAAAACGGCACTTTAGAAAAGTCAGAACGGCACTTTTTTTATTTTGAGAATTTGATATTGTTTATACAGAAAGTGGATCTTTATGTTACATTTATAGTAATAAATGTGTATATTATTATTGATAAAAATGTTTAAAAAATATTTTAGGAAAAAAATTAAACTGATTCATTTGAAAATTATTATACTTTTGTACAGTGGTTAGATTTTTAAAATGTATTTCTATTTTAAATTATATATATTTAATTTCTACAAAAGAGATCAAATCCCAATTATATTATTATGATCCTTTGAAATTAAAAAATTTATAGTGTTGCAAATATGTATACTACCCTGTTTTGGGGGTTGCCAGTCACAGTTGACTAATTAGAAGCCAGTTAGAGTATGTTTACTAAGAATACACTTGTAGGAATAGGAAACAAAAGACCATTTCACACCTCCCCTTGAATAATCTGTTGATCGTCAATTTGCAATCATATACAGCTACTATTGTGTATTTCTCGACAAAATGTCAAATGGATTGTACACAAGTTAGAAAAAACTTAGATAATCCTCTCGCAACTGTACATAAAATATGAGTAGCCATACAACATTTAATAATATAATGAACATGTACATACAAGAACAAAACATTTGTTTTTTTATAATGAGGATATACAATGTTGATATTGTTAAAATTATTTCAACAGAATTAGGTAGAAATGTGAGATAAAGTGACTCTTACTGTAAATAATTTTTTTAAAATCACTTACTCCATTTCTTTTTTCATATTATCAGCACTACACTACAATACAAATAAAATAATTCTTTATCCCACATATTGTGTTATAGCTTAAAATACTACCTTAAAATAGATTGAAAATAAAGTAAAATTGAAGCCACAAAAAATTCTAAAGTCAATCAATTAAATTTTGACTTAAAAAGACCTTATGTGAAATTTATATCATAACACAATTATATACTTTTTTCTCTAAGTGCCGTTTTAACCAAGTGCCGTTTTCACTAAGTGCCGTTTTAACCAAGTGCCGTTATGCATATTCCAGGTGCCGTTTTCACCAGGTGCCATTTTCACTAGGTGCCGTTCTAACCATAATTCTAACTGGTCAGGTCCGTTGCATTTTTTCTCCTAGTGCATAGTAAATAATATACACAGAGATTATATTTTTAAGTTGCAAAGAACATTAAACGTGAATTTTCAATTAATCTAGGTCACATTCATAAACATCATTCTGATGAAAATAACATGGCCATGGTTTTGTTTACAATTGTTTCAGTTGTCAGCAAGTTGTCACAGAATGGAGAAGAGGAACTGCTTACAATGAAGCAGAAAGTGCAAATTCTGGCTGATGAAACAGCTCACTCCCTGAAGAAAAATGTCTACAAAAACTACTCACAGTTCATTGAGACTGCTAAAGAAATTTCCAGTAAGTCTGTTGAATATTTAGCTCATTGAACACTAGTCCAAAATATCTGACGTTTTTCAGTTTTTTTATTTCAATTTTGATATTGCACGTGCCAGGAAAACGTCAGAACCGGCGCCATTACAAAAACTGGGAACTCACCACCTTCAACTGGAGGCAGCATTCTCAGGTTGATTTTAGATACTTGCGAACAGAATTAAATGTCAAACTCACAAGTTATTAATAGTACAATATTTTTAGTACTTACCGATACTGTTTCTTATAGTTCATTTATAAAATTTACATTTCACTTAAAATATTTTATCAGACTGTCAAGATTTGTCTTCATCTCGTGCATTTAAAAATCCTGCAAGTCCTTAACGAAATATGGAGTGATATTTTCTTTTCATCGATATTGGTGAGTACTAGAGGATTTGAGCTATTGATAAATTCCAATTCTGGCATTTAGACCGTTTCAGAAGTATCGAACTCCGGTTGGAGACAGCAAAATTTCCAGTTTTCTTAATGGTGCCAGTTCTGATGTTTTCCTGGCACGTAAAATATCCAAATTGTAAATAAAAGCCTGGAAAACGTCAGATATTTAGGACTATGAACATTGGCGGATCCAGAGGGGGGGGTTCCGGGGGTTGGAACCCCCCCTTTATTTTTTGCCAAGTGGAGAGAGAGAGAGAGAGAGGAGATGAAATGTTTTTCAAAATAAATATTTGTACGTCTAACTTATGTATTGAAAAGATAGATTCTCACACATTTAGTTTCCTCCATTCACTTCACTATTACTTTTTTATGAGAGAATGGTTGAAAATATTCTACTTATTTTTATTTATCCCATGTTTCACCCTTTATCCTGTTGATATAGCTCATATGTGATATAGTTTTCGTATCACACAGTTGTGACGTCACAATGGGTTTTGCGTTAGAGTGATGAAGTAAAATGAAGTGGAATCCTATATAAAAGTTGTGTTAAACATTATTTGTGGTGTAAAAACATGGGATAAAAAGAATCTCACATGATTTGTAGTTAGATATGATTTTTATCCAACTCGTTGTGTCTTTTATCCCCTCGCCAAGGCTCAGGGATAAAAATCACACAACTCACTGGATAAAAATCATATCCAACTACAAATCATGTGAGATCCTATATATATTATATGTAACATGCGAGGTTTAATTTGATATTAGATTCCTGCGATCTGTGGCTGTGTTGGCTATATGTACCCTTTTTTGATCATATATCTTTTGAAGGAACTAACTTGTAACTCTTTGTTTTAAACCTCACCCGCACCCTATCCCCCAAAAAGTTTTTCAAATTCTAAAAGAAATTTTTTTTTTACTCTTTGGAAATGCTGCAAATCTATTCAATTTTAAGGCTTTGGTAGTTTTTGAAATGTGTTTGTTTTTTAATCAGACTGGGGGTACAGTACCTTTTCAAAGAAAAAAGGAACGTAAAACAAAGTCTCTATTTACCACAACCTTAGATCTTTCCATACGTGTGTTTGAATCTTTGCTTGAGAGTATGTGTGAGGGTGTGTGTGGGGGGGGGGGGGGGGGGGGGGGGGGGGGGGGGGGGGGGTGTTAGAGGGGCACAATCCTGGAACCCCCCCTTTCAAAAATGGCTGGATCTGCCCCTGTTGAACACTTGCATTACAATTGTCCAGTCACCTTTATTTCAATCTTTTTGAGATCCATTTAAATTATGTCTTGAAATGTAAAAAAACAAATTTTATAACCCGTAAATATATATTATTTGATTAAATTTTAATACAAAAAGAATTGACTCTGAAACTTCATTAATGAGTACATGTAAATTACAAATGTAAAGTAATGGGAAAGTTAGAACTGACTTAGAGACAAAACACATTATAAAACATTTTTATATTTACATATTAATACATGTTTTTTAATCAGTTTTGGAGGGTGAGATGTACCAGCTGAGTCACATGTTGACAGAACAGAAGAGTCTGATGTCATCCATGATGGAGATGTCCCTGGTCAGTGACAGAGGTATGAACTAGTCAGTACTACCAGGGACTAATATACTGAGTAGTTATAATAAATCAGAAGCCTTGTAAAAGACACAGAGTACAGTAGATCACTAAATTTTTGCGACACCTTATTTTCACGAGATAGTCATTGACTCTTTATAAGCGAGACATAATTTTCACGAATTGTTAATATTTCTCTTTATAATCTTAAGGAATACTTTTATACGAGAGAATGAAATTTTCGCGTGCTCATTGTCTCGTGTAATTATGTGACAATAAAAATCTCAAGAATAAAAAGTGATTTACAGTACTTAAATACCTAAGATGATTGGATTCAGATCTAGAGATTACATGTATGTCCAGTGTTACAGAGTAGTGGTACTTAGAACAGATTTTTGAAAAATTATACATTAAACATCAAGGTATAAATTATTTCACACGATGAGGCTTATGAAAAGTGATATCTTATAATATCATTACATGATAAATGAAATGATTGCTCTGATTTCCATCTATATTTTTTTTTAATTTCTTGTTGTCATAAAGACTTCATTGGCATTAATCAACCTCTTTAATTACAATGTCTTTTATGGAATGAATAATTACCCATTCTTTTAACAGCTATTGTGGAGGAGCCAACAGTAAAAGAAGAAGATGAAAATCCAGAAGAAGAAACACGGAAAAATCTGGCCTTTCTTTTGGAGAAGGTTGAAGGCTGCTCGGTAAATTCTACATGATATTGTGCATTTTGCCTTTTTATATATGTTATCTATATTATTATGAGAAAACACTTGAACTTTTGTAAAAGATAATATTCAACAAATAAATTAACTTCAATTTTTACTCAAAATTAAATCAAAAATCATAATGCAGTTTATTGTCTTCATTTTTGATGATATAAGAAACATTTGTATCATTCTGTATGCATTGTGTAGAGTGTCACAGAAGTCCCAGGCAGACAACTGATACACAATGGTGACCTTGTTGAACTTGATCCAGAATCTCTTACAGCAGTGCAGAAAGTTCATTGTTTTTTACTCAATGACAGTCTGATGATTGCATCATGGCTCCCAAACAGGTGAGGTCTGGATGAAATAATGGGATAGTCAATGTTAGAAATTATTTTATTTGTCATGGATTTGCATCTACAAAACAAAAGATTTTTTTACATAAATTAGTGCCATCATACAACATCTGCTACAGTAATGAGTGTAAACTTTTTATGCTATCTGTAAATCATTTAATAAAAGTATTTCAAAAGAGACTTTCACATATATTAAGAGAGAGAGTGTACAACATATTTTATTTCAGATCAATATATTCTATTATATTATTTTTACTTTTTCTAGGCGTGGTCCAGTTAGGTATCGATTCCAGGGCCTGTATGAATTGGACAGTTTAGCCGTGGTCAATGTAAGAGATGCTGGTCCAAACAAAAACGCCTTCAAGATACTCATGTTTCCAGACTCCAAAATGTACCAAGCAGACAGTTCCAAGTCTAAGGTTGGAAGATCTAAATACCTAATTACCAGTTCTAGACACTGTGCTTATAGGCAATATGATGGATATTTATACTGTAGATCACTTAATTTTCGCAACACCTTATTTTCACGAGATAGTCATTGACTCTTTGTTAGGGAGACAAAATTTTCACAAATTGTGGTCATTGCACTATATAATCTTAAGGAAATGTATTATACGCGAGAATGAAATTTTTGCGAGCATACTGTCTCGTGTAATCACGCGAAAATAAAGTTCTCGCGATTAAAAAGTGATTTACAGTAATTGCTTCATCTTCCTTTACATGTACTTCATTGTATAAAGTTTTTTAAATGAATTTTCCATTGATAAGAGTTTTTGCTGTAAGGTATTTCATGTTATAACTATATCACATATAATTCTACATGTAGAACTGTGTCAGTTAAGAGTTATTAAGATTTGTTTCAGTTTATTCCATTTAGCTCTCTATGTGTGTTTTGTAACAGTGAAAGTGGCTGGACCTGTATTTGTATGGTTTATGTTATAGAGACAGCTGTTAGACCTGTATGTGTCTGGTTTATGTTACAGAGACAGCTGTTAGACCTGTATGTGTCTGGTTTATGTTATAGAGACAGCTGTTAGACCTGTATGTTTCTGGTTTATGTAACAGAGACAGCTGTTAGACCTGTATGTGTCTGGTTTATGTAACAGAGACAGCTGTTAGACCTGTATGTGTCTGGTTTATGTAACAGAGACAGCTGCATGTTAGACCTGTATGTGTCTGGTTTATGTTACAGAGACAGCTGTTATACCTGTATGTTTCTGGTGTATGTTACAGAGACAGTGGTTAGACATTTTAGAAGAGTCTAAGAAGAAGAAGGCAGCTCGAGACAAACAGAAGAAAGAGGCTATGGAGCTGCAGGCCCAGGCCCAGGCTCAGGTGGCTACTGCAGTAGAGGAGAAAAATCGTATGTATACATGTATTTACCACAGAGCTTACTCAATACTGTCAATTATTATATGATTGAATAATTTCCTTCACTCTGATTGGCTGAGATCCAACTATGTTAGAAAAATACTACGTTGTATTGACCTGCACGTGACGTTCCAGGTCAATACAAGGAATTATTGCAGGTCAATATAAGGAATTATTGACCTGTTCAATTTTTTCTGTTACAATGTGTTCTTGTTGAAATTTCTTGTTAAAGCTTTCAATTAAAGCAAAGAAACAGTCTTGTAGGAGTTTGCTATCATTTAATCATATAATAAAACAGTTATTGCTGTTTTTTGCGGTCAAAACAATGATTTAGCCACCTTCGAAGTACAATATTCACTTCGCCCTTCGGGCTCAGTGAATATTGTACTCCTAAGGTGTCTAAATCATTGTATTGACCTGAAAAACAGCAATAATTGTATAATATTGTCAGCTTAAAATTTTTTTTTTAATCTTAGATTAATATTTTTTCTGCTTAGTTGTGTAATGTGAACATTAATTAAGAATCACTTTCTGAACAAATATGATAAAAAAAAAGCTGCATTTTATTTCATTTAAATCTGCGATTTAGGATTGATAGAGAGGCTGTAGTACCGGTAGTTTTTTTAAAGAGTAGTCAACATATATGAATATCCCCATAAAAATGTTTTAAAACCCTTCATGCAGAAGTTTTTACAGAAGTTTAGGAAGCCAATTTCTATAATTATATTATATTATTTTCTATATTACAGCGTTTACTGAATTGTTTGGATGTCTTTCATGTTTTGTTTAGAGTAATATCTGTTTTTCAGGTTTGTATGAAGTGTATTTCATAATAATCCCTCTACATATACTGTTTAGAGTATTTTCATATTTACAGCTTTCTTAGAGGAGGATGACAGTGAGTCCCAGTCAGCCATTGAGGCAGACTACCTGAGTGCCGAGTGGATACAGGAAATGCCTGAAGACCTAGATATGTGTATTGCTCAGAGGGACTTTGAAGGAGCTGTAGATCTGGTGGAGAGAAGTATGTAACACAGCTAGTGATCCTGTCTACTTATTACCTTTATCATATTCCAAATACCGAATATCCATTTTTTTCCGCGATGATATATTTTTTGCTTTTTTGGCAATCATTTTATGTTCAGCTATAATGTGACATAAAACAGTGCCTTTTGTCTGAAAAAAATCTTCAATGGTAAAAAATAACTTATGCAAAGAAAAAGTGTACAAATCTACCCCTTTTTCGCAACATTTTCAACATGAAAAAAAACCCAGGGATATACGGTACATCACATTTGGGGGGGGGGGGGGGTATTATTGTTCTGTTTGTTATATTACAATTCATTATTTCTTAGTTAACCAGTACTTAGCTACTTGTCCTAAAGCTCCGGCCATAAAAGAATTTAGGTATGTGATTGCTGTATTTGACTTTATAAAAATCAAAATGATTTAAAGTAAATCAGTTTTTCATATCCTTAGTTATTGGCAATTTATACAAAAAATGATTGTAATTATTATGTAGATCAAGGATAGACCATAGAATTAAACAGCTGACAGAGGGACTGATGAGTGAACTACAGGTGTCCCCAGAGAGGTCACTGAGAGGGGGGCCAAGAGCAGCAAGACGAGCCGTGGCCCAGTTAATCAGACTCGGAAAGTCAGCACAGGTAATCATATTAGGAGTATCGAGCCACATCACTCAAAAAAAAGCTGTAATATATGCAAGAAATGTTTTGGCAAAAGTAAGAAAACAGTCATACAGAGAATATTTATTGCTTTATAAGCATGTACTAAAATGGTTTCCTTCCTTTAGGCTTGTGAGTTGTTCCTGACGAACAGAAGTGCCATCATCAAGTATAACATTCGTCAGCTGAAGTTTGAGGGGGCCACCACTCTCTATATACGCCGCCTGTGTGGGGTCTTCTTTCCAAGTCTGATGGAAACAGGCAGGGAATTTCTCAAAGCATTCCAGGAACACTATGGCTGCATGTCAGGTAACACTGTAAAATTAAAAATTTTCATCTGGTCCAATTATTGTGGTTTGAGGAAAAATGATGGATTCATGGGGATTTGATTTGGTGGATGACAATTTGTTGATTATATATGTAAGACTCCAAAGTGCGATGGTGACGCCAAAGTCCGATGGTCTGCGCCAAACCCCGATGGGTTGCTGTCTTCACGGACGCCAAGTCCGCTGGTCACGCAGAGGTCCGATGGTCTGACACTCCAAGGTCCTCGAGGTGCAAAGAAACAATCAAGGTTCATAACGGCACACTAGTCCGAAATCTTGACATTGTCCTGCATTCAAAATGCATTGATTTAATATTTGTTTTGCATACAATTTTACTGATCTTGCTTATTGTTTTCGCCCACCAGAGCTATAAGTCCTTGTACACCATTTGACTGATAAGGGTTAGTTCTTGAACGCCAATGTGTTTCTTCAATCTCATCCGAGAGATTTTATGGTTAGTCCTCGTGCACTATTGGACTGATTTGGGTTAGTCCTGCACCCATCCAAGTTTTCTAGCTTATAGTTGTTACACATTTTTCGACTGATAAGTGTTAGTCTCGCACCTATATCCAAAAGATTAGTGTTAGTCTTTGCATTTAATATTTATTTGTATTTATTTTAAACAATCGGGCCTTGGCATGGATCGGCATCGCATTTTTGCACAGTAGTACTATGACGTCATAAACGTTAATTGTTTTCTGCACCATCAGACTTGGCGTGTCAAACCATGGAGGTTTGGCATAGACCATCGGACTTTGGTGTGACCATCGGACTTTGGAGTCCCATCGCACTTTGGAGTCCTACATATATGTATACGATTTTTAACATTTTGTGCTTGAAAAGTAGTGATACATGTATCAAAGAAATTAGACATAATAGGCAAATTTTTCATTTATATAAATGTCTTTTAACATGTATACATGAACAATTTTAATTTTTTCAAGATATCTATGTAAAATATTCCTTTTCATTCCAGCATTTGTGGTATGGTCACAGAGCGAGCTGCTGTCTTTTGTTGAGACTTTCAGAAGACAGGTTTTTGGAGGAAAATCAAACTTAACCGTCATGGCAGATTGTGTCTGCATTGTAAGACAGAGCTGTAAAGAGGTACTGTTATCATTTTTAAATTATTTAAAGATTGAGTTCACAAAGGATACTTATAAGTATGTTGAAAGATTTTTATTAATTTAGTATGACACCATTTTTGAAACATTGTATGACTTTTGAAAAGTGAAGTTTTTTAAAGATGTGCATTATTTTGATAATTCTTGATATTGTTTTTTAAATTTCAGCTCCAAATGATTGGGCTAGACCTTTGTTTCTGTTTTGAAAATATGATAAGTGATGATGTTGAAAAAGCAGTGATGGAAAACAAAGATCAAATCATAGAGGGAATAAAATTTAGAGCCATTGTAAGTAGCAACTCCTAGAGAATAGTTAACTCATTGTGATGACCTTTCTTTGGATATCAGTATTTTGACCTCCAAACTTGGACATAACTTTTGAGCAGTTGACAAGATCTTCCTGGGGCTTCAGTAATTTTGACCCTTTGACATTGACCTTTTGAATTTGACCAACTTTTGGGAAAGTATAGCCTTGACCATAAAATTTGAATGTTTATGTTAGGGTTTTCATATTGCTGAGATGTATTCCTTGTGACAACTCACAAAAGCTGTCTTTGATTTGACATGTTTTTAAACTCTTGAGATGGAATTTGACTTACATCTGAGAAACCTCAACCTTTGCCATGAGCTGACATATAGGTGTCAGTTTTTAACAAGCAATTTTGTTGTATTTGCATGGCTTTTGATGTTGTTGAAATCTTCAGTTCAATCATTTATAAATATTTTTTTTATAAAGGAGGACAAATGGAGACCAATAAACCACCTGAATGAGAAAGACTGTAACAAGTTTGTGGAGGAGGTGTCATCCACAGGGCTGGACTTAAAACCATATGTCTATGGTGAGTGGTTGATGATAGACATTAGTTTGATATAAGTCTTATTATTGAGGGGGGGAGCAAGCTAAAGACTGGATGTCAAGACATAGTTGTATGGTGGGTTATGGAACTTGATTGTAAGGGGCATTCAAGGGATACATGTACTGGTATCTAGAAAGCATAGCATATGTAATGTTGACACCAAAAATGTTCATAAAAAGCACCAAAGCTAAGTAATAATCACTGGGTTATTATGTGTTATTATTTGATGAAACTCTTTTTTTTAATTTGAAGGTTTTTTTACGTTTAACTTGGTTCAAGTTTGTGAGTGAACACAATACATTATCATTTCAGATGATTGCTTTATATCACTAACAGTCAACACCTTCAACTTCTCTAAGTCTTGTCTGGGTCTGTCACGAGATCTGCTGACCATGTACTCCTCAGACCATGACTCTCTCATCACTACAGCAGTAACAGATATATTCCAGGAACAACTTAACCATATAAAAACCTCCCTCAGATCACCAGAATTTAGTAAAGAGGTAGGAACATAGGGCCAACATTAGGGGGTGCACTTGTTTTAAACATCGATATTGAATTGGTTCACTTTTTTCACCTGACATTGTTCTGATAAGTGTCAATGAAACAAGTAAACATTCAACCAGACAATTCTGGGATTGTTACAGTGGCTGGAACGTTATTGTTGACAACTTACACGAACGATCACGTTACACGCACGATTCCGCACGATTAACGCACGATTAAACCTGATACACGAACGATCCTTCACGTTCACGATTCTACACGTTACACGATCTTACACGATTGCTAACGCAAACGCACGATTCTTCACGAAAATAGTTCAAATTATTTAGGAATCGATATTTCCAAAACGAAATACGGCTTTATATTGATTTCAGATTCAAAGAATTATCAATAAATATATTATATCATCGACTTTGAAAAAAAAAAACGGAAATGGGTATTTCTGGTACTAAATACGTGTAAGATTTTTTTATTATTTTAGATAATAAATAATTATTTAGATAATTCTCCGACATAAGAAAACGGATTTTTTTGTTCTATCAGAAGATAGTATAGTAGGTGGACCGTAAAATTTGATTGAATTGGATTTCATAATATGTAGAATGGGGGACACGATTGGGAAAAAAATGGCAACATTGCATGGAATGACTTAACTTAAAAGTTATATCTATATGTTTCATTACCTCAAAATGTTTATGAATCTCTAAAACATGAAAAACGACATTGCAAATTATTGTTTTACTTTAAAAATTAATTAAAAGTAAGCTACAGAGATAAACACTGTTAAACAAAACCCCGAAAATCATGTGCGTGACGTGCATGTACATTCGCCGACTAAACATTTATGTAAGCTTTGAAAAATATTTATTTATTTGTAAAAATATTTCTTTTTGATTATTTGAAAATTAAAAAAAAATAACTTACCACAATTAGCAGCGAACAAGAATGATCTTCAGAAAGATATGGTAAAAGATCTTAGTACGGTTTATCACAATAAGTCACGCTATTTGACGAGAACATAATATTGTACGACTTACTATATTGCTTGTTTACAAGCGATAGTTAGTTTGTTCCGCATTCAATTATGTAAACTGCGCTTCATTCCTTTTATTTGTATTAAAAAATAAAATATAAACGAAATACTTGTTTCACAGATAACATTCCGATAAAAACTTACAAAACGAAATTTACACGTTTCTAACCGCACGTTCATGCACGATTAAAACCGCAAACGATTGAGTCTGTTACACGCACGATCTCGCACGTTACACGAACGATCACGCACGATGCACGAACGATTCTACACGATTGGTTTGTCAACAATAACGTTCCAGCCACTGTATGGGTGCTGTTGCTGCAATAAGTTTGATATTTGTTCAGAAGTGACAAAAATTAAGAGTTTACTGTAAATTCCCAATAAAATGCAAGGAATTTATTATAGCATTTTGTGTGAAGCGTCACTTGCGAAATAGAATAACTTGCTTTTATATTTCTTATCCTGAAATATGTGTAAGTTTTCTTTATCAACCGCCCATTTGCAAATTAATAAATATTCTCTTGATTTGATGTTAAAGGTCCATTTCGCGATAATAACTTCTTGCGAAAATTAGGAATCTATAGTATATTTACATTTTAATATTTAGAAGATTGATTCCATCTACTACTGTAGATCATTAAATTTTCACGACACCTTATTTTCGTGAGATATTCATTGACTCTTGATAAGCGAGACAAAATTTTCATGAATTGTGTTTATTGCTCTATAATGTCCTAGGGAATACTTTTATATATGACTGTAAAACTGCGTGAGCAAAGTGTCTCGTGTGATTACGCGAAAATAAATTTTCCCGTCTT
This sequence comes from Saccostrea glomerata, assembly GCA_003671525.1. Classification (NCBI taxonomy): domain Eukaryota; kingdom Metazoa; phylum Mollusca; class Bivalvia; order Ostreida; family Ostreidae; genus Saccostrea; species Saccostrea glomerata. The sequence continues at coordinate 28,230 of PRKT01000426.1, forward strand.
TAGAGGCCATTTAATCACGAGACCTGATATGGATTCAGCTGATTCCAAGCATTGCAGGATCATGAACAAAAATTAATAAATGGACTTTATTTGATACAATTACATGTATATTACCGAATATAAGCATACAAATAATTTTACAAACTAACTGCTTCTATCATTTATGTTTTACAAAACTCAAACAACAAAGCATATGACGAAAAAAGTCAGCAGGTAGAAAGAGAAAATTATTGATAACTGATTATTGGGGTCTTAACTTCTTGATTTTGAATCAAGTTTTAAAAAAAATATGTTAATTATGGTTTATATACACATTGTGACTTGAGTATATCGCTGCATTTCATTTCCGGAAATATGCATAGCATTTCCGACATTTTATTATTTCATTTCCGATATTTTTTGTGTTCATTTCCGACATAATTTCTTTTTCATTTCCTGAATTTACCTGTTCGGCAATTCAATGTTTCCTAAGTATTGAGTAAAAGAAAATGGAATTTAAATTATTTATACCAAAATATTAATATATAAAAAAAACTATACATATAAACATTCATGAAGCACTTAAGACTAGGTAAAGGAGTTCAATGAGCATAAAACTATTTCACCACATTTAATGTGCACTAAATTAATTGTCAGTGACAACACCATACTTATGTCCAAGTCACTGATAGATTTACAAAATTGGGATTTGTTACAATGCTGTGTTACTGTAGTTTTCTATTCTATATCCGTTTAAGTAACTACTGTTGGATGGACTGGTAGATAAAAAAATCTTGATAATACACAGAGCTCTCTCTACAGGAAGTGAGATTAGTTATTGAGTGTAACTAGACTAAATTAAAAAATGATTTCTCATTTGCCTTAAAGCCTGTGCGCCACCTCCCTCTAATATTAATCTAGAATAGAAATAGATGAAATATTTCATCGCCTGATATTTCGATAGTATTTGCTCAAACTCCTCTGTTCATTCATTAGAGCAATCGAAAGGTCGCCAGACTCGAACATTACTCAAACGATTTTTTTGTAAACTAGTGGTAATAATCGGCATTAGATGTCGTCGTTACCAATGATCAATTGATATCGATGCTGATGTAATCAACTGTCAAATGACGTTAACGAGTGTATACCGTAGTCTAATTTTGTGTGGTACTACATCAGATACACACACCATTTGTTGAGAATATTATGTGAGACAAAATTCACTTAACTGGCCGGTCTCTGATGAGACTGCAGCCCTACTGATTTCTATCATCGTGGAAGAGAACTTGATACACTATTTTTAGATAATAAGCTTTACGATTAAATAATCATATTTCCTGATGTTTCCTTGAAATTGGAATCAAAGCCGTGAAAGCAACAGAATTAAAAAAAAAACAACAAGAGGCCCATGGGTCACATCGCTCAATTGAGTAACTTTGGCCATGCTATTCTTTCCAAGATTTCCCATTGGTAAAACCTATTATGACCCTGTCCTACCCCCATGGGTCATTATTTGGAGAATGTAGAATCTACACTACCCCCAGGATACTTCAACTTTAGTTTCAGCTTTTCTGTCCCAGTGGTTGTTAGGAGTTCTTATGAGAAGATTCTAAAGAATTTTCTTAGTATATATTTCAATATAAAACTTGGATTTCCTATAATGTCCCAGCCCTACCCCCGGGGGTCATGATTCAAACACTTTAGACTCTACACTACCCTAGGATGTTTCCATATATATTTGGTTTCAGCTTTTTGGTCCACTGGTTCTAGAGAAGATCCTTAAAGATTTTTCCTATATACTTCAATGTAAAATTTGGATTTCCTATTGTGGCCCCATCCTACCCCCGCGGACATGATTTTGACAATTTAGAATAAACACTACCTAAGCATGCTTCGACATAAGTTTCAGCTTTCTGGCCCAGTAGTTCTTGAGAAGAAGATTTTTAAAGATTCTTCTTATATATTTCAATGTAAAACTTGGATTCCCTATTGTGGCTCCATCTTAACCCCGGGGGGTAATGATTTTAACAATTCAGAATTTATACATGTACTACCCAAGCATGCTTCAACATTAGTTTCAGCTTTTCTGGCCCAGTGGTTCTGGAAATTCAATGATTTACAGACCTTCGATGATAGATGCCAGAATGTTTCTTTATGAGCTTGGAGACTTATGACTTATGTTAAACAGGTCTCATTGGTCTGGAACCTTCACAATGCATATACAAAGTTTTCTAGGTCGATGCCACATGTCTGGCATTGAATTTTGTAACAGTTTCAATCTCAGTTATCTGATCATAGAGGCCTTTCCAATTTCTGATTGTGATCGACCCCATTCCCCATTTCTAACACAGCATCTATTTATTATTGCCTTCATTGTCAAGAATTCTGCAATTGATAATAAGAGCTGATTTTTCGTATACATTGTATAAATTAAAGCGGATTGTATTATGCTTAGAAAGAACTTTTACATGAATAGTTTAGTTTCAGTCGCATATTCAAATATGAATTTAAACTTACTCCTGTAGAGCAGGCAAGTATTGAGAAAAATCAAGTTTTATTTTCTCTGGCAATCTTTTTAAAAAAAACAACAATATTTCTGGGTCTTTTTTTTACTATTTAAGACTGTCGCATGGTTAGATCAGAGATATTTGGTCAACATGTGTATTCAATGATTATTTATGTGCTACTACGGTACCTCGGAACTTTTACTAAAAGTGAACTCGTTAATAAAAGTTTTGGGTACATGTACATATTAATTAAAATTTGAATCGAAGAAAATAGTTAAAACTACTACATTCCTAATGTTTTTTATTCAGTTATGACAAACTATGAACGGGGTTTCTTCGATCCATGAGACTTTCTTGTTATTTTAAAATGGCATATTATATTCATACTCTTTCATTAAAATTAATTAGGAATTTTTAATTGTAAGCTAACAACCAATCTTTATCATAAACGTGATGACCGACTTTTCAATCGTCATTTCTCTTATGTAACAGTATGCTCTCAATTATTTCCTGCAAATGAGGTTTATGTCTCTCAAGTGATTCGAAAGCATGCTCAACGTATGAACAATTATATCTAAAACAAAGTAAGTTATTGATAAATAAGTTGATGAAACAAGAATATCAACAGTCTCGTTTAGGGTTATCATTTGGCAAGTTTTATGGTCGATACAGTGAAAGTCATTAGATATGATCTTTCATTGAGTTGATGATGGTCGACGTTTTTTTTTTCATATCAATTGTTAGGCCATTATTAACACACTGAATTTTTTTTGTAATTTACGCTATGTACGCGGTCACAAATTCTCCGCGGAAATTTGTCCAAGCGTACTAAATATAAATGTAAGGCATATAGTGATAATCTAGAAAAGCCGCGTAACTTTCTACCCGCGGATTAAACAGAAATTGAGATTCCGTGGAATTATGACTCCCTGGAAAAAAAGTACGTCAACAGTAAACTAACCAAGTACATAATTATGTTGAATAAGGCTGCCTCTTCCAAATTTGTGATTTTCAGGGCCTCTGGGCCAGGGTTTCTGATGTTTAGGCGGGGCTCCTTTGATTATATAGTAAAAAATACATAAATTATTCTTCTCTGCTCCTGGGCATTAAATAAACTGACCAAGTACATAGTTATGTTGAATAAGACTGCCTCTTCCCAATTTGTGAATTTCAGTGCTTCTGGGTCAGGGTTTCTGGTGTAAGGGCGGGGCTCTATTGATTATATAGTGAAATGTATTAATTCTTTGAAAGTCTTTTCCTTTGCTTCTGGTTAATATGCCATTGATCTAATTACACCTTTATAATGAAGAAAGGTGTCTTTTTCAAAATGGTTAATTTCAGGGCCCTGGGGTCAGGGGTGTGTTACTTTGTCTTAAAATAAATTAATGCTTTGAAATCTGCTTGTTGGTATTAATCAACCAAGTTGTTGAAATAAAATTTATGATAATTTCCTAAATTTCTAAATATGTGGCCGCAGGGTCAGTGGTTCCTGTGGGATGGGGTGCACAACTGGTGGTTATAAAGTGGAAATTCTACCTCTGGGTATTAAGTAACCGAAGTAAGCATGCTAAGTGTATAAGTATTATAAGCCTCTTTCAGAATTGTGGAATTCATGGCTTTTGGATTAAAACACAAACTAAGTTCAATTTCTGGAATGTTGTTACATGCATGATACTCAGGTAACCTATAAGGCCCGAAGGCCTCTTGTTACATTTGTAAATAATCAATGTTAATTTTGAATTTGTATGCTTTTAGAAATGTAGACAGCGTAAGGATCACAGGTACTTGTTTTATTAAGATTGTTAATGCCATGTATTTATATAATTATATGTACTATTGGGATAACTTCTTTATCTTAGAAACAAGTGCCCGTGGATATTAATATATTCTTCAACTCTTATAATAACTAGTCGGATATAAAGAATAAAATGTACTAGAATAAAGCAATTTTATACAATTATTGCTGTTTTGTTGAGGTCAATACAATGATATAGCCATCTGAGGAGTGCAATATTAACCGAGCCCGAAGGGCGAGGTGAATATTGTACTTCGAAGACGGCTAAATCATTGTATTGACCGAAAAAACAGCAAAAATTGTTTTATTATATGATTCACTGATGAAATGATACAGCTCATTACTTGTTTGCATTTAATAAAGTCCTAGCCAAATACAAGAGAGAAGTAGAATTAAAATATAAATAAACCTTACTAGTCGTATCATTTTGAAATGTATTTTTTTTTTTATGAATTTTAGATTCCATGAAAAAAATTTTATATCAGTCTCTTTTATAGGATAGATTTTGAAAAGGAGTATTTTCAGGGAAAACTGACTGCCAAAAAGTAAAAATTGTAGTTCAGTTAGGGTGATTGAGAGGGGTCTCTGCATCCCCTCTTACCACCTTCACCCGAAAATATATATTCGCTTATGTTTTGTTCACATGAAAAAAGTCATAGTCGTTTTAAATAGCTTCCCAAAACAATTTGTATCAATTTGGAATTTCCCGATCTATTTTTAGATCAATGTAGAGGAAATAAATCCTTGTATTCACCTGGAACGTCACGTGCAGGTCAATATAACATAGTATTTTTCTAACATAGTTGGATCTCAGCCAACCAGAGAGATGGAAATTATTCAATCATAATAAAAACAATTCTTTTTAACAACAAACTGTTTAAAGTGCATATATCTGTTGATTGTCAAAAAATACAATATGCTTGAATAATGACACGATAATTTATACTTTTTACTATGCATTATCATTATTATTTTATACATATTTTTATCTTTTTCTTTAGTCTATCTACAATGTATATTTTTGCGTGTACATTTAACAGAATAAATTCCTTCAGGCTTGTCACTGAAATGGGATATGACCTTAATTACCGGGATGAAAGACATTTTTATTTTTAAAGCATAAGTTTCAGATTATTATTAAAATGCTGAAAAATACAGATGGGTTATAATACCACATTTCGTGTACGCGTGAATAAATCGCGCCGTCTATGATAAATATAATTTTATTAAAACAACCTCAAAATCTCGTATATTCACTTCAATTAAGTTGTAAATGTAGCATTTTCAGGAAGTATTTATTGTTCACAAAACACATCACAGACACTTTCAGGAAGTAAAGACAATTTCTCTTTATTTGGAATTGAATCAATATTCAACAATTCTTATCGATGGTTTAACGCGTTGAAAACATCTCAAATTCATTCTAGATCATATGGACTTTTTATTGATGAAAATGTTACACTGACTTTTAACTTTGAATAACAACTTTGTTGCCGTGTCCTTCTTAGAGAACTGAATAAGATAAGCACATCAATACTCACGCAATGGTCACAAAACATAACTTTAATTTGTGTGTATAGCAACAAGCGTTGCATGATCAAGTTGATTAATTTTTTAAAGTTATATATGGCGTATATTAGCTAACAAAAATAAAAATACGAGCTAAAGACTTGGATTAGATTTATACGATATTTGCCATTTACGTTCAAATTAGATTTTTCGCCGATTTGGAACTTGAATATCCCCACGTTTCTATAGTTAAATTGACTTTTTAAATCGGTAACTGTTTTAAATCTCGGATATCTTTGAAACGCGATTGATTTAAATTGTGTAATTTGCAGTAAAGTCCTATCTTAATATAAAGTAAAAAAGACAAATAGAAATAGCTTTCTAATTTTATTTAGTCTGAACTTATCAAAAATACGCCTAATATGACTTTAAAGAAAAGGGATTTGAATAATGACGCTTTTATCATTTCATTTAAGCTAAATGATTCCTAAATCTGAGTATGATAAAAGTCACGAAATGCTCTTTCCTATATTAAATCCATGCCTCTTCATGTTTCATGTGTAAACATTTCAGGTTTGAAATTAAAAATGAAATAAAACAGCATTCGCTTCTTTAGATAGATGGTGAATTTTTGTGACTCAGTTCCGGAATATTTACCGCACAGTAACTGTAATACATGTACTCTGTACAAAAATAGTTCCTTGCATGGTATGACAAATATGACTTAGATCTTATATGTAATCGTTCACTTTAATACATTTCATTCAGCTCATGCCTTTTATTAAATCACTGATTTGAACGAACAATTATTTACTGCCAATACTATTTTTTGCTTGAAGTTAAAAACATATTGTAATTTATGAAGAGTTACAATCATTTTGTACATATTTACAGTAGTTTCTAGTAGGATTATTAACAAATTGATATACATGTACGAAAGCAAATTGCAACAATACATCACCTCCTCTATTACTGTAGGTGTATTATTTTTTTTGTCGAGAAATAACATTGTATTTCAGAGGTTATTAGAGGATATGGACCGAAAAGAAAATAACAAATGCATAAATCAAATTTCCTAAATTAACTGCAGTTCATCCACATTTATTGAACATCTTTTTTTTTAAGTTCCATTTCTCACCTCTCTGTAAAATGGACATATTGAAATATACGAGGGGTGATCAAAAAGTTCGCAAACTAATTGAATTCTAAATTTTAATGCACATTTGCCATCCATTCTGCTCATGCGCGAATCACGTGATATATGTGGTCACGTGACCCCCTCCGTAGTGTTCTGTCACAAAAGCTGAAAGATTTTTCCGAGTTTTATATTTCTTTCCATGTAAGTTAATTTTTATAACAAGAACAGTCATTTGTCAGATCTGGTCAATTTTAGACAACAGAATGGGTGGATGAGAATATCCTTTCCAAAAATAAGCATGGCAATCATCACAACCCAAATCTTATGTCTTGGAAGAGAGGTTTATTCAAGGTGGATAGTGAAAGGATGCCTTCTTTTTATCATATCTAATATGTTTAAAATCTAAAGTAAACGATATCTCAGGAATTTCATAATTATATTATTGTTGAAATATTCAGCTATTTTTTAAAGTGTAAATTAGAGGTCTTTGATAGCAAACTGCTTTATTAAAAAGCATCAAACTTGCATTCATTGGGCAAAATAACAAGAATCATTTGTAACCATCTGCCTTCCTTTACTAAAACGATCGATTCAACCATTTATTTATTCTATAGGAAGTCATTTGTCGTAATAAACTATGTGCAAATTATTATACGCTACTTAAAAGGGATTTCTAAGATATTCCATAAATTGTACAGTCGTATTGTCAAACGTATACGACTGAGAAAACCATTTTTCGTCACAAGTGACCTACAAAGTGAGATCATTTTCACATTGTGACGTCATAAACAAGGAGCAAAACTTTATTCAGCATGTTCTATTTATAGAACTTGTGTATGTGTATGTGTGTACCAATTTTCTTTTCAATCTGATTTGTGGTTTTGTAGATATAGAGAGAGATTTTGCAAACTTTTTGATCACCCCTCGTATGTATACCCCAGATAAATCAAGATTGATAATTTACGTTACAGGCATTTGCATGTTTAAACACTGGATGCTTGACGCTTTAATCAGATAATGTACATGTTTGAATAGATAGATATAAAACTTATACATGTTTTTGGAATTTTGAAATTTTAATAATACAAGTTGTGAACACAGATTTTCTCTGACATTTCTAGCGTGTTTTCTTGAACGTAACCGTTGTTCCTCCTCTCATGGTAATTCGTCCACTTGGTAAGCATTCATTTTCATATATAACCTGTAACGACAAAAATCATCTACTTTATATTTTCCAGTATCAAGACACAAAATACAAAATACAACATTTTCAATTTTAAAATGTTTGTTTTTAGTATACACATAGAGTGCCTAGATGTACATTGGAGTGTGTAATCTGAAATTAGTTTCTCTAAATTAACAATGATATTTAGAGATTCTAATGAAGAAGGATATGGAGATAACGAACAGTATTCAATATCAAAGTTCATAAAAATCATAAACAAATACAAAATAGGAGCAGAGCAAACACGGACATCCGAAACATCAGAGGTGGGATTACGTGCCATGGAGGAGTGAGCATCCCCTGCTGACCGGTCACACCCGCCATGCGCTCATTGTAATGATCGTGAAATAACGGAAAAATCCGTCGTCAATTTAGTGTATACATAATTGACTAACAATTGGTATGATAAACGTCAGTCAGCATTTGACTCAATGATAAATTGTATTTGCTGACAAGGTCATTGTATCGACCAAAGAAATTACGAAATGATGACTTTAAACGAGACTGCTGATATTCTTGTTTCATCAATTTGCTTGTCAATAATTTACCTCGTTTTAGAAATTGTTCATGCGTAGAGCATGCCCTTGCGTATCGAATCAACTGAGATATATACACTCCGTATGCAGGTGATGAAGGTATATTGCTGCATAAGTAAAGGAAGTTGACGATAGAAAAGTTAAAGTCGTCACGTTTAGCATATAACTTAGTTGTTATGTTGCCATTAACGTCTTTTTCAAGTAAAATATCCAAGTATGAGACAGATGTGTCAGACTCTGTGGTATCTTTTATCTCAAGCTCTCCTGGATATATCGTATCGACGTAGGAATGGAAATTAACATTGTTAATTAACAATACGTCGTCGATATACCTGAAGGTCGAGTTGAAGGCCACAGCAAGTGTTTTCTTCTTTTCACGCAAGATTTTGCATAAATTCTGCTTCATATGAATACAAAAATAGGTCTGCTAATAACGGAGCGCAATTGGTTCCCATGGGAATTTAAATAGATTGTTTGAAGACCTGGTCTCCAAAAACCACATAGATATTGTCAATCAAAAACTCGAGCATCTTCTTGATGTTAACGTCAGAGTACTTGTGTGTATGTACAATCAGAATCCTTTTTAATAAAATAATTTTGCAAATGGCCAATGACCAGGTAAGTAAATTTACGAGTTCCATTTTTATTGAAGAAGCAGCTGTCAATGATATAAAAAAGATTGGATTTTAATTTATCGTGTGGAATGGTTGTGTATAAAGTTGGAAAGTCGTAAGTTTTAATCTGTTGATTTTGGTAAAATCTTGTGATTTCAAATTGTCCAAAAGTTCTTTGGAATTTTTTAGTATCTACATCTGATTCACACTACTTTTTTAATATGTAGTTGCACAGTACTCTTGAAGTTTTTCCTTCACTACTGTTAATATCTTAGTGAGGAGTAACGAAGGAGGCTTGGTTGAACATTTACTGGAACCCGCAATGTATCTTTGTTTGTAAGGATTCTTATGAAGTTTCGGAACCCAATATATATATAAGGTAGTTCAAATTCATTTTGGTTCTGTGGAATATAAAAAATATTCAAAACTGAAGAATTTCATCCTTAGAAAGCGAAGTATGAGTATAAGTAGGATTACCACCTGTGGTATTAAATCCAAGTTCTTCCAGAATACAATTTATATAATGAGCCTTACAAACGAAGACAATGTTGTTACCTGTCTTGTCGACAGGGACCAGTACGTAATGATCATGTTATCTATCTAATTCTTTTTACAAGAAATGAACGTACAGGTGTGATTTATTTTAATCCTTGATAGAGAAATCAAAGAATGGACGAAAACTTAAATATGACCGAAATACATTGTTTTAAAGAAATTAAATGATTTTATTTAAATTGATAAAAATATTCAAAATGCAATGCTCCACTCTTTTGTCTATGTCTTTTTCTATTGTGCATTTATTATTCTTTTTTTCCTGGCACTTGTAGTCCACACCTTCATTTCTTACCACAGTTTATGTATTCCTCGAACAATAACCAAGTTAATTGTCAAACATTTCCATTTTTATTAACTTGTAATGTTAGAATCTTAATTCTATTGAATGTCAGAAAAAATTGAAAGTGCAGTCTCATTAAATACACGCTTGATGAGTGTAAATTTAATGCTGTTTATAGAATTTTCAAAATAAACATTTGTTTGTACTTTTTTAAATGCACTGCACACTTAATAAAGGAGAAGAAATAAAATAATTTTTGAAAATAAATACCGATAACTAAAACTGACCGAAAAACCTTTTAAATACCGGTAATAGCTTTGAACTCTCAATTTTTTCTTCAAAAATTCAATATTGATAAAATACACCCATTTCTTCTTTAGATTTTTATTAAAAAAGCTCTATGTTTGATTGCTAGATTTTTATTTTCATGTTTTTATGAATAATAAGTTTTTGTCATTTAGATTTTTATTTAAATATTCCAAAAAAATGTAAAGGTACATGTACATTTTTAGCAATTTGATAGTTTGAATATTAAAATTTAATATCGTTTAAATGTCAATTATTTAAGGGACAAATTATATAGTTATAATCGAATTTTTCTGCATATCTTTAGTATAGGTATTTTATATTAACGCTTTATAAAACGCGAAGTGTTATAATACAAAAAGAACAACGTGTTTCAACCCAGGTTTTTCGAAGTTAACATGGGATTAGTATTGATTGATATATAATTTTGAATTTTTAAGTGTAAAAAACAGGATTGTTTCACTTTAAAAATGAAATTTAAAAAAGTGTAAAATTCAAACATATAATTTTTTTTAGCAATCAAGATAATCTGTTTGATAAATTTGCAATGTAGTCTTCATGAAAGAATAATGCATCTTTTTTATGGTTATAGAGTATACATAATCATGACGGAACTACGAGACATTCTGCTATGAAAAATTGTATGACGGCAAGGAAAATCCAGTATGTTTTAACGATAGGTAAATATTCCAGTACAAATTAAGCAACCTTTGTATCCTATCATAGCATAAAAGCTACACGAAATACATATAAACTATTTCCCAATGTACATAATTAATATTGAATTTCGCATCTTTCGACGAATTGATTTAAGTACTTGTTTTAGATTAATACGGATGTTAATGTCCATTATTCTGGTCAATTGATGCTCACTGCAGGAACTGGGTTTTAGACAAGAACATTACAAAATTATATGAATCCTTTAGTGACACAACAGAAATATTTAAGTAGGATTGTAGCTTGTTAAGGGTGAAACTTAAACTGCAAAAGAAAAACTTTCACATACCCTGCCTCTTCTCCGTACAATTTTAATTATCCATCTGTAATTCCTGTCTGAGGCAACACCTGGGACATTCACTACACTATAACAGTTACTACTAATACGCTGCACGTTCATTCTGAACGGGTTCTGTACACACGGATGTTCTACACGAAAGCGCACACTGGCTTCCGCTATGGCGTTGTACAACGTCATATCCGGTGACAACGCTACGTCTGTTTGATATAAGGGGCCATCGGTGACGTCAGTTCTCCCATCTATAATCACATGGACGTATGGCTGTAAAAAAGAAAAATTAAAATAGAAAATTTTTAAAACTTGTAATTAATAGGAAATTAATATATACGTATAAATGCATATTTGCCATTTGGCACATTGGTTCAAAAGAAAAAAAAGGTGAAGATAATTAACGAATTCTGTGAAATTCCAGAGCTGCGAAAGAGTGCTTTCTTTACCTTTGTAAAAACATTTAGCGGAAAAACTTTTATTATACAGTTATTGACTGGGTATGAGTGCCCGAGGCCACAGGCCAAGGGCAACATTTTCACTTTCAGGTCCAACAAATCATATGTTGCCCGAATCCCAGTTTATAACTGTTTTGTTATACCCTTCACTGTTCAATTAAGATTGATCAATTTAATCAATACACGCTATATTATCAATTACTTTATATCGAAAATTATGGCTTAATCAGTAAATAAAACATCAAGCTGAGACAGAACAAAATTAATTATATATTTATTGTATCACAAAAATTATTTATCATAAAACATACTCTTCCCTTCTTCCTTACCTTGCTCATATTGAACGATGATTAATTACTTGTGACGTAACAGTGACGTTGAGGTCTAACAATTCTTATGTAAGACCGATCAGCAGTGAAATTGTTAGACCGAAGTAATAAACATTTCTTTTGTTGGACTTTTTATTAGAAATAAATATATAGAAGGATATTTATAAGGGTATAACAATATTCATTATGAACTTGTAATGATCCGACATCAAGGTGTCGAATCTTTACAAACCTGTTTCCAATTCAAAGCATATATTCAAAGCGAAGGGAACATTCATTTGGCAAAATTGCTACATTTTACAAATTTGTTACATGAACATTTCAAGGTTTGATAAACACATGTTCATTTTAAAGTATTCAATGTATAATGAATCGATTTGAACGATTTTATATAATTTTAATCTAGTTAAAACATATTGCTAGATAACGATAAAAGTGAAATGAAACAAATTCACATGTCTGATAACATGTAAGGAGAGAGTCATTTTGCACATTAAAAGTTTTTTAAGAGTTATCTGCCCTTGATGAAAATTAAGAAGAATTTTTTTTCTTTCTCAAAATTTCTCTGATGAATAATTCATTTTATTTCATGCTTTGATAAAGAGGGAGTTTATGCATATTTTCACCAAGAGATTTGATTGAAATTCAAATTAATTTTTACAATATCTTATAAAAAACATGCGCTACCCATAGACTTCAATATAAAATTCGAGGTGAAATTAATTGGTCAATAATAAAAATTTTGTAAATTCCTTTGATGGAGCATTTTTATTTGATAACATCTTCAAATGCTACCATAATTTAAAATTTCGGACCATTCATTTATAAGGTAAAAAATATGGTCGTTACACATTGAATACTTTAAAGCTGAACATAGTTCTAAAAAAAGAATTTGTCCGCCATATTTGTTCCAGTTATCGTTATATCTGCAGGCCCTATAAATAGAAACGGTCACCAAGTCACTGTTCAGTGTTATGAGTTGCCACCGGTGTGCATGGACGTATGCTATTTGATAATCAGTAGCGACAAAAAATAAATGTGTACTTCTTCCAATGCAGGAGAGTAAGATACTACAGACACTTACAATATAGTTGCATAGGCCAGTGCAGTATACGAACAAACAAAAAATATGCGTAACTGCAATAAATGTAAACAAGGGTAATACAAGTTTACCAGCACGAACACGGTGATACCAGTGACGATAAAGAATTCAGGTGTAACGAATTCGAAGAGAATACCTGGGTGTTGATGTATCGTAGATGATGATATCGAAAATGGTGTATGCCTAGTTTAGAGTCGTGTTCAGCTTTTAGGTGTAGGGGAGATTAGGATATAGTGAAATTTCCGCAGGCAATTTTATGTTAATATGGCTTTCAATATCAAGAAAAGATACTAAAGGAGTTTGAAAATGCCTTGCAATACAAACCCGATATGCCAACAAAGATCCTTGAGCTTTCTTATCAATGAGCTGTGATTTTTCGTCCGCTATTTCATTATTTTGTTTGTTTCTACTCCTTGAAAGCAGAATTTGCTGTAAGAAATGAGAAAACTATGTTAACAGTCTATTTATCATTTTCCTTCACTTTCAAGAAATGATACATGCCACATGCTCTTTATTTACGTAGGTTGAGTTATTAAATTTCGCATATCCTTTTAGAAGGAAGTAAAGGTGAGAAAGTTTGAGTATTCTTTGATTGATAATAATATTTACCAGAAGAGAGTACATGATATTCGTTTTTGTTGCTGAACCCTAAAATCTTATGACAAAAGTTTATCAGAAAAATTGATTTTCCACCCACTCTATAGGATCTTTCACTTTAGAGTCAATATTTATCAATTGACTCAATGGTCACTTTATCCATTTACATCGATAAATAAGACTATAGTATTCAATTTTAATAAGATGGAACTCTTAATCAATGCACTTAGATAAGTTCAAATTGGAGTCAAGTAGGAAATATCCTTGGAATATCATGTAGAGAAGCCTTTCAATGTACTAAATACTAGTAAAGATTTCTGATAGGTAAATTCGATAATTGTAATGAATTTGGATTGAAATAAGGTGTATAATGGTATTATAGAGGTTTCAGGAAAGTAAATTATTTATGAATTGGGGATGGTTTTATAGAATATATATAGAATTAAAGATATTGCAGAATTTTTTCTGCAATTGCCGCGACGTTAATTCCCGTACTTCAAACAAGGAAAGAATTTTATTGTTTATATTTAGATCTGTATTAAAAATCATTCAAAGTAAAATTAAATTTGTTAAGTATTTTTTTTAAGAAGAATATTTTCAAAACAATTCACTTTTTGAGCAAAAGAGTATCGCCCTTACACCAAAACCCAACCCCACGGGTCTGCGAATTTATTAAAAGAATATACTTGTGGGTTTTTTTTTCAGATGTATCTTGAAGAAAAATTAAAAGGCACATTAGAATCATATTAATTTAATATGGTTCAATATCAGTGAATGTTGTCTATTTCATTAAATACAATGTTGCAATGAAATGAAATTTTAAGGTAAAGCATATAAAATGAAGCTTTCATCATGATGATTACAAATGATGATGAAATGAATCCACCAGAAAAAATTAAATACACCTAATTAGATATATTTTGGCTTTATAAGCCTTCTGAGAATTTAAATAAAATTTTAAAGTCTTTTTGGTCTGTTTTGATTTAAGATAAAATTGGTTTAAATGATGCTTTTTTTCATATGAAATTAGTATTTCTGTTTTTCTTTCATTTATGAAACGTCAAAAATGAAACGATGAATAAAATTAAAGAAGTATGCAGGGGAAAAAAGCAGTTAACTTTTTTTCTTAATGTTATAAAATGATTGTGGAAATGCTTCAAAGAGTAAATTAAATATGCACCAATTTCTTGACACAATAATTAAACAATTTGTTTATGATTCTGTTATTCTCTCTCTGTAAACTGTGTAGTACATGAAAATTGTTGGAGAGACAGATTTGATCTGAAATGATTGTCTTTCCAAAAATGATTTAAACCAAGAAACAATACATACCTTTATTATTGCCACACCATTTTTGTCAATTCCACTTTGTGATTTTCCAATATATGGCTCCAAGATAAAATTTCTTAATTTGTACGGAGATGTCAGTTTTGCACTTATTATATGAACAATTAAAATATTGAATAATATAAAAACACATTCTATCTTATCAATGTGTAAATTCATGGTTCAAATGAATTAGTTTCTATAACAATACTGTTGAAGTCAAGAATTCTTTTATAATACCTTCAATGAATATGAATGGACAATATTCTTGGATCAATACACGCCTACCACATTGGGTTCAGAAATTATGAATGAAATGCAACACCACCAAACGCTACAAGTGGCTAATATCTCCTTTGACATCTGTGCATCTCGATTTTGAACAAAGTGGCGTATTGTTCTTCATTCCGCCCGCTAGCAAAAGGAAGGGTGCTGTTATGTAAAGATACAAATTGGAGATTACACTCAATATCGATAAATTAAATCGATATAAATGAATTAAGGCTAAATATACCGTCCGTTATCTTTAGTGATAATTGCTTTCTAATTAAGTTCAGTCTTCTTCAACTACTTGTTGGATTTCCTTGACATCGATTCTACGATCACTGCAATGAAAATGCAGTTATCAATGAAAATATGTAATAATTAGAATCTATTCAATAAATAATTAAATATCACATTTTCGGAAACTTAACAAAGTGAATTTCGCTACATCATAACGTACCTTCTAATGAGATTTGAAATAACTTAATTTCGGTAAATTTTTTAAATTATCTGCACTTTCTGGAAGCATCAACCTTTTTGATATTTTTCTGAATGATATGTTACATCTTGACTTTTGATATTAATTATCAAGTCTGCTTCAGTCGATATCAGAATTATTTCTAAAGGTTATTACTCGAGGATTGGGAAGTAACAAAAGAAAAAAGTAATTGAGGATACTATTAAGTTAAGGATATTCCAGCAAAATTCATCAAAATAGTTACGTGATATATTTTATATATCTATTTCATGACCTTACTGCACGCAATGTAATTTCTTAACTTATTTCTTTGGGACTAATTACTATGAAAATGCTAACTCTTGAATTTTCTTTATGTTTTAAAAATTCCAGTCTTATCTGTCCGTGAAAATGTTCCTGTGTCATTTCCTATGTTTTTTGCTTTATTAATTATCTTTGCAAATAAAAGTTTCCTGTACGAAACTTATTTGAATACTAGAAGTACATTAGATTTAACTGGTTCAATCAAATGTATGTCCTTGTAAAAGCTGATCCCTAATTCCAATTGATTTTTCATGATTCATGTCACATATTTATGTTTTTTGACCAAAAGTCAAATTTATTCCTTTTAAAGCAGAAATGTTATAATACAGTGGAAAAACTTATTTATATAAAGACTATTTAATACACTTTAGCTACTAGATCTTTCTTGTTTTCCATATTTAACTTCATTTAGTGACACGCTATAAGCAATCACTTAGGTCTTATTTTAAACTCTATTTTTAAAAAAAAATTAAATTTTAAAGGCATATTTCAGACGAAAACATAACTCACTCTTTGTCTTGTATATCCATAATTCACAAATATGACACATTCTGTTATATCTTCCTTTTTCAAATAAAGAATATTGGGAGAGAGTCCTAATTTTGGTAAACCGTTTAAGAAATTAAGTTTTAAAAGCACCCTCCACCAAAAAAAATGATAAGTAAGGTATTTTAGTGATCCACATAAATCTTTCATAATAATAATAATAATACTTTCGATTTGTGGATCAAAATTATCTGATATCAATAAACAATATTAATTATATTTCTATTCAAACAATTATTTTAAACACCTTTGCTTGTTCTAAGATACTGGATTCATTTTAGAAATTTTAATCCAGTTATTATTATTTTCTATCCAAGATTAGAGACGTGGCTACATATATATATATATATTTAAACACAATGTATACATTGCTTCTTTTAATTCCATTTAAGAAAATATATTTTGTCTTTGAGTAAATGTTATGAAACAGCAAACGGAATCTTTCTATAGATATTCCTAACATTTGTGTTATTTTATCATAATTTGTTCAAGGCTTCTTTTAATATATAATGCATGTATTTTTAATTTCTTGCAGATAATGATAAAAGTCTACATTTCTGTATAGTCGTGACTTGATTTAACTTTAAAATAATTAGAAAACACCAATTTTAACATACAGTGTATTTTGTCATTTTTGAGGCAATTTGTTGATACGAAAAGCCGCAAGACATAAAAAATAGATTGAGAGTAATGGTGGCGACAACATATATCCCCTTATACATATACTTAACCAGCTGGAAAACTTTAATTATAATTAGTAATTCTAACAAAAATTAACCATATTTTATTCATGTTTTGATGAAGTTATTTTTTTAAATTATAAATTTCAACTCTTGCTTCGATTCCCTTTGTTTCTTTACATGTTTCAAACTACATATGTACCAACAAAAATTGTGTTAAACGTGAGGGCTTTTCTGACGTAAACGTGCCTTTTTTATGTTGCCATAACCATTGTCACCCGTTTACTTGGCTGGTTCCATCTAGCAAGTATTACGTATGAGCAACTTAAAAAACAAGGCAAGTTATAAAATAAAATAAGTTGGTGAAAAAAAAATCCAACAGTCTCGTTTAAAGTCAAACATTTTGCATATTAAAGTCAATGACATTGGCAGTAAATAAATCTTTCATTAAGACAAATGCTGACTGATGTCTTTTTGCCATTGAAATTGTAGGGTCATTACTCCTATAATGAATTATTTACGATGTGTTTCCTTTTTCCAACATGACAAGGAGAACACAGTGGGTTAGACCGGTTGACAGAGGAGACTTACTTCTGCATGACACCTTATTCCATCTCTGATTTTTTAATGTACATGTTTGGTCTTCTTCTACATTGTCTTTTAAGCTTAATCGCCGTTCTCTTTTTTATTTCATTCTACGGGTAAAGTCATTCAAATGAGAAAAATTCTTTCTTGAAATACTATCGCTTTTCCCTTTAATAATTATATTTAATTCCCAATTAACAGTTATAAGGTTCCCGGGCTTTAAGGATTAGTGAAACAAACATTAAAACCGATGTGGGAGTTTCTGTCTCTGTTGACCGGTAAGAAAAAATGTCTCTTCTGAATTAATTCGAGGAAACGTACCACATCATCCTTGATTTGGAATCACAACCTGCAATTCAAAGGAAAAAATGATTACTCCAGGGCTTCAAAAGCAAATAATTTAGCATGTTGCGAATTTCATAAGCTAGTTAAACAAAAATGCATACACGCAGATATTTACTGCAGCTCTAAATAAGAATTATCTATTATCGTGTCCCCACTAGCTCTGCAATGATAAGTTAAACTGAATCAAGTTCCATATAACTGGGTGACTGGGTTATATCTTACAATCATATAATTCATATATAAGGATGCATTCTGCTGATTACTCCGATGTGTCAGCCATTAAATAATGGAATTAATATTTCTCTTGTTTTTTTCCATCAAAATATGCATAAAGATATTTCCCCTTAACCCCTAATTATATATTTTTACTTTATAATTTTTAAATAATTTTATGAACTCACTGTAGACAGGTTATTTCGACTTTTAATGATGGCAAACTATTTTGTCCTGTTTCAAATACGCCCGCTGGATGGTATGTTTAAGAAAATATAGCGTTTTCTGTGAGTTTCCTCGACTTACATCGCTCACATTTGTCTAGGGCGAAAAAAGGCGAAAATTAAACGGGGCGAAAAATGTCCCTGTATACAGTATATCAAAGAAGGTTTGATTCTAAGTTATAAGTTTTTAAGGAAAGAACTGTTTCTTTTATGATCATATGACAAATCTTGATGAATTTACAATATGTTTTTGTTTTGCTTTATCGAGTATAATGGTTTCAATCATTGCAAATTGATAAAATTAATTAATAAAAGAGTAGAATTGCGTCCCAAATATGATTCTTGTTTACTATAGTGCACTTGTACAGTACCAACATGTATTCGTTTTTAGATAATAAAACTTTTAATCATCTAGCTACACAATACATTGATTCCCATCATCTTCTTCTCTGTTCCTCTCTGTGTTTAACGAATCTGCTTTACTCTGCAGCTGATTTGTATCATTACTAAAAGTCAGATAAAAAATTCTTTGCTCACAACATTTGATCGATTTTAACAATTGCTCTGTGTACTTTAGAAGTATAGACAATCGTTAATCTCTTTAGGACAATTGACTCAATATACACTTTACTACTTCCTTAACAGCTATTTAACTGCTTGAACAAAGAGAAATAATTGAAATTTTGATGGTTGATTGTCTAAATATCTGCGTGATTTATACATTGCTACTGGTCTTATCAATAGTGGCGTTCTTAAATACATATGGACCATTGTTACAGGGAAGGGTTTAATTGTTAGATAAAATTAGAAATGAGGAATAAGCCAATTGCAACTATGAATTTGATACTATTCCACTGCCTTTAGGTATCTTGAGAAATATGGAATACAGCCTAGGTTATCATTGAACCCACCCTACAAATTCAAAGCCTTACAGGAGAAATATGTGACCACAAATTAAATTTAAAACACACTCTTTTGGATTTAACTTAAGGATGAATTTAAAGAAAAGTCACCTATTTTACACATCCCTTATTATTAATCAGTATCAAATATATATTTTAATTTTTCTTTCATCATTCATAGATTTTTATGGAGAAGTTATGAGTGAGTAGTTCTTGATAACTACAAATACAAATAGAGAGACTGTAATCATTTTCCAAAGAACGGAAAATCTCTATTGATAGCTAAACTGGTTTTCCTTAGATTTCTGTTATGCTTGTTTTAAATTATACGTAACATAAGTTTTGATAATGATATAAATTAATACATTTGTAAAAGAAAAAAAATCTTTTTCTGATTTTATCAGTCTTTTTCTCTCGCTGTATGAATGAAATATATTGAGATTACGAACAGTATTAAAGGTCAAAAGTCCATTATACAATACAAATAAGGCAAGGAGCAAACACGAACCTCTTAAACATCAGAAGTGGGATCGGGTACCATGGCGGAGTGAGCATCCCCTGTTGACCGGTCACATCCGCCGTGTGCTCCTGTGAAAATAATGGAAAAATCCGTCGACAATTCCATTTGTAAATATGGTCAACAATAAGTAAGAAAAACTTCAATCAGCATCTAATTTAATGATAGATTCTACATGAATTTGCCGAAAAGATCAGAGAACTTTCGAAACGACAACTTTTTTCGACTGCTGATATCGTTTCATCAACTTGTTTGTCATGATATACATCGTTTTATAAATTGTCGATACGGAGAGCATGCCCTTCTTTATCAAATCAACTGATACACATGTTGAATCTTTTATCTTTTATTTGAAGCTCACCGGGAAATATCATTTTAATATTCCAGTTAAAGTAAATAAAGGGGTTTGGTAGCGGACTTATAGAAACTAGCTTTGTACTTATATTTTTGTTTGTAATGATATTCATGCATTTTGAAATCCGGTATATGTATGGAAAATGTACATGTAATCAAATTAATTTTGATTGATAGAAATCTTTAATGACATAGGTTTTGAAGAACTTTTTCCTTGAAAAGGGAGTTATGGGTGTAAGCCGGAATACCACTTGCAGATTTAATTCCTTGTTTCTCTAAAATATATTGAAAAGAAAAAGAAACGCAGGGCAGCATAATTTGCAAAATTATTTTGACTGCATGACCGAAAAGTACGAAAACTGCTCAGATTAGTATCTAGCTTACAGTGCATCAAAATCGGTGTCAAGATTACTCAACCGTAAAATTTATGACGGGAAAGTGCCAAAACACGTACAAATTGATGACGGCAAGTTGAATTGATGCACTTGAGGTATACAAATTGTTTTTCAATATTCATAGTCTACATGAATTTCTTGAAATCTTACTACTGTACAGCTTAGAGACGTTCCATGAGGTCTTGTTTTTACATTGTCTTAGTAAGGACAGGGGTATTAAGGGGTCGCTATGCGGTTGCTTGTGATTTCCCCCATAGAACGTCTTATCCGTCGTCAGAAAGGGCCTGTAATGGTTTCCAACCAACTGTGACGATGACGTTGACGCGAAACAGAGTCACGTTAAGATCATGTTATTCATTTTGCCACCTGTTTAATTGCCACCTTTCTTCCACCAAAAACTGCTATTAATATGGTAGGCATCATAATGATAAGATTCAACCTAAAACTGAAAGAAACCGATTACGCGATATGAGCTGGTCAACTTTACGTTGGTTTTCCTGTCACTTGCGCATGAGCTTGCCGTTTTCCTAATTTTTTCATGTAAGGGAGAATCTAGGTGTGCGAGGAAGACATTGAATTCGATTTTCACTTCTCGGGGGTATTTTCATATTAGCTTTAATAACTCATTTGAAAGAACTGTTGATAACGAACAGTGTTCAAGCTCAAAAGTCCATAAAACAATACAAAATAGGAACAGATCAAACACGAATCTCCAAAACATCAGAGGGGGGATCAGGTGCCATGGAAGAGTGAGCATCCCCTGCCGACCGGTCACACCCACCATGTGCTCATTGACATGATCGCTAGAGAACGGAAAATATTTCGTCGTCAATTCAGTGTGTAAATAAGTATGACAAACGTCAGTCAGCATTTGACTCAATGATAAATTGCATTTTATGTTTCCTCCATGCTCACCGCAGCTCTGTTTTTTTTTGCTGAGACATAATCAAATAAAATTGTATTTGCTGACAAGGACATTATATCGACTACAGAACTTACTTTAAACGAAACTGCTCATATTACTGTTTCATAAACTTGTTTGTCATGATATACATCGTTTAAGAAATTGTGCATATGTAGAGCATGCTCTGGCATAACGAATCAACTGTATAAACACCTTATGAGGGTGATGAAGGTATATTACTGCATAAGTAAGGGAAGTTGACGATTTAAACGTTCAAGTCATCGCTTTTATTATAAAGATTGCTTGTAAGATTGCCCTTAAGGTTTTTTTCAAATATGAACAATAAGGCAAAATTAAGTAGGAATTTGGCTAAATTTTATGTAAAGAAGATGATAAAAGTTTTAAAGGAAAAATGAAAAATACAAAAGGTAAATTAAAATTAATTCACTTTTAAAGTTTAATTACCCTGCGTTTCTTTTTCCTTTCAGTAAACAATTCAGATATTGAGTCTGTCTTAAAAACAAAGACAATTTTGTTTCCTGTTTTAGTACATGTACAATTGTAAATATTGATTGTGTATTCTATCTATTTCTTGTTCCACTTCTGCATTGTGGAAGTCAAAGGATATACAGTTTTCAAATTGCCCCTCAATCGTATAATGCGAGAACTTAATATGCATCCGATATTTTTAAACTATTCTGACAAAATATCAAGGTAATTTTTCATATTTGGTCCATCTTTTAACGTAATATTCTAGAGAATTCATGATACATGTATTTATGAAACTAAAACAGCAGTTAAAAGGTGAGGGTCCCCTCTTAATAAGTGATTTCAGATCCGTATTATTAATTTGATTTATGTCAACAGCGGGACTATGCTTGTATAGTAAGAAGAACATGAATACATTGAAAATTGTGTTTTAGATGATTGATAGTATGTTTTTATTGATTTTTGGGGTGTTGAGTGTGGAGAAGTTAATTCAAATATATAAGCATCTTTGAATTATCGAAAACCTTATAACAATCAGCATAGCTGTTTCATTTCATTATGAGGTCCTAACAGAAATGTTATTTTTAATTATGAAATAGACTGCACCTTTTGTCTTCTTAACTTATTCACAGAGAAAGTGGGACGTGAACCTTCCATAAAACAATTTGATAAAGTTTTTTTGTATCAAATTACGTCCTTTTTATAACAACTGTCTCCTTGAATTGGATTCTTAGACTGTCCTTGAGATTTAATTGCCCTATTGACATTTATGTTCCAATTTTTAAGATTATGATTACATAAATTTCATGTAAATGTAGATGATTTTTTTATTGGATGGAAATAATGACAGGAATTTAAATTTGATCTTTATCTTAATTTTTATTAGGTTTTTTAAAGAAAAAAAAACGGACGTAGGAAACCAATTTATTAAAACACTTCTGATCATCTTCGGCTTAATCAACCTTTAAAAAAAAAGAAGAAAAAGGTTTTTAAAAGTGGGATATTGCCAATCAAGTGTTTAGATTTGTTCCACTGTTGTGAGAAGACATATCATAAACACTTAGGGAGCAAACACACACACACACACACACAAAGAGAGAGAGAGAGAGAAAGAGAGAGCATTGCGTATAAACAATTTTATTAAATTGCATCAGAAAGAGTTTATACATTCAATTTTGAAATTATTCTGATATTTCAAGGAGAAATATTTTGGATTTATAGCTAATGTAATGCAACTAAATGGATAAAAATACAACAATTTATTATTCAATAAAGTTCAATTAACCTGTCAGAAAATAAGATTTGTGGGATACAAAATGCGTTTTCTGATAATGCCAAAGAAGAGAGATAAATTAAAGAAGCGATAATTCAAGAGAACAACAGAACTTAAGGCAAAATTATTCAAAACATTGTTTACTCATAACTTTGTACGATAATGGTAACTAAGCTTGAAAAACATATAAACATACGATACAAACAATTATGGAAGTTTTTTAGAATAAGAATTTAATTGGTTATCATAAAGTTGATAGATACGTTTATTGTAGTGCAATGATATGCAGAATTAAAAGGGATGAATCACATAAATACTACAATCAATACAAATAGTGAACAGGCATAAACACGGACCCGTGGAAATTCTATAAATATTTCACTTCTTAGAGCTAAGAAATAGTCAATATGTAAACCCATCAATAGCTTTAATGAAATTGATCTCTGAGATAAAATCTTGAATCTTGGCAACGTCAAACGAAATCACTAGTACGTTTTATATTAGTACTCGTAAAAACATAGATGCAAATCAAAAACTAGAAAAGTGTGTTAACAGGCGCAGAAGAATCAGGAGAGGTGAATTAGGAATTAAAGTGAATATACTTAAAGAAAAAATGAATTAAGATATATGAACCTGGATATCCAATACAAAATAATCATCAAATACTTCAAAATGAAAGTATGCATCTGACAGCATACAATTCACAAGAATCTTTTGAGTAAATTTATCTTTGTTTGATCAGTAAGGGAAATATATATACGAGGGCTGTTCAATGAATAATGTCCTCGGTGCTCAGAAAGAAGCAGAAGACGTTGTTCAATGATTTAGTTTTAATAATTTAACTTAAAATTCTCTTTCAATTAAAACACATGTCGATAAATTTTGATCACCCAACTTTTGATTGTTTTTAGAACTCATTTTTGGGTATGACCCTTAGTATACTGGAAAATGGCAGATCTTAAGATTTCCTGGACAAGTTTCGTCGTTCTGAAATGTGTTTATTCAAGTTTGGAAAATGAAACAAGTCAAAAGGCGAAAGATCTAGCGAATATTTTTAATGTGAAAACATTTCACTTCCTGTTTATCCCAAAACCTCCTTTATTCTTCAGGGCGTGCGGGTTCGGACGCTGTCATGAAGAAATTTAATGTAGTGGATTCCTGATTCTGGTTCCTTCCTCTCATTAACCTCTCGTTTTTTGCAAAATAAATTGCTTTCTAGACTCTTCCAGAAACTAAACTGCCTCCCCGAATACGAATTTGAACAACAAAACCACTAATATTAAAGAAAATTGCATATAAATCTGTCTTTATGCTCTTGCAATGCTTTGCTCTTTTCAGGTACATCTTATTGTTTATCTTGTCTCGAAGGTTTTAAGCAATAGATTCAAGTCTCATAATCTGTTTGAATTTCAAACAAATTTGGATAACTACAATTTTTCATTTTTAAAATAATTGTTTAAATATTCTTGCACGCTGTCGTTTTCACTCATTGTTAGAAACATAGGGTCACTTTTTAGTACTAAGTGTTTTTACTGTCAAACGTTTCTTTTAAACAGTGTGAACTACTCCAAAAATGATGTCTATCAAATTTGCTATGTGTCTTAAGTCAATCATCATCAGTGATTATTTGTTTAAAATTGGCAAACAGTACATGAGTTGTTATAATTTTTGTTGTAAAGGACGGTACCCATTTTTGATGCCCATTATATAATTTTTTATCATTTAAATCCAACTGCTGATATGTCTATAAAACAGACATTGGTTGCCGTAATTGTTACATATTTCAGTGAATATTCCTTTGGGATTCTTGGCGAGTTTTACAGCAGCTTGTATGAAGCTTTTTAATTTCACTCTAGTTTACTGATTCTTTACCATTCGTTTAATATGGAGTGTCTCGAATAGCCCTTGTTTTCCAGCTTCTCACAGTGAAACTATGTGATGAAAAGTGGTCACATAAATTGTTATAAATTCATTAAAGATTCAATAATGCGAAAAAGTCAAGCTTAATGTCATATGATATCTGTATTGTATGGAATCCTATGTCTGTTTTATAGAAAAATGAGCAGATGAATTTAAAGGATTAAAAATTGAATAGTGGGCATCAAAATTGGGTACCGTCCTTGTCAACAAAAATTATAACAACTAATAAACTGTTTGCCAAATTTCAACAAATAATCACTGATGATTGACTTAAAGACCCTGAGCAAATTTGATAGACATCATGTCGGGAGTAGTTCACACTGTTTTAATGAAATGTTTGACAGTAAAAAAAAAAAAGCATAAGACTCAAAGGTCACCCTATGTTTCTAAAAATGAGTGAGAACGACAGCGTGTAAGAATATCTAGTAAACAATTATTTTAAAAATTCTACAATTGTAGGTATCCAAGTTTGTTTAATATTCAAACAGATAATGAAACTCGAATCTATTGAACAAAATTTACAATAAGATGTACTTGACAAAAACAGCAAAGGTCTGAAAAAGAGCAGAGAATTGCAAGAGAACAAAGACAGATTTATATGCAATTTTCTTTAATATTAGTGGTCTTGTTGTTCAAATTCGTATTCGGGGAGGCAGTTTAAATTCTGGAAGAGTCTAGAGAGCAATTTTTTGCAAAAAAAATCGAAAGGTTAATGAGAGAAAGGAACCAGAATCAGGAATCCACTACATTAAATTTCTTCATGACAGCGTCCAAACCCGCACGCCCTGAAGAGTAAAGGAGTTTTTGGGGATACTGAGTAAACAGAAAGTAAAATTTTTATCAAATTAACAATATTCGCCAGATCTTTAGCCTTTTGACTTGTTTCATTTTCCAAACTTGAAAAAAAAACCTTTCAGAGGGAAAAACGAGACCAGGAAATCACAAGATCTGCTATTCTCCAGTAATGAGTTCTAAAAAACAATCAGAAGTTGGATAAAAAATTTTACGGAAAAGTGTTTAATTAAAAGAGAATATTAAGTTAAATCATTAAGACTAAATCATTGAAAAGCGTCCTTTGCTTCTTTCCGAGCAACGAGGACATTATTTATTGAACAGCCCTCGTATTTTGTTAAAAACATTCTGAGTACTCTGGAATTGATATTAAAAAGATGCATGAGTGTTTGATTAACAATATTTCATATTTAGTTTTTTGGAGATTCCTTCTTCGGAAAATCTGAGGGAATGCCGACCTCGTTATGAGTAGACCTATTTTTGTATCTATAAGAAGCAAAATTTATTCCAAACTTATGCTATTGAGAAGAACTCGACATTTAGGTATATTGATGTCATATTTTCAGTTAACAATAGTTAACCTAGTCCATTGATATGTCGACATAATTTATTTCAGTGAACTTGATAAATACCACAAAGACTTTGATATGTTTCGTTTCATTTGATATTTTACTTTTAAAAAGTGACGTTTATGATAACCTAACAACAAACCTTTACGATAAACGGGATAACTTCATCTGACATCATTTTTTTTTCTTTTGGCAATCCCACCCCTTACTTTTGAAGCAATATACCCTTATAATATGCGTATTGGGTTTATGTCTTTCAGTTGGTCCGATAAACCAGAGCATGATCAACAAGTTGATGAAACAAGGATATCAAAAATTTCATTTAAAATAATCATCTCACAAGTTCTATGATAGAAACAATAGACTTGTGAGCAGGGGACGCATGGCGGGTGTGACCAGTCGACACTGTCACAGGGGGTGCTTACTCCTCAGTGGCACTTGCAACGCTGACGGTTAACAGCTCCATGCTTGTTCTGCTCCTGGTTCGTATTTTTTCAATGAATTTTGAGCTTGTGTTCGTATTTTAATTGACTGATGTATAGAAAAAGGGAGCTGAATTAACATATTTAATGTGCATCTTTTGGAAAATCGGATTAACGGTTGTTACCAGTGTTGATGCGCCATGTTCTCACAATGCATAAATTATAAATTACCAACTTGAAAAATGGTTGCATGCATTTACAATATAGAGAAATGGGATTCTTGAATATTTTTGATATATCAGGAGTTGTTTATTTAATTCATTCTGAAATATGCATTGCTCTATTCTTCTCGAGTCCTGTTGAATATTGGTCGTTAGATGTCTGCTCAATCAAGTTTATTTAGGTAGCCATTAAATTGACTAGTTCCACATAATTATTTTCTTGTGTGTAAATGTTACAAAACAAAACGATTTTCTAAGTGAGAAGGAAAAGAGCACAATACTTTAAATTTCAAAGTTTTTGGATTCTAGATTTTTTAAAAAAGGAATCTTTTATTTTATGTTTGAAAACAACCATCTAAATCAGCGTCATTTGTCTGATTTAACATTTTTACAATTAATTCAAAGTGCTTTCAAGTTAACTTTCACGATTTACGTAATATGTTTCTCGCACGCAATCAGAGTGATTGGATGTTAAAGGACAATATATCTTTAGACAGACTCAGCATGAAATAAAAAGCCAAAAGAAAAAAAAAGAAAACAAGCAAACATCTTTGGCATATCAGTTAACATTTTGTTGATTTGATATATTTATTCACCACCATTTTGTATTTACTGTTGATAAACATTCAAAAGGTTTTTGCATTATATTGGAACGCGTAGTTTATATTAGTAAATAAGCAATTTTATTTTTCTGTGTGTTTATGTACGAGTCAATAACCGGCATTTGATTACGTGATTTCAAATGCTGCGATCGAACAATTTTTCATCTACTTAAGCGTAGGTTTTTACCTGCAAATATAGCAAAAAATGACATAATTTGACACATAATTTATATTTATATTTCATAGCTGTTATATTCCTGTCTCTGTATCAATTTATATATATTTATAAATAGTTTCATCGCCCTTCCCAATTTTTCCTCTAAATTGAACCAACAACCAAGAAACGAGAATCAAATTAGGAAACTAATATCAGTAAATCAGAGGTTACACTAGATTCCACGCTTTTGTGGGGCATAGCCCTGATTTTCACTGAAAATGCTTTGGAGATCATTTATAAGTAATTTTCATTTGTTTTATGACATTTACTGCTAAACGAAAAATACTTTTAGGAATTCACAAAAATTAATTAAATTACCTCGTCGGGTTTATAGAAAAAGAAAAACATAACTTAACAAATGCTGTTAACAGAGAGTATTTTTTTTTTTACTTTTTGGGGTTATTAAAATTATACGTAAACAATCTCGCATTGGTGATTATTATTTCAACGAGGCCTCTTTCTTTACTCACTAAAATATTAACTGTAGTAGAGAAACTTAAGGAGTACTGTGCAACAATATTAAATTATTTAAAAATGATGTAAATCGGATGTAAATATTTAAAAATTCCAAAGAACTTTGGAAAAAATTTAAATCACAAAATTTAACCCAAAACCCAACAGCATAAAATGAATAAAGACTTTTCAACTTTATGTACAACCATTCCCCGCGATAAATTAAAGTCCAGTCTTTTTCATATCTGACTTTGACAGCTGTTTTTTTTTTTCAATAAGAATGGAACGCTTAAATTTACTTACCTTGTCAGTGGTCATTTGCAAAATTATTTTGTTAAAAAACATTCTTATTGTACGCAAAAGTACTCTGAAGTTGATAATGAAAAGATGTTTAAGTTTCTGATTGACATTATCTTTGCGATTTTTGCAAACCAGGTCTTCAAATAATCTCTATGAATTCCCATGTGTGCAATTGAACCCGTTATAAGCAGGCCTATTTTTGGATTCATACGAAGTAGAATCTGTCCAAAATCTTATACGTGAAAAGAAGAAAACACTCGCTGTGGCCTTCAACTCGACATTCAGCAAATACAGTCTCTCATTGAGTCAAATGCTGACTGACGTTTTTCATACTTATTGTCAGGCCAGAACATACATGCTGATTTGTCGACGGATATTTCCGTTATTTTCCGGTCGCGACAAAATCAATCTTACGGCGGGTGTAGCCAATTGGCAGGGGATGCTCACTTTTCCATGGCACCTGATCCCACCTCTGATGTTTCGAGGTCTGTGTTTGCTCTGCTCCAATTTTCTATTTTTTATGCACTTTTGAACCTGAATACTGTTCCTTATATCATACTAGTATTTCATTAAATTGGATCTGTACTCGTCTTTTTGGTTTTGTGAATTAAACATGAAATACTCTCTGAAAAAAATATTCTTCATGCTGAAGATATTTCAAATTATGATCGAATATATTAATGAATGTTTTAATATATATATATATGCGTCTTATCGTCTTTGATACCGTATTGTCTTTTAAAAAATGCATATATTATACTTTTGCAAGGTCTATCATAAAGAACAAAATTGGTTTTGGCTAATTTTCTAGGATTTTTAAAAATGTTTTATGACATCCTAGGATTCAGAAAAAAACTATTAATTTGAAATTCGCATTGTTTAAACAATAATCTGAATTCATTGAACTCTTACTAGGTTGTGGGGTTCTTGGTAATGCTGACGATCCCCTCGGTATACATTCGCCACGTACGTACACCTTAGCAGTCACTTTCAAATGTCGAGTTTTACTATCGTGCTAGTGCCTATTACATGAAACAAATAATTGTACATCAAATGTCAGTTGCTTATTTTCTGTTATAGTAAATGATAATTTCTAAACATGGTAATTTCATCAGTAAGGCATTGTTTATATATCACTCTTCGTGGGTTAAATACGTATAACTTTTTAAAGGAAAGTAAGCTTTTTTACACAGGTACTTGCCGTTGGATCTTGGTTTATACATGTATATTATATGTACCTTATTGATATGTAAAAAAAAAAAAAAAGTACATATCAATAAGGTTCATAAATATTTATAAACCAAGACCCAAGTACCTGTGCTTTTTTACTATGTGTCTCTCATTTGATTTCATGTACATGTATGAAATACATGTAAGCGCACATCAATGCACAAGGTCATGTAAAACATAATTAAAAGATAAGAATACATTGATTTGCCTTTAAACATCATAAAGATTTGCTTGATGTAGTCACTCCATTTTGACTTGCAGTTTTGAATTTAATAGGAAATTAATATATATTTCCTTTTATTAAATTACTCACAGTGTTGGATAACTCTTGTCTTCCGTCCTAACTTTTAAATACGCTACATAATATGCTTCATGACAATAAAGGAATGGGATGCTACATGTAACAAAATCCACTGCAATCAGGTCTTTGAAAAATCGTATAAATATGCTCTAAAAAACTACCCCATCTATAATTCTTTTGTTCGTTACTGGCATATAATTCAAAATGCATTCTCAACATATGGCCTATTTTAATACTAGTATATTAATAGAACATTCTAATTGCGTGTACTTTTTCCAAGATGTCTTTGTCTTTAAACATTAATCCTTGGGGTAAATGGAAAGTACCCTACGCGATGTAAAAACCTTCGATTTACGCCGCCGATTTTTTGTCGCTCACTTCAGGTATTTTTTGTTGTATTTTATGCTTTTTCAGCTTTTAGAATGATATATAAATAATCTAATATTTTTCTCTTAATATTGATATTTCTTTACCTTTATACGGCCCGAAACAGTCCTTTATGGTCTTGGAATGTCGGTTTTAAAGATTCCCATTTCGACGTCCCTAATACCAAGAACGACCATTTTGGAACCGTTGAAAGGTAAATAATATATCATGAATAAAAGTTAAATGTATGGTTAATTATTGGATACAATTTTTAAAGCTATAAGGAAAGCCTTAAATACACGAAAAAATAACTGAAGCATATGAACTGAGCGACAAACATCGGCGGCGTGAATCGAAGGTTTTTTATAACCTCTTTGCTTTCCTAGCTGTCCGAATTTTCTCAAGCAGAGGGCTACAGCTATCTGTGTTCATGTGGAAAAAAGAAGACGCATATTTCTAGTGTTCTCTTGCACGAAATTATATATTCCTCCAAGAAATTATATATTTAATGCGATTTTTAAGGAATTGCTGTCTAGTTAGTAGAGTATGTCAACCCCCTTAACAAAATACTCACCTTCTGGCAACATCTTCAGAAATCTGGCATTATTGCCGCAATATTGTAGCATTATTCTGGGAATACATTGCGGCAATATTGCGGTAATATCGTTTTCGTATGTAAATTAGATTTGCTGCAATATTGCAAGAAAAGCGTTGCGGCATTATTGCCGCAATATTGTAGCAGCATTCTGGCAATACATTGCGGCAATATTGTGGTACATGTAATATCGTTTTTCGCATGTAAATTAGATTTGCGGCAATATTGCCAGAAAAGTGTTGCGGCAATATTGCTGCAAGGCGATTGCAGTGCATGTATTATTTGAGGTTTTGCTGCAGCAATATTGGGGCAACACTACAATACTACATAAATTTGTTATTAATAGAAATAATGATCTATCAATCTAACAATTAACAAACTGTGCTGAGGAACATAAAAATCAATATAGCAAGCTACATTATCAGTAAGAAATAGGTACTTCTGCTATTCTTTGAACAGTTAGAAAAATTATGCTGATCATCATAATAAAAATCAAGATGTGTTTGTGAAACATTATGTGCCCGGCGGCAACAAAGTTCGAAAAAGCTATTTTTAGCATAAAGGTCGCATTCAAGGTCGCGAGGTCATTGACCTTGGTGTCATTTGAAAGAACTTAATCAAAATTTATGGCAGAGGATCAAAAAGCCTATGTTTAGCATAAAGGTCAGAGTAAAGGTCACAAGGTCATTGACCTTGGTGTCAATTAGTGGAGAACGCATACCAAATATGAGGTCTCTATCTATCATGGTTCAAAAGTTAAGTCAAAGAATTTTGAAAAATCTATTTTAAGCATATTGGTCATAGCCTAGGACACAAGGTCATTGACCCTGACGTTGTTTGAAAGAGCTTAATTAGTGGAGTATTCAAACTAAATATATAGTCTCTATCTCTCATGGTTCTAACATTATGACGAATATTCAAAAAAGCTATTTTTAGCATATAGGTCACAGTGAAGGTCACAAGGTCATTGACCTTGGTGTCATTTGAAAAAACTTAATTAATGGAGTATGCATACCAAATATGAAGTTTCTCTCTCTAATTGCATGGTTCAAAAGTAATGGCGATCGAGGGTTAAATTTACAAACAGACAAACAGACAGGAAAAAAAACAATATTCGCCCCCGATCTATTAATCCGGGCGCATAAAAAATGTGTATAGAAACAATACTAATATTCCACTGTGAAAATGTCAAGCAATTCGATCTGCATTAATTTTCAAATAACCTTATAACTAGCTGCCTATCACATGATTCCCAAATGCCAATCTGTATAATGTATAGCTTGTTTGTAATTTACAACATATATAGATTCAGTTTTCTTTCAGGTATTCAAATTTAAACAATCAGTTCATTATATATGTTCATGCATTTAATTGATACCATGCATTCATCTTTTCTTGAAACACCATGATCAATATACAGACATGCATACAGGTCTTGCTAGTATACATGCATCACAAGCACTAGTTGAAATACATAAAAAAAAATTCCTATTTTATCTCCATATAGAATCATTCATCTCAAAAAGAATATGGTTTTGACTTACCAAGTCTGATAGATATACCATGAAAACAGAGTAGACATTCCTATAATTCGATCTTTCAAAAGGCCATGTCATGGAAACTGCTGAAGTTCTTTTTTTCTGGCCATTCCACATTATTCAGTCTTACTACTCATCTTGTCTAATCCTACTGTACACAATAAACAACTCCAATTAACTTGATACAAGTTAATAATGAAGCAAAACATGCTTGCCTTTGAATTCCCTCTACTTTATTTAAAAAGAGGAAGTAAACAGCTGAGCATGCTCAACAAATGCCTAATGGGTAATCCTAGATGTTGCCAGAAAGTTTTTTTTTTCTGGCAGTATTGCCAGAATGTTACCAGAAGTTGTTGCAGCTGGCGGCGATATTTCACTAACCCAAAAAAGCTTGTTTCTGGTGACAAAAATGTTTTGCTGCAATGCTGCCGCAATATAGCAGCAATATTGCTGCAACAATTTTACTTTGGTAAGGGAGGGCATCAACGATAGTTGGTAACGTTGAATAATTTGCATAACAGGCGAAGCGGAGCATCCCTGATTCCCCTCGCAGAGAGCGTCTAAATCACGGTAGAAAACGACATCGATCTCGAATTATAAAAAAAAACCGTTGCGAGTGGATAATTATGGTATTTAGAAAGATAAAACTACACGTCGGGTGTTATGTTTGACTATTTTATTGTATTCAGTTCAAATACATATAAATAGTTATAATTCATGTAACAGATGTAATAAATATAATGCAAGTCCAACAACTCTGGTAATATCAAGAATTACAGCATGCATGTTAAATGCATTATACAACCATTAAAAAAATATCAAAAAGCGATGCATATACGATCAAATATTGAGCAATTTTGTCATAAAATAACTTTTCAAAGTATTAACAAAGACAGATCATTACAAAGGTACATGTAAAAGAACGTATCATTCTTACAATGTAGTTGTCTACATAGATATTAACAAATGTGTTTCTCGGGTAGATTTCAAGACCTATGATCTACTTTAGGTAATTTGCTACTTCCTACATGTATGTTACGTAAAATTAAAACATTTCTCAGGTTTTTTTTCCAAACATGTACAAAAGCATTGTTTTAGCTTAGATTACAGTATAAACACATATACCAACATTATCCTCTAATGCACGTCGTTTTCATCAAGTGAGATCATTTTTTTTCACAATATACAATTAAAATAAGTACATGCATTACAAAATGACGATATTTGCATTCAGACTACTGAAAAATAATTTTGTTCGTATACTCTTTCATCACTCTTTCTCTCTCACACAACCCTGATGGGACTGTAGCTCTGTCGGTTTGATGATTTACAGATCTATTCTAGCGAATGGGGGAAAGGATTGTGTCTACATTGAAATACTTCAGAATTCAGTATCTTAGTACTTTCTTAACGTGATTAGTTGAAATCAAATCAAAACTTTAAGTTTTTTTTTTAACATTTTCAAAATGACTTTTTTTTTATAGTAATTATGGCAATACGATATTCTAAACATTCAAGCAATGTTAAGATTCATGTATCTAGATGTAGTCTAGTTGTGTCCCATGTTTTATTTCAATAGGATCCAAAATGAAAAAAATATATTTGCAACACCATTTGTCTTATAGTTTAACTTAAATATGTTTACAGACAGACAGACAGATAACTGGACAGACGTCAGACACCTTATCAATGCATACCGGTACAGAGTTATTTTTTCCTAATGTAGAGAGCTAAAAAATCTTAAAATGAAACCCTCCGTTCCTGAATTCAAACATCCATTCCACGGACGAATTTCTGCACTTTTCTCACCCCTTTCACACGCCATACTCCCTGAATCATCACAATTAAGTTTTTTGACATTAATCACCTCCTTAAGTACTGTTCCCTTTGCGCTCGTGTCCTTCTTTGGTACATGTAAAACAATGCGCCACAAACCATTACAGGAAGAATTAGCACGAAAACAATTTCGCTATAGGTCCATGGCTGTTCTGGGAAATGATAAATAATTTCTACATCCTCTTTCGTTGTGAAGCGAGGGATTGATAATTTGTCTATATGAGATGAAAACTGGAAAACTCTATTTACGACAATACTGAAGGCAGATTGCACAAACCAATGACATCCAGTCATTTTTGGCCGTTCCCAGTGAAAACATTCTGAATTCTTAGCACCTCTGGGAGATAAACAATTTGCGTTAAGGGCACATTTTAACCAAGGTTTCATAATACCAATCCATGTCATGTTAGTTCTGTATAGAACTATAGAACTGGTGTCCATCATTCCGTATTCCGCAAACGTGCATCTTTTTTCTCCCAAAAATTCAAACATTTGTGGATGTGTGTAAGCCACAATTGAATTAAAAATTTCCTCCTCCCACAGGAAGAAGTCGTGTGATCCGCGAAATCTGAGCATGCCCAGATCTCGGGCTTCTTTGAACTTCACTGAAGGGTCAATCCACATCACTGAGCCAAACTCCTCAAGAATAGTCTAAATATGAAAATTAATGAATAAAAAAATTATGTAAATATCACTTAAGCTTACCAGTATGTAAAGTTTACTTGCGGTTTTTGCTGTAATGATCTGTAACTTTGCATATTACTGGGCTATTCTCTTCTAAATAATTTTAGCACCCTATAATATGTTTTTTTTTTAAATCTATATTGGTCTTGCATAGATGTACATGTAGGTAGAATTTTAACTAAGTTTAGCTTGATAATGGCAAGTGTCATCAATTTGTCGGCTAATACTATACTATGTATGGTGGGTCATTTGATATGATATCGTGAAATCGACATGACATTGCTCAAGATATCTCAATGTTTATGTCAACAATAATCAAAGAAAATTTTCTCATGTAGTCCTATTTTTTAACATCGTTCAACCATGCCATCAACATGCCAAATAACATTGTCAAATATGCAAGATTACAGACTATACAATGCTTACCTGCATTATAATAGGTTGGTACGCTTTATTCGAGTAAACGGCCACGTGATCCGGGTAATGTCCAGCATCAAATGACCTCACATCGCAGTTACAATGTTTCTTCATCTGTGCATAAAAGAAATTTTTTTTTTGTATTTTTTAAATCAAAATACCATGTGCCCAGCAGTTATAAATAATAGCGTAAGTCTCCATACTCACAATTTCTTTTTCATTTCTGTACAATCCTAGATCGTAAATGATCAGTTTTATTACAATTTTCCCGCTCTTATTTACGTCTTCTATATCCCGGATGAGACCTTGTACTTGGAAGAACTCAGAAGACGATACAGCTGTAACCACGGGAGGAATGCTGGGTAATTCCTGTGGCGAAGGTGTTCCAGCAAATGTATCTCCATACATCTGAGAGCCTATTCTTTTAAGGTAAGGGCCAGCATCCCCTTTTGAGTAGTTTTCAGCGATTTTTAAATTCTCTTCCAACGATTTTTTCAGATGAACATCGCACGATGCTATCAAATCTGCATCTAGAGAACGGTATGTACCAAAGTAAAGGAGACATTTATAGGCGGCTAGTCCAATAAATACCCAAAGAAAAAACGATCCCAGAACTGTGTACGGACTGAGGGGGAAGCTGCGAGGACTGAGTGTCCCCGGGCTGAAGATTGATGGTGGTGCTTTCACATTCTTCTGTTTGTTGTGGAGTGGCAGAGCGGATTTTTTGGATTTTGGCATCTGAAAAGAAAAACATTGTGAAAGTAACTGAAAAGAACTAAATACATTTTTTCTGTATAGTAAAAAGGGAATTTATTCATTATCTAATTACAAATCAAAGAACAACACAACCTTAAGATTAAAAACAAAGACTTTTTAATGCAGTTGAAAATAGTCAACACAGAATTGTCTGCTTCAAGGCATTTCAGTTTAATAGTCAATTCAAATTTAAACAATGAATTAATTGCTTTCTTTGCTTTGTTCAAAGGAATTTATGCTACACTGTTGCAGACAGAATTATTATTCCCCGTAAGCATGGAAAGTGGGTTGTCTTAATTTTTTTACGCAAAAGCTGCAACTTTGATTCACATTCTAACAAAGAAAGATATTTTATTGTTCATATGTATGTCTAGATATAAATAAAGTAGAATAACATGTATGTAGGTTAAATATTGTAGTATTTATATATACACGTACATCGATGTGAGTTTCATTGATGAAAGAGCTACTGCTTAAGAAATGCATTTAAGTATACTTCATGTACATGTAAGTATATGCTCATCGATGTTAACCAACTGATGAACAACCAGCGTGCTCTAAAGAATTGCATGTAAATGAAGGAAATAATATTCAGCTGATGTAAAGATGAAGCTGACAGTTTATATATATTGTAGTTTATTCTAAATTTGCTTTATGATTAATTTTCAATAGAAAAATATTGTACAGTGATTTATTGTATAAATATTGATTGTACACGTCATATAGTTAGCTAAATGTGTGTAAAATATGCCTTTTAAAACTTAAATTATTCTGTAAATTTGTCTTAAAGAAATTGCAATTTGCTCATTCTGTATATAGCAACTGTTACAAGTTAGTATCAAATACTGTTTTCAAAATGTGTTAAAAATAAAATTACGTTCAAAATGCCATTTAAAGGATTTTACAAGTTAATGTGTCTAACCCCTCCCCCTTTCCTTTTTTGGGCAATATATCGTGATGGAACGATTCGTTAATGGGTCTGTACAAAAAAAGATAAACTTGAAATAAAAATAAACAATTACACCTTAAAAGATGAAATTCTGTGGTGATTCAGGAAGGAAAAGGATGGTTATAGAGCTTGTATTCTAAGTTATCAAACCTTCCTCTCAACTGCTTATGGTTTTCTGACTAAATTCATTGGCAACTGAACAAACAATTATACCTCTAAAACACTACAAAAACACAATACTACTGTACATAACAACAACAAAAAAATAATTTATAACAGAAGTTCAAAACACGCGGAAATAATTGAATTAATGTAAAGCAAGTAAATTGGTCACAACAGGTAATATAAACTAGTGCTAGATTGGCCAGAGGCTGCAATCAAGTCTCCGTTTTGGAGCGAACGATAGGCTAGACATTATAACCCACCGTTTCCGGGACTTACCCAAAACTTTTCTAAACTGAAGAATTTTTATGATGTACTAGCTTCCAGTGAGTCACAAAATTTTGAGTCAGACATAATTAATGGTAAGTTCTATAGCCTGCGCAAGGCTGACCAACATTCTTTACCAATCATGCATATGCATCTAAGGCCTGATTTTCAAATTGTTCGTATCAATAATTCAATGATGTCCTATATATGATACAGAGACCCCCTTTTTACCCTTAAGATCTACGAAAACCTGGATGTCGAAATAATAATTAAGTGTGCATCCATATTTTAAAAATTGACCTTATGTGCTTATTAATGATCGACATTACGTTATAATGCAATTTAAGTTAGAGAACAACGCATGCATTACAATACAAGCCTAATATGTGATATCACAAGGGCTCTTCGGGAATCATACGTACATCAGCTGTACATGTTTAGCATGCAACATCAATTTTCGAAATTCCTTATATACAGTATTATATATATAGATCTTGTGCGATATTATATATATACATTGAGTTTTAACTCAATTTCTTGAAATATAAAGACATAATTCTTACCCTAGCACTTGTAATGATCTTGGGGAAGTGTTGAATTGGGGGTACAAGTAAAAACACGTGTATACGCGACCATAGTGGTTCCGGTCAGTGACTATGACAACAAAGAAACAAAAATACCCCATGTCGCGGTTGAGTGAATTCTGTTCGCAAGTATAAAGAGCGGTAACTCTCATAGTTTACTCAGAACTTTCACTCATATTATGCAACAACAAAAAAATAAATTAAATCTTATACTAAATTGTTTATAAAATATAAAGACGTTCAAGATTCACTCACAGGTAACAATTGTTAACCAAATATTTATTCCTAACTATACTGTTACATCACTAATAAGTGATTATTTAATCATTTAAAAAATGACTTCGACGAAACTCCATTTGAAAAAAAAAATCAAAAATTAATCTTATAAGATATATTAGGGGTCCATAACACAGCTTCAAATTCAGCAGTTATAGTAAAATTTAGTGCACTTCCTATTATTTCCAGAATGAATAAGTTATTGTTACAGATCACAGAAAATTGTTTCAGATCCAAGAAAACTCAAACTTGCTTTTACGTATACAACATGCATATAGAGGATGAAAAACTTGCAGGAAATGATTTTAAACATGTTGGCAAAACCGTGTACAAGAATGGAGTTATTGGTTCAAAAGCTTATTAATACATTAATTATCTATAAATGATTTTGAAAATGATTTGAAAAAAAAAATTTTAGAATTTAGTTTTTAGGGATATAAAAAATATCAAAGAAAAAGGCAATGACAAGTTATCATTCTTCAGCCAAGGAAATCTAAACAGGCTTGAAATTCAACTTAAATTTTTCCATTGCAAGAATCTTCGTTCCATTTGGACTCGGTTAAGAATAAATTAACAGATTGAGGCTGGTATAATTAGATATTGTAATCCAATTATAACAAGAGATGAAACATATTTTAGTAATTGTAAAACTGTTGTTGAAGATGAAAATCATTTTTTATTTGTTTCCACTTTAATCTTTAAAAACAACTACGATGTTTTTACTCTTTTTAACAATACATGTATATCTTAAATTGTGAAAGTCTTAATCCAGCAGATATTAAATCAACAAGAAAAATTTATAACTTTATACGTGATGCATTTAATAAAAAAAATCTGTGTCATTATATATATACAATGTATTTGTTTACTTGCTCCACATGTGTTTTTTGTCAAATAAAATAAATAAATATATGTTGTTGTTTTTTTTTTAAAGGTACTTGGACACAGATTTGGAGGTTATTTTTTCTGTATAATATTACGACTTATATATTTTAATAGCATTTCACACAAAAATTAATTAAAAATCTTATTTCATTTAAAAGTTATTAAAACTTCAAATTTTTGGCGGGTTTGATTGACACATCCTTGCACTTTCACAAATTTTAAGTTTACTCTTAATACTTAGGGAAAGTGGCAATCTTGTTGTGTATAAATGAAAATCCAGAAAAATCAGAGTAGACATGTTCGAAAGCAAAACAAACACACAATATATTCTCAGTCCGTGCAGTTGTGGTGAGCAGAACTTTGACGTTTGAACGCACCCGGTGAATCGTAAACAATCAACAATAACAGAGCTCCTGTCCTGTTTACAAAAACTGTGTACATAACACGAGTGTGATCGATTTGCACACAAGACTTAGTTCGGAATGACGGTACTTGTGAAGGAATTTTGCTTTGTAACATTTCTACTCTGAAAAAAATTATTTTTCTGGATTAAAGTTTACTATTTCTCATTTATACACAAAAACATTGCCACTTTACCAAGGGATTAAGAATAAAGTTAAAATTTGTGAAAGTGCAAGGATGTGTCAATCAAACCCGCCAAAAATTTGAAGTTTTAATAACTTTTAAATGAAAAAAGATTTTCAATTAATTTTTGTCTGAAATGCTATTAAAATATATAAGTCGTAATACTATACAGAAAAAATTACCTCCAAATCTGTGTCCAAGGACCTTTAAAGTTAAGTTGGTGGTATCGTCTCAAGCCAAGGTTCGGAGTCCGCTTATTATAGCTATCTCCTAACACTTGATTGAGGAGAGGATCGTACATTTCGGTCGTGGTTTGGGACAATGAGTTGGTGGTTGCCTATAGATATGCCTCTCGCAAGCCAGGAGTCCTGAGTCATTGTACACGTTGCCGTTGGACCCACAGTGCGTGTTAACTCGCTGACATGCTAGGATGATAGATATGATATTTCCTTAAATTAACAATGAAAAATCATACTTACATGTATTTAATCACATATACATGCATACAGATAACATTGTTATATATACAGTGTATATACTAAATATTATACTTATATTTGCAGTTTTTTTTAAATAATAATTTTCTGGTTGTATCAAACCTCTATTTTATAACATAAATAGTCAATATATATTACATACATTGTATAGTCCGAATTGTTTTAATATATAGATAAATAAATCAAAGTTAATTTAAATAATGACCAAAGTTTTTATGTTATTGATTTTGGAAAAATTTTGTGATTTTCAATTTTCTAAAAAGTTTCTTATAATTTTGAAAAATTCAGGTCATGCATCATTTCTCGAATTTAGTATTGCACAGTTTCCTCTTGAAGTTTCTCCTTCACTGCTGTAAATATTTTAGTGAGGAGTACAGGAAGAGGGGCCTGTAAGAACAGTACTGGTACCCACTAGAGTTCTCGGACATTAAATGTAAAAATACTCACTTAACACAATTATTTA
The DNA here is from genome assembly GCA_003671525.1 of Saccostrea glomerata. NCBI lineage: Eukaryota > Metazoa > Mollusca > Bivalvia > Ostreida > Ostreidae > Saccostrea > Saccostrea glomerata. The sequence goes on from PRKT01000426.1 coordinate 69,851, forward strand.
ACATCACTTATAACAGTTTGGGTGTTATGACAGCTCTTTTGGATCCAAAGACCTCGTGAGCAATGTCTATCCGTCATCGATCAGTGGAATGGAGAATTTTTTGGGGGTGGTGGGGTGGGGGGCTTTTTTGCATACATATTTATATAAGTCAAGTGTACGTAACAGTACATGAAGTTTTAGATACATTTTACATAACAAATTATTAAAGATGAACAAGAGGCCCACGGGCCTTATAGGTCACCTGAGCATCATGCAACAACTTTCAAATGATGTTTCAAGCTAGATGCTATTGCATTCACAATTCTAAAAGAGGCACCATTGCTAATCATAACTATACACTTAGCAATTTTTTAGTTTGTTTACTTAATACCCATAAGCAGGGCAGGGGATAAAAATATGCATTTCAACTAATCAGTAATATTCAGCAATAATCATAAGTGCCCCTACCACACATGAACCCCTGGCTCTAGGTATACACATTGCATAATTTTTGAAAAGGCACACTTGCTTATCAATAATGTTTGATTAATAATAAGGAGCAGGCCCCCCCCCCTCTTTGGTATCCCTGACCCAGGGGTCTTGAAATGTATAATTCTGGAAGAAAAGCCCTTGCACATCATAACAATATAGGCAGTACATCTGTTTATTACCCAGGAGTAGATAAAAAGATTTTCATATATGAAATGTATTTTCACTATATAATCATTATAGAGCCACTCCGTAACACCATAACCCCTGATCCTGGGGCCATAAAATTCACAATTTTGGAAGAAGCATTCTTGCTCATCATAACTATGTAATTAATTAGTTTATTTAATACTCAGGAACAGAGAAGAAGATTTTCAAAGAAATAATGTATTTTCACTACATAATCAATAGAGCCCCACCCTAACTCCTGACCCTGGAGCATAACATTCAAATTTTTGGAAGAGGCACTCGTGCTCATGATAACGTTTTACTAAGTTGGTTTATTTAATTCAGAAGAAGCAGAGAAGAAGATTTTCAAAGATTTAATGCATTTTCACTATATAATCAATAGAGCCCCGCCCTAACACAAGAACCCCTGACCCTGGGGCCATAAAATTCACAATTTTGGTAGAGGCACTCTTGCTCATCATAACTATGTACTTAATTCGTTTATTTAATACTCAGGAACAGAGAAGAAGATTTTCAAAGGAATAATGTATTTTCACTACATAATCAATAGAGCCCCACTCTAACCCCTGACCTTGGAGCATAACATTCAAATTTTTGGAAGAGGCACTCTTGCTCATGATAACGTTTTACTAAGTTGGTTTATTTAATTCAGAAGAAGCAGAGAAGAAGATTTTCAAAGATTTAATGCATTTTCACTATATAATCAATAGAGCCCCACCCTAACACAAGAATCCCTGACCCTGGGGCCACGAATTTCACAATTTTGGTAGAGGCACTCTTACTCATCATAACTATGTACTTAATTAGTTTATTTAATACTCAGGAACAGAGAAGAAGATTTTCAAAGAAATAATGCATGTTCACTATATAATCAATAGAGCCCCGCCCTAACACCAGAACCCCTGATCCTGGGACCATGAATTTTACAATTTTGGTAGAGGCACTCTTGCTCATCATAACTATGTACTTAGTTGGTTTATTTAATACCTAGGAGCAGAGAAGAAGATTTTCAAAGAAATAATGCATTTTCACTACCTACTTATTTGGCCCCGCCCTAGCACTAAAACCTCTGACCCCAGGGCCATGAATTTCACAATTTTGGTAGAGGACTCATTGCTTATTGCAATCAAGCAAACAGTTTGACTGCTTGATGTCCAGGAGTAAAGAAGAAGATTTTTAAAGATTGCATTAATTTTAGTGGTTTTGGCCCCACCCCTCAGGCCCCAGGGGGGCAGGGATCATGAAATTCACAATTTTTGTTCCCCTTCACCCATAGATGCTTAGTGCCAAATTTGGTTGAAAGTTCAGTGGTTGCAGAGAAGAAGCTGAAAATGTTCAAATGTTAACGCACGACGGACGACGACGGACGCAAACAGATAGCAATAGGTCACCTGAGTTTACTCAGGTGACCTAAAAAGTTAGTAGAACAAAGATTAATAATTATATTTGGAAGGAATAGATTTTTTTCCTTTTCAATCTTATATTTTTTTTATGGACTCCTGCCTTTTCCTCAGAGCAGTGTGAACCAGCGGCGCGGATCAAGGGAAGGTAAGTCAGTGCAAGTATGTAGGTCAGATAAAAGATGGCGCTGCGCTCGAATGAAAATTGTCAACAGAGGCCGCCATCTTGAACGACGCACTTAAGAACGGGACCACGGCGGGTAGCTTGAATATATGGCTTATTTAGAGAGGTTTTACCACGACAGGTGATATAAATCATTTAAAACATGAGTCAGTACATTCAGGTGGCCGAGGAAGAGGGGGAGGAACCGATGGAAGTGCCGAGCGAGGAGGACGGCACTCTGCTGCTGTCAACACTGTCTGCTCAGTTCCCTGGAGCTTGTGGGCTAAAATATCGCAACCCAGACACGGGCTCTATGCGCGGAATACGACTGGCAGACGGTCGACTTTATCCGCCGGATGTTGAATGGTCAAATAGGATTTATGTTGCTGTGTTTCCCAAGAGTAAGTGGTCGAATATTGGACGTACGATTTCATGCAATACCTGACGCGGAGCAGACGCTACGAATTTATTTCCTGATTTGTGACAGAAAGTTTACTTTACAATAGAATTTATCTTTGAATTTTGATAGATTAATCATTAATATTTAAGAATGCATACATTAGACATCTCCATAAACACTTTCTAACACCGAAAAATGCAAACAAAATAAGGTTATGCCAGAGTTTGAATTTGACAGTTAGGGGCAGATAACTCTAAGCATTTTTCCCCTCAAAGAATTGATGCATAGTTTAATAAAGTTTAATATTGTAATATAAGTAATTGTCCTTTTTACTTATTTCGTTTTAAATTAGTTTAGGCCTTTTAGTTATATTAGTATACAATTATGTATATTCATTCATTCACATTTAAATTAGTTGAACTGAATGAAAAAATCTTCAAAAAATACTTCAGAAGTATTTAAAATTTTTCTTAAATACTTAATGTATACAGGATGATAAAAAAAAACTTCATGTATGTTTTTCATACTATTTGTTATTAATTTTAGCTGAAAATAAGAAGAAAGCAGGAAGTACCGCATCAGGAAGTAATGCGTCCACCAGTAGTCCTGACGAACAAGATGGTGGACATTACAAGTCCAAAAAGTATGAGAGACAGCGCTGCAGTGACTTAATTGTGCTCGGCCTCCCGTGGAAAAGCACTGAAGAAGATTTGCGAAAATATTTTTCACAATTTGGGGAACTCTTGATGGTTCAGGTATGCCCATGACGTCTATGTGTCTTTCTCCATTAATTAATTATCTTAATAATCATGATAAATCTTTTGATTTGTTTTATAAAATTTGGATTTAGCAAAAAGATTTACTTCACAGTCAATTGACCCTTCCCTTAAAAATCAATTTCATCATTGATGAATATATTTTATTTATAAAAATTGTTGATTATTTTCATGGAAATTATCTATCAGATGAGATTCTTCTTTGAAAAATAATATCATGATAAGGATTCTGTCTGATAACTTCTTTTTATTTGATTTGAATCAGGAATTCTATGTGTATGTAGTTTAGGAGGGTAACGAACGAGCAGGGTTATGCTTATTTTATTATATACTCAGATGTAAATACACCAATTCCACACTATCCTATACACATGATGTGTAATATCTTCATATCAGTGACCTGTCTGAAAATGCATATCATGTTACCAATATTCATGTTCAGATTTCAAAGAGAAAAATAATATACAGTGTACTGCATATCATGTTACCAATATTCATTCATGTTTAGATTTCAAAGAGAAAAATAATATACATTGTACATACATGTACACAAAAATTCTTTAAAGACTTTAAAGTGTTTATTTCAAATCACATAAATATTTGAAATACTGGTATATGATAAATAAATACTACACGCTTTTTCATGCATTTTTGTTTTCTATTATCACTTTGGAGACTTCTCTGCATATACAGTAGTCAGTATCAAAAATTTTTTTCCTACTTTTTTTTCTCCAATTAAATACATTGTATTGACAGTTAAATGTGCAAATTGAAGGAAACAAATAATGTGCTAAATTGAAATTTTCCAAATTTATCAATTTTTGAATTAATTCCTATTTAAATTCAAATAGTAATCTGTAATCACAAGTAATTGTATTGTAGATAAGATAAACTACAGATCTACACTTCTTTTTTGTGACTTCCTTATTAATTATATATAATCTAAGTGGGTGTTTGGTGTGTGTTTCTGTATTCATACCCGGTATTTAAATTTTATGAAAACTTTTTGGGAGCAGGTAAAGAAAATATTAATACATGTGTAGAAATACATGAATCTAGCATTTAAGTGCATGATCTGTAAATGTATATGTATTGTACCTTAATTTCATAGCAATGATACAAAGCTAGAGATGGATTTATTTACACTCGTTACAGGTTAAAGTTGACCCGAAGACTCGGCAGTCTAAAGGCTTTGGGTTTATACGATTTGCTGATTATGACTCTCAATTCAAATGTATGTCACAACGTCATATGATTGATGGTAGATGGTGTGATGTCCGTATTCCAAACTCAAAGGTAAGCTGACCTAAGGTTCATGTATTTCAGTTAAATATATAAATGTCCCTAGGAGCAATGAAAAGCTTTAAGTACTGGTTAATATTTCATAGTACATTTGTAATTGTTGTGTGATATTTTAACTTGCTTTGACTTCATTTGGAGAAATGTTTTGAATAACAAAAGATATGTTTGAATGCTATGCATTTTATTAAAAATTTGTCTGTAGGAAGGAGCCCAACAAATCATGAATAGAAAAGTGTTTGTGGGAAGATGTACAGAGGATATGACAGCAGAAGATTTGCGAAATTATTTTGGCAAGTATGGAGAGGTGGTTGATGTCTTTATTCCCAAGCCCTTCCGAGCTTTTGCATTTGTTACTTTTGCTGACCCAGAGGTTTCACAGAATTTGTGCGGAGAGGATCACATCATCAAGGGTGCAAGTGTTCACATCAGCAGTGCTGCACCAAAGAACTATGACCGTCACAATGACAAAAAATCAACCAGCCCCCACCAGCTGGGCTACACACAAGCCTACCCTCCCAACCCATGGAGCCAAGGACCCAGAGGAACCACTCAACCCATGCATAACCAAGGAACACCCATGGCTCAGGGAAGTCTGCCCAACAATCTAGGACTTGGTAATCTAAACCTTGGGGCCCTACAGTTTAACCCAGCAATGCTTGCTGCTGCTCAGGCCATGCTAAGTGGTCAGGGTGGATGGGGCCCTGTTGGTCTTGTGAGCCAGGGCAATAACCCCCCTGTTGGAGGAAATGTCACTCCTGTGACCACTACTATTACGGGAGGGGAAACCTCCAGTCAAGCCAGTGTCCAAAGTTTTGGTAGTATAGGCAGCGGTTCAGGGGGCACAATGGCGGCCGCACCACCTATTCCGAATAACAACAGTTTTCTAGGGTGGGGAAGTTCTCAAGTATCAGCTTCGGAGGCAGGTGGCAGCCCAGGGGTGGGAGGCTGGGGAACACCCCAGAGTAAACCCAGTGGTGCATGGAATTAACAAGGTGTATGATTGATAGGAAAATGAATCATTCTGTTAATAAATCATTAATTAGGTGATTGTTAGGGAAAATAGATGTGTATGATAAAGTAAGGATTGAAAGAAGGGTCATTTATCAAACTCTAGTACATGTATAATATGATCCCACAAAACACATGTTGAAAGATGAAGAAGAAATATTTCAATATCTGCAACATTGATGATGTTGTAACAATACTTTAATTGCAAGTGATGTGATTCAATTTCATTCATAGCGACAATCTAGATGATTAATGATGTATATTAAGATTGATAAATGATCAGTAATGTAAGTTATTTAAACATCATGTAAATACTGCATTTGAGTGACAAGAGTGTACTTTTCGATGCCAGTGAACTCACCTAACCCATTCTCTGAAATATTACATTTGAGTTATTTCCCTTATATTGTTTTGGAAATTTATTGAATGGAAAAGAACTATCTGGTTTGAATGATGTAGAAATACTTTTTATTTTTCAATGAAAGAAAATTGACATTATTCTTGGAAAAGTAGTATACATGTATATACATGATAATAGGAAAAGAATTTTTTCATACTAAACTTTCAAGATGATATTTAGGATGTGACACTGACATCTGCTTTAATTGTTATTTAAAAAGATTTTTAGTAGTCATGATCATTGTATAAATTCTATCAATGTTTTTGACAGCGCATTGGACCCTGTTATTTCTGTAATATGAAACTGGTTTACATGCAAATTTTAACATCTCAAGGATTCACCTTACTTTGGAACGGTTCTGAGGGGAAAGTTAACAAATTTAAAAAAAAGTATAAGAATGGAAGAAATAAGCAGAACACAACATTATGAAAATGCCCAAGTGAAATTTTTTTTTTCCCTGACAGGTTTTTACTGAAGTACAGTTATCAGATTCTGAACTGACATTAGAAAAGTAGAAAGTGGTCACAAACATTAATTCACTTGAGAATACTTATAATGGTTAATACTGTAGGAATGTGAGATTTTATCTGTTTACGATATATTTGGATTTTATTTGTGGAATCTTTGGTATTGATGAAGAAACAGAAAAAAGAGAATGGTAACAAAATTTAAAATTCTGGAATTTATTTATCAGATGGAACCTACAAGAAAAATACTTGACGTTACCAGCACTGTCCAGCAGTATCAAAAATGTGAACTTCAACATTCTTACATTCAGACATGCTTTATTATTACAATGTAACCCTTTTAATAAAGCATACATGTAAAGTCAAGTGGTCACATATCTAATTAAAAATTACCTATGAAAATATGTTATAAATATTTAATATCGTGATATTTTGGGGGAAAAATTGATATATATCATGATACATGAGTACAAAATTTTTGCAATACCCATTCCTAATAATCTGTTTATTTCTTCTTGTTCAGAACTTAAGATCATACTACATGACTGGAACCACTTGTGATATAAACTACTGTAATTTTTTTTCAAAATCGGGGTGTTTGAATTCCAGATTTGAATTTTTTGTATTTTTAAAGGATGTTAATTTTTTGATCTTATATAATGAAATGGCTATAATAACCAAGAATGAGATATTCAAAACATTTGATTGTTATTATAGTTTATAGTATTCAAAATTGCATGTAAAGGTTTTTAAAAGTCATTTTAGTCCAAATAATGAATACATATATTGCAGATATCATGTACTAACACATTTTTCTGTAAATCATGTTAAAAAAGACACTTATTTTTAACCACAAGGGAAATGAATTTGATTATTTGTATAAGTGAACAAACATAAGTGGGCTGATTACTTGTAATAACAACTCAAATTGTGCCATAGTCCAGCTGTTACTTGAGGAATGAGAACATTTTCTGTATTATGGTAGACAGATGAATAGACCGATGCAATGATTGTGCACAATAATTTTCTATGTCTGTTGCAGTTGCATATTGTAGATACAAATCAGTGATCATGAAAAAATGAGAAGCCTTGCATTGAGTAAGAGGCTTAAATTCAAATCATGTTGAAACTGAATCACAAAATTATTGAAGAATGGGGATGAATTGAAGAGTAATGAATTGTTAGATTGTTTTATATATTAATTAATGACTCATCACAGTGCATTGTTGAAATTGGTGTGAAGATTGCTTGTGCTTCTTGTAGTGTGATTAGTAGATAGTGTTTGGTCTCCATCTTTTCCTGGTATTTGAATTGTACATGGTTGATAACTTAAAAAAATGCATCTTGTTAATAAATTACTTGTAAGTATAATAGATTAGCCTCATAAGTTTATATATATATTTTTGGGCAACTATCTTTTCTGAAATTTTTGGATTTTTAGGATCTTATAAATGTCTATGTTTTAGTTTATAGTTTTTTCTGTTTAATTTATGAGATAAATATTTTTTAAGATGTCTAAGGTGTACAGAATAGTAGCTATATGTGTCAATGTATGTGTCAGATGTATTGAGTGAGTTTGCTGTTCTATTAGTGTTATGTATTAATACTGTCAAAGAGAGGCGTGGCATATTCTGTCATTTTATGCAAGATGTTAAGAGCATATTTAAGAATGTGTGCACTTAAATAAGACTGTTTGTTTGTAAGACATAGATTTGTATATATATCCTTATTTCTGGTTGATTACTCTTATTATATTTTCACCTGGATTCCGTAAGAAAAAGAAAATTCAATGTATATTTACTCTTTTTCATGACTCGAGTAAAAGATGGTATATTTGTTTTAAAAAAGTAACAGCTTTTTCACTGTTAATTTAATAACTGATAAGAAATCTATTTAACTTGCATAATTTGCAAAATGAATAGAGTAAACCCCTTTTTAAAAAGACACACCAGCTAAGAATTACTTAGATTTAAAGTAAGAATTTAAAAATGATAAAATTTTATAAAATTAATCATATCTCTTCCCTAGCTGTCATTTGAAAATGGGAAATTCAAGATGTATGTGCTAGAAAATTAAAGGAAAATTTCAAATTTTCATTACAATGATAGAATCTTAGGACTTCATTGTTTGTTTGGATAGCTATGAGAGTTTTGTATATTTAATAGCTGTTGATACAAAAAATGTGAACATTTAGAATTGTTTCATAGTATGAAAATGGCATTTTATCTATGTAAATTAACCACATTGAGCATACAAGTATTTCTGTCACAACTTGCTGAAACACACTGTATATTGTGCACAAAGCATCCTTTTTGGTAGAGAAGATTTCTTTTGGTGTGTCTCTGTGTTTTCTTTAGATTGTAACTAATATTCTGCATAATGCTGTTAATTGTTGTTAATTCAGTACATAAAATGAAGGTTGAGAAAGGGTTGGAATGTGGAGGAATTGCTATATGTTAGAAAAGATTTGTGATGACTCTATATATTTATACGTTTCTGGAAACTTGTTTGTAAGGATAGACAAAAATGTTTTCAACTGAGAATTTGAATGATTCGGAAAATAAGAGGTATTTTATATAGAAGAACAGTATGAAATTTCGTGTTCATAATAAAACCAAACTGTTACTGATTCAAGGCAGCAAAACACAGCTTGAATGAGGTGGATATATAGAAATATGAAAGGTTTTATCATCCTTTGTTGTTCTTGTTAGGGTGGTCACAAACCAAGCTTATTTTGACTACAGCATTAAAAGAAAAAAGCCAATCTTGACCCTTTTATAATGGGTATGAACTTTTAATATTCCAGAATATCAATTGACATAAGAATTTTAATTTCCTGAAGAATTAACAATGTCCAATCTTCCAAATTTATTCATTTGCGTAGAAGTTAGAAGCTGTAGTTTGAGGAAGCAATGGTTTGTCCATGCCTGGCAGTTGTTGAGTGATTTTTTTTATATCTATTTATTAGTCTGGATGCCATTGTCTTTGTTGAAGTGTTAAGAATATATGGAGGCTTGTCACTGTTTTGCCCCATGCAAAAATGTACACACACAACTGATTTTCATTTTTTTAAGGATTTATCTTTGGAATTAATTCATTTGGAATAAAGAAAGGTTTTTTTTCTTTTTACAGAAAAGTTTTATTTATAACTCTGAGCAGAAACATCTTGTACAATAACTTCTGAAGTCCTTCAGATGTAAAAATGTTGATTCTTTACATAATGCTTGTTACTTATAAGCAAGTTACACCCTTGATTTTTTTCTTTGGCAATATTGAATACAAAAATAAATAAAATCATTCAAATATTTTTTTGGGGAAAAGTTTTGGACTACTTTTAGTATATTTGTTAAATAAAGCTGTTAAGTTTTAAGATTCAAAGATAATGCAATTCTCTATTAATCTTTCTCAAGTGTGTAACTTAGGTAATTTGGAGGTGTAATTCGCTTATATTCTTTGTGTGTGTATGTCATGAAGTGTATGAATTGAGTATAATAGATAAATCAGATATATTATCACTTGAAGTTTTTCTTGTCTTTAATTAATTGAGAGCATGCACAGACACCATAAACAAGACCATAAAGCTACAGTAATTACCACTAGAGGTACTGAGCAATGAGCTCACTAGATGATACCCCCCGCCTCCCATATGGTTATAAATGATGACAAAGTCCATGTTTTGCTGTGGCCAGGAAACCAAAAATATCAGATCAAAAAGTAAAATAGGAGGTGCACAATGACAATATGTAATAAAGATTCTGTGAAAGTTTCAGTAAATTTCACTCGGTGGTATAAGAGGAGTTGCGGATAAGAGATGGGTACACTAAAGCGTAACAGACGGACATACTGATTACAGTATACCCTTTTCAAGCGGGGGGGGGGGGTATAAATATGTACGATTTATAACCGCATGAAAACGTATTTGTTTCTTAAGCTCTAGTGGTTTAAGGTCAGTGGAGCTTCTGTGATGGTACATGTTATTGTAGGTTGACCATTGACTGTCTGTCTGTCGTTTATAAACATTTTTCCCCTGCAAATCAAGTTTAACTAGAGGTACTGTGAGCAATGAGCTCACTAAATGATACCCCCGCCTCCCATAATGTCCATGTGTTGCTATATATTGTTTTACTGTAATGTGTAAAAAGGTATAACTCGTCCTATCAAATGTTATCCAGAAGCTTTTATATGTGACGTCATAGGCCTAGGTAAACATAAAATGGCAATGTCCATGTTTTGCTATTGGAAACTTAAAATACGTGTCGAATAAAAAAGTAAACTAGAGGTAATGTGAGCAATGAGCTCACTAAATGATAGTTTAAGTGCATGATCTGTAAATGTATATGTATTGTACCTTAATTTCATAGCAATGATACAAAGCTAGAGATGGATTTATTTACACTCGTTACAGGTTAAAGTTGACCCGAAGACTCGGCAGTCTAAAGGCTTTGGGTTTATACGATTTGCTGATTATGACTCTCAATTCAAATGTATGTCACAACGTCATATGATTGATGGTAGATGGTGTGATGTCCGTATTCCAAACTCAAAGGTAAGCTGACCTAAGGTTCATGTATTTCAGTTAAATATATAAATGTCCCTAGGAGCAATGAAAAGCTTTAAGTACTGGTTAATATTTCATAGTACATTTGTAATTGTTGTGTGATATTTTAACTTGCTTTGACTTCATTTGGAGAAATGTTTTGAATAACAAAAGATATGTTTGAATGCTATGCATTTTATTAAAAATTTGTCTGTAGGAAGGAGCCCAACAAATCATGAATAGAAAAGTGTTTGTGGGAAGATGTACAGAGGATATGACAGCAGAAGATTTGCGAAATTATTTTGGCAAGTATGGAGAGGTGGTTGATGTCTTTATTCCCAAGCCCTTCCGAGCTTTTGCATTTGTTACTTTTGCTGACCCAGAGGTTTCACAGAATTTGTGCGGAGAGGATCACATCATCAAGGGTGCAAGTGTTCACATCAGCAGTGCTGCACCAAAGAACTATGACCGTCACAATGACAAAAAATCAACCAGCCCCCACCAGCTGGGCTACACACAAGCCTACCCTCCCAACCCATGGAGCCAAGGACCCAGAGGAACCACTCAACCCATGCATAACCAAGGAACACCCATGGCTCAGGGAAGTCTGCCCAACAATCTAGGACTTGGTAATCTAAACCTTGGGGCCCTACAGTTTAACCCAGCAATGCTTGCTGCTGCTCAGGCCATGCTAAGTGGTCAGGGTGGATGGGGCCCTGTTGGTCTTGTGAGCCAGGGCAATAACCCCCCTGTTGGAGGAAATGTCACTCCTGTGACCACTACTATTACGGGAGGGGAAACCTCCAGTCAAGCCAGTGTCCAAAGTTTTGGTAGTATAGGCAGCGGTTCAGGGGGCACAATGGCGGCCGCACCACCTATTCCGAATAACAACAGTTTTCTAGGGTGGGGAAGTTCTCAAGTATCAGCTTCGGAGGCAGGTGGCAGCCCAGGGGTGGGAGGCTGGGGAACACCCCAGAGTAAACCCAGTGGTGCATGGAATTAACAAGGTGATTTCATCCTTAGAAAGCGAAGTATGAGTATAAGTAGGATTACCACCTGTGGTATTAAATCCAAGTTCTTCCAGAATACAATTTATATAATGAGCCTTACAAACGAAGACAATGTTGTTACCTGTCTTGTCGACAGGGACCAGTACGTAATGATCATGTTATCTATCTAATTCTTTTTACAAGAAATGAACGTACAGGTGTGATTTATTTTAATCCTTGATAGAGAAATCAAAGAATGGACGAAAACTTAAATATGACCGAAATACATTGTTTTAAAGAAATTAAATGATTTTATTTAAATTGATAAAAATATTCAAAATGCAATGCTCCACTCTTTCGTCTATGTCTTTTTCTATTGTGCATTTATTATTCTTTTTTTCCTGGCACTTGTAGTCCACACCTTCATTTCTTACCACAGTTTATGTATTCCTCGAACAATAACCAAGTTAATTGTCAAACATTTCCATTTTTATTAACTTGTAATGTTAGAATCTTAATTCTATTGAATGTCAGAAAAAATTGAAAGTGCAGTCTCATTAAATACACGCTTGATGAGTGTAAATTTAATGCTGTTTATAGAATTTTCAAAATAAACATTTGTTTGTACTTTTTTAAATGCATTGCACACTTAATAAAGGAGAAGAAATAAAATAATTTTTGAAAATAAATACCGATAACTAAAACTGACCGAAAAACCTTTTAAATACCGGTAATAGCTTTGAACTCTCAATTTTTTCTTCAAAAATTCAATATTGATAAAATACACCCATTTCTTCTTTAGATTTTTATTAAAAAAGCTCTATGTTTGATTGCTAGATTTTTATTTTCATGTTTTTATGAATAATAAGTTTTTGTCATTTAGATTTTTATTTAAATATTCCAAAAAAATGTAAAGGTACATGTACATTTTTAGCAATTTGATAGTTTGAATATTAAAATTTAATATCGTTTAAATGTCAATTATTTAAGGGACAAATTATATAGTTATAATCGAATTTTTCTGCATATCTTTAGTATAGGTATTTTATATTAACGCTTTATAAAACGCGAAGTGTTATAATACAAAAAGAACAAGGTGTTTCAACCCAGGTTTTTCGAAGTTAACATGGGATTAGTATTGATTGATATATAATTTTGAATTTTTAAGTGTAAAAAACAGGATTGTTTCACTTTAAAAATGAAATTTAAAAAAGTGTAAAATTCAAACATATAATTTTTTTTAGAGATTTTTTTATCAAATCAAGATAATCTGTTTGATAAATTTGCAATGTAGTCTTCATGAAAGAATAATGCATCTTTTTTATGGTTATAGAGTATACATAATCATGACGGAACTACGAGACATTCTGCTATGAAAAATTGTATGACGGCAAGGAAAATCCAGTATGTTTTAACGATAGGTAAATATTCCAGTACAAATTAAGCAACCTTTGTATCCTATCATAGCATAAAAGCTACACGAAATACATATAAACTATTTCCCAATGTACATAATTAATATTGAATTTCGCATCTTTCGACGAATTGATTTAAGTACTTGTTTTAGATTAATACGGATGTTAATGTCCATTATTCTGGTCAATTGATGCTCACTGCAGGAACTGGGTTTTAGACAAGAACATTACAAAATTATATGAATCCTTTAGTGACACAACAGAAATATTTAAGTAGGATTGTAGCTTGTTAAGGGTGAAACTTAAACTGCAAAAGAAAAACTTTCACATACCCTGCCTCTTCTCCGTACAATTTTAATTATCCATCTGTAATTCCTGTCTGAGGCAACACCTGGGACATTCACTACACTATAACAGTTACTACTAATACGCTGCACGTTCATTCTGAACGGGTTCTGTACACACGGATGTTCTACACGAAAGCGCACACTGGCTTCCGCTATGGCGTTGTACAACGTCATATCCGGTGACAACGCTACGTCTGTTTGATATAAGGGGCCATCGGTGACGTCAGTTCTCCCATCTATAATCACATGGACGTATGGCTGTAAAAAAGAAAAATTAAAATAGAAAATTTTTAAAACTTGTAATTAATAGGAAATTAATATATACGTATAAATGCATATTTGCCATTTGGCACATTGGTTCAAAAGAAAAAAAAGGTGAAGATAATTAACGAATTCTGTGAAATTCCAGAGCTGCGAAAGAGTGCTTTCTTTACCTTTGTAAAAACATTTAGCGGAAAAACTTTTATTATACAGTTATTGACTGGGTATGAGTGCCCGAGGCCACAGGCCAAGGGCAACATTTTCACTTTCAGGTCCAACAAATCATATGTTGCCCGAATCCCAGTTTATAACTGTTTTGTTATACCCTTCACTGTTCAATTAAGATTGTTTTATTCGCCAAAAAGGTGTCGCGAAGTCTTTCTTCATCACCCCATGGGGCTGGGTCTCCTCGTTCTTCCCATAGAAACCATACTTCTGTTCCTTCACTGCTTTGATGGAGTAGTTTCTGATGGAGGTACATTGTTCTTCTGTTAGGAAAAAACTCTCGACATTTTCTGCATGTAACAGAATTGAGGTGATCCTCTCTCCAGCGGTTGATACGATGTTGAGGGTTGGTTTTCGGGAATTGGTTGAAAAGAGGTAGAGGGCTGGTTTTCTTTCTCGGGGATTGTGTATGATCGGTGAGGGCCTTTAACTCTGTGCTCTTTCCTATGGTTAATCAATTCCCTTTTGTTTTTACTAAAATGTCCACAGCGTTTACATTCGACACCTTTCCCCTTCCCGCTCGGCTTTGGTTTTTTCCTTTTAAAAAATTATAACCAATTAAAAAATAATGTATTATGAGAGAGAGGGAGAAAGAGAGAATATGATATATCTAAACTGTTGATTATTTTCTGCATCATCAGCCTCCGTAGGTTCTTCCACATTTTGGACCTCAGCATTCTCCATGGACATATAAAAGTATTAAGAGTAAATCAGACAATGTACATGTATTGTATTTACAACCACATAAAAATGCAAGTCTCCTTCCTTTTTTAATAAACAAAAATAACCTTTGGCACACCCCGCTCCCCTCTTTATTAATCGGGTAAACCATGATACTATTTTACAAAAAACATATATCTTACTTTAGTTCCTCCACGAGGTTTCTTAAATATGTCATTCTTCTTTTCACGAGGTAATGGTCGGCTAAACCCCATTTCTCGGACTATTGCTTTAAACTTTTAACGTCGTTTATTTTCTGGACGGCCCTATACCCTGTGATCCTCGGGTAAAACTCCCATAAAGTCTTCCAAAAAATCGTCATTTTCGTTAGTTCTTCTGAAAAGTTTAATTTTAATAAAACTGTTTTGAAAAATCAATTTAGTTAATTAGACGTGATCGTTAATATTTCTATATGGTTTTATTGAATTTATACATGATCCCTTTTGCAAATAATTATGTAAAATTTAGAACGATTTCGTTGTAGCTTGCACTTTTTTAGTAAAAGAATTCTCTATATTGTGATTTACTTTTGTAACTTCTCCCATTCCAAGAGTTGAAGAGTCCTAGCAACTTTCGGGTGATTTTCCAGCGCGTGGTTGACCGCCCATGTGAACAAAGTTTTATCGAACTTACTATTTTGTAAATAATTTCTTCTTCGGCACCCTAGTGCATAGTTCCCTATCCATTATGATTGAGTAAGACTTCATAACATTTGATTTGTCACTCAAACCGACTGTCATTAATCCATGTGTTAATGTGTTTTCCTCAGATCGCAGATTTGAGTTTAACTAAAATTTCAAAATACTTATAATAGGAATTGTGTGTGTCGTTAGTTCTTCTGAAAAGTTTAATTTTAATAAAACTGTTTTGAAAAATCAATTTAGTTAATTAGACGTGATCGTTAATATTTCTATATGGTTTTATTGAATTTATACATGATCCCTTTTGCAAATAATTATGTAAAATTTAGAACGATTTCGTTGTAGCTTGCACTTTTTTAGTAAAAGAATTCTCTATATTGTGATTTACTTTTGTAACTTCTCCCATTCCAAGAGTTGAAGAGTCCTAGCAACTTTCGGGTGATTTTCCAGCGCGTGGTTGACCGCCCATGTGAACAAAGTTTTATCGAACTTACTATTTTGTCTTCTTCGGCACCGTATAGTTCCCTATCCATTATGATTGAGTAAGACTTCATAACATTTGATTTGTCACTCAAACCGACTGTCATTAATCCATGTGTTAATGTGTTTTCCTCAGATCGCAGATTTGAGTTTAACTAAAATTTCAAAATACTTATAATAGGAATTGTGTGTATATACACTCGCTCATTGACACTTTCTTGCGAACTTATTAACGGAACAATGACTAGAAAACATCTTATCTTCTTTGTAAACGCAATAATAAAGATAAACCGTTTTCTTTCTCTGACTCCCGTGGGGATCCGGGTTAGAATAGGTCCTCAGTACCCCCTTGCTTGTCGTAAAAGGCGACTAAATGGGGCGGTCCTTCGGATGAGACCGTATAAACCGAGGCCCCGTGTCACAGCAGGTGTGGCACGATAAAGATCCCTCCCTGCTCAAAGGCCCTGAGTGCCGAGCATAGGCCTAAATTTGCAGCCCTTCACCGGCAATGGTGACGTCTCCATATCAGTGAAATATTCTGGAGAGGGACGTTAAACAGTATACAATCAATCAATCAATCTGACTTGACAAAGATAATAAAGAATTAACACCTCTCTATTAGCAAATCTACAAGCTTGGATCTTGCATTTCGCAGTATCTTATTACACTTACAGAAAATTACAATCTAGTAACCAATACCTTGAATGAGCCATTGATCTGAACTTTATCCCATTAACAAAGTATGGGTTGAAACGCACGACCTTGGGTTTTTTTCTTTACGCCTTTAGAAAATTTACATATCTTGGATCCACCAGTTTTATCTAGCAGATATATCCGCCATCTTGGTGTTACACCCTTCGAAAATTGACAAATCTTAGATCCGTCACTCTCTTCTAACTGTAGAGCCGCCATATTGGATCTATTCTAGGGTAGAGCCGCCATATTAGATCTAGCCTTAATCCCTGAATCCAATTAGTAAATTATGGGTTGAAATGCACACCCTAAAATTTATGGGTCCAAATGCTCCCTCCTTATACTACTTATGGAAATATGGTCCAATTTTGAGTCTTCCTTAAACATGTCAAATATTTGAATGATTGTGGAATTACACACGTGCATTCAGTGTTGTCTATAAGAATTAAAATAGGTGAAATTTAAAAAAGAAGACTGGAGCCTTGGGTTTCTTCCCTTACAATGGGATAAAGGGAATACAAAAGTAAACAGGAGATTACATTATTCAAAGTATAAGGAACAACCCTGTGTATTGTCAGTTTAAATCTGAAAACTTTTCTTTCGGAGATGATCTTTTAAAAATTCATTGTCTGATAAAAATCTACATTGTTTAATTTTGGATGCGGGTCATACAGATTGAATACACAATTTATATTACAAAGTATAAATTTACAAAACTATCAAAATACATAATATTATACTTGATAAATTTAAATTATAAGTCTCAAAGTTTGAAAACTGTAATGTGAACTAGTTTTTTGTTTTTGAGAAATTTAGCTCTTTTTATATATCTTTTGTCTTTCAACATATGCTTAATGTCTATGCATCATTAATATGTACTCTTAAAATTGTGTCAAAGATTTCATTCTTGTCCCTTAAGATTGACCCTATTAAAAGTTATTGCCCCTTGTGCAAAAATTTTGTTTATTCCTATTGCTTCAAAACTGTAAACCGCAAAGACATGAAACCTTCTCTAATGTCTTATGGGACTTTAGGCAAAACTTTTATGTTCAAGTGCAAAAGGATCTGGTGACTCCTTGAATGAGTTACTGCCCTTAAATGCTTTTGTGCTTACTATTAAACATTATAACTTTAAAACTATAAGTCATAGAGACATGGGGTTAATTACAATGTGACCCTTGACCTATGACCTTGAACATGTTTTGAAGGTCAAAGGTCAAGGTCACCTTAAAAAAAAAAAATTCATTTTCATTTTTTTTTCTTTTAAGCCATTCCTGTTTTCTTTTTTTATGAAATTTAATTTTAAATAGATAAATATTAAATGAAATTGAAATTCAAAAGGTGGAAAGACCTCTTATTGTTCTGTGAACAATAAGTCTCCTAGTTTTCTTATACTTTTTTTACAGAAAAAAACGACGAAAAATGTTATAGACTACACAAGGTTGATTGAATCTAGAACATCAGACATAAGTCCTCGAACTCGGGTCTTTGGAGATTCTGGAAATGAAATTCAAGTTTAAATCTTCATATGGCCAACGTTGACGAACTTGAAGTAACTGTAAATTAACCATGCGAAGGACGGCTACATGTAATATTTAAGAAGATTAGTAAATTATGAATTCAGAAAATTATCAATACATAAATCCTGTTTTAACTTGTTTTTAACATTAAAATATACGATTAAGTACAGTCGTGTAAATTGTAGCTGGGATAAGGACAAATGATGAATACATGTAGTTTCAACTTTGATATGATATATTGCGACTTTTTGCTTATCCCAACTAATGTTATATAATGTTTACCAAGTTTTAGTAACAAGAAGGTGGCGTAAACAAAGAGGCCACACGGCATGTTAGATGCTTGATCTTATATAATTAGGAACAATCTATACATAAAAAATCAACAACTAAGAATTTTCCATTTAAAAATTTGGTAAAAGGAGGAAGGTAGGTGGCGATAAACTGACCACAGCCTCGTGTTTCCGCCAATTTAATTAATTAATAATAAAACCAAGCCAAACCCGATCTGAGTACGATTCGATCCTGATCCAGTCGACCCCGTTCCTAATACAATATACATGTATATCAATAATAACTGCAATTTTAACTAACGTGTCGTAAACAATGTAAAAAAAAAAGCTTGTATAAAAAGTTTTATATAAAACATAAAATTTTATTTACACATCATTGAGTCAAATGCTGACTGACGTTTTTCATGCTAATGGTTAGTCCATTATTTATACACTGAATTAACGACGGATTTTTCCGTTATTTCCCAATCATGAGAAGGAGCATACGGCGGGTGTCGGCAGAGGATGCTCACTCCTCCATGCCACCTTACCCCACCTCTGATGTTTTAGAGTTCAGTGTCTGCTCTGCTATTATTTTGTATTGTTTGTTTACTTTACTTTTGATCTTGAATACTGTTCGTTATCTACATATGTTTCATTGACTTTAGATACAACATACATCATTACAAGACCTATTAATGCCTTTTCGGAGTGTGTTGCACACTGTAAGCAAAGTTATGTTATGGATTAGAATCAGTGTCGAGATGATTTGTTCAACTCAAGCAGGACAACAGAATTTAATCAAACTTGTATAAAAAATGTCCGTCAGATTATCCAATGATATACAAATCAAAAGTAGATTTACAATGTAGGTGTGTTGAAACCTGTCCATTCTTGCAATACATGGGCATCTGTAGAACTTACTGTGAGGAACATTTCCGTATTAACAATACGTGATCAATGTCCCAATGAAAATTTGTTTGAGTTTCAACAATATCAGGCTGGGAAATCACGATTAACTGCAAACTTGTCCTATAAATTACCCCTATAAAACGCTACCCTTATGGATGTTGACAGTTTCAATCTTTATAGAGGGTTTTACAAATGTGTTGATGCGTGTCCAGATGGAAAAACACTTAAAGGGGCATAGACACAGTTTCAGCTAAAAAAGATCAAATCTATTTTTCCATTTTTACAAATATTTCACTGAGGTCTTTCTAATGATCATCAAAAATTTGAAGTTCAGTTGTCAAGATACAAGACAGATTTATAGCTTTAAACATTTGTTATGTTAACAGGGTCCGTGCCATGTTTTGTTTACATAGATAAATTTAAACAATAAACAATATTATCACAGATAATTCAATTTATGCCGCTATTAGAAATATATTATATTTTACACCTTAGGATAAATCCGCATATCCCTGCGCAGTCTGCAGGATATGCGCCTTTATCGCAGTGCAATAATCATATAACCTTTCATTGAGAAAGCGCAAGCGTTGCTTTTCTTGACAGAGTAACCCTTTGTTGCGCCATTTTTGTTAGCCTGGTAGTGCCTTGAAAAAAAACCCACCACCCACCCTTTTTGGGGGTTTTTGGTTTTATATTATTTTATAACTTGTCATACGTTTCTTGGATTGGCGCAATTGTTTGGACGCCTCCAAGGATTTACTCATTTATGTTATATTTTATGCATATTTACATGTACTCTGATATGTTCACTGCATGTAAATTTCTAGTCAGTCTCAGGGGGATCACACTTGTACCTTTCACCTATGTACATGTAACCTGTATTGTTTAATATTAGGTGATCCCCCTTAATGATTTGTTTTACATTTTACTTTATGTCATTGAATTAAATGACATAATCGACAAAACTGCATATCTGTGTTTGGTTGTTTTTCACTGCACTATCAGGCTGATATTTCTCATAGGAGGCATAAAAATGCTTTCTTTGGTTGTTAGAACGAGAATGAATGTCGCAGCTGTTGCAGAAAAAATACATAACCCGCGTACATTTTATTGTTTATATTTATTTCTGTTTAAATATTCATTTAAAATAAGATTAAAAAGATTAATTATTGTTTTTATGATACGTCCGTGTTTGTACCTTTCATTGACGGAACAGCCACTGATCAAGAAATCAATACAGGTGATCTTAGTATGCCTATAATGTTTTTTATGCACTGATTAACGGCAATGAATTTAATAAGAAATAGAGGAGAAACTATTCAGTGGATGTTAATATATACTAATATATGTTCGTCCAAAGCAGCTAATTTCAATAAAGAAGTTAATTCTGAATACATTAATTAGACAGTTTCTAGTGATCTTCTGAATTTCATTTTGTTATAACTAAGATATTTTCTATATGTAAATAAAAACAAGGCATGAGCTCTGTTAACATTTTGAAGAACTTTAAGTTCTGTATTTCGTTTGTTAATTAATAAATAACGGTGCCTTAGTTAGGAATTGTAAGCATTAAATTTGGATAAAAAATTCAGTTGAAACTGTGTCCATGCCCCTTCAACGATAGATGTATTAAGTATTGCTACCAACCAAAACCTTATGAACACAATAATACCTGCTCTAAAAACTGTCCCCACAACCACCCTACGCTGTTGTATACGATAGTCTTAATATTTACCATTGGGTTAGTGATAGTATTAAGTTTTTTAATAAGTCATCATTCAAGTGCTCGAAATCATGTAAAGATAATCAATTCAACGTGAATTCAGTGAGTTATAATCAATTTCCAAAAGGCAAAGAATATATGGATATGTGCCTTGAGGACTGTCCGCCTCTATGCAAATAGGCGTTTCAAAATAATTATGTTTCTAGATGTCCATGGCATACCTATAGTTCAGTACTTACAATTTCCTGTGTTCCGTCATGTCCTCCTTCAGAAAAAATCAATTATACATACAGAGGAAGATGACTCTAAAATAAATGAAACTCTTCTATTGAAAAAGAGTCTTGGAAAACATCTTGTGAGAGTATTTGGAAAGAAGAAGAAAGTTTATGCCCTCGAAATGGATAGTGAAAAAGAAAACAAAAATGAAGAGAATGCATTTTAACTTGTTTAAAGAACGGATTAAGCTCATTATTTTATTTAAAATGTGTACAGGAACTATAATATTATGTGTACTAGCATTAATATAGAATGCTCCAAATCTATTCATTTTTGAAAACATTAAAAAAAAAATCGTCTTTGAGAATTTTTTTGATTGTTTTAATTTCTCGTCACAATTTTCAAACACTAGAACCCACACTAGTACATTAAGACACAAAGATTAATACATTTTTAGGACTTATTTAAGGACAGCTAATACAAACAAACATTTTTCAAATTATTTGAAAATAACAATATGAGTCATGTTTTAATGAGTAAAATGAATAGGTTTCACCGCGAAGTTTTTAATTTTTTATTCAAATTTTCACCAAAAAGGGGTTTGAAGTGAAAAAAATATTTGTATAGATTAATAAAACTGGTTTAAGAGAGGCAGTTTTTTTTAAACAAAATAAAAGGTTTTCAATTTCTTTATACTCTAAAAATTAATTATTTGCATTAATATCAATAAATTAGGTCAAAATAAATATACCAATCTAAGCATCCATTTTTTGTTTGTAACATCTGTCCTTATATGAAAAAGTTTACGATAACGATCGGTGAAAGATAAAAAAAACCAAAAAAAAAAAAAAAAAACCGCTACAAACAGTACAAATCTGTAAACATGATATAAAAACACAGACCCCCGAAATATTTTATATTTCAATAAAATCAACATGTCTGTTACAAGTATTGCATGTGTCTTTTTTAACAACGGGTCTTACTTTTGGATAGGTAGACAGGTAACCTAAGTGCAGATCATTTTTTTTTAAAAATTACCTTAAAATGGTTATACACGAGCCTTTATTGTTATCACTCTAAATGTTTAATGAATACCATAAAACTGTCTTTTTCCCTAAGAAGGCACCGCCTCGGGAAGGTAATTGTCCTTTCTCGGAAAACCATAAATATGCAATTTCCCTCATTCCCATATTCCTTAAGTGTATTTTGTAATATTTCTATTTCTAATTTTTTTTCTCTATGATAACCCTTTGAAAGTTAGCTGTTGTTGATTTCCTGATAATTCTGCCTGAATGTTAATTAGGCAGGTCGATAGGTCAGGAGCTAAGGAGGCCAAATATGCATGAAAATTTCGTTCGGCTGCCGTTGTGTTTGACGTCAGTGGGCTAGGACTATTGAAATTGGGATGGGAATCCTCGTGTAATTTAAATCTATGTCTGCATTTTTAAAGTTTAAATCTACAATTTTATTTCACAATGAAATGGAAATATAAGGAATCACTGTCTAGTTAGTATAGTATGCCAGAGACATCAACAATAGTGGGAAACATGGGATAATTTATGCATAACTTGAAATAATTCTGTCACATACGTTACATCTCTACTTCACAGACTATTTACGATAGGAATAACCTAACAACTAAATTGTATGACAAACGATTTTTTTTCAGCTTTACCATTGTCAATTTTCCTTGTTTTTATTAAAATTCTGCTATCAACTACAAATGGTGTTTCCGCCGCCTCTCAACTTTTTTTCGATACTTAAGTGCATGTCCTGAGCACAATTATTGTTTAAACCCTAGACAGACTACTGAGTAGATAAGTTGATGATACTGGGATTTAATTAACTTTGGTAAAAGTCAGCATTTAGTCAATTATATCGTTGTCATGTTGCCTGAAGTGAATTATTACATGTAGCAACTAATCCTTTACATTGGATCGTATTTTAACTAATGTATTTCCTACCGATTATTAGCCCTAAATACAACATTTAAGTTGGTTTTCCATGTACATGTAAGAAAGGATTACTTTTGTGGCTCATGGAATGTATGGTAGCAGTGTAAGGTTGGAGCTGGTAAAGTGAGCTGGTCAAGTGAGTTTATGTCATGTATATGAACTTACAAGTAGGGCTGGGCAATAATATCGATATTTCAATATATTTCAATACAATGATAAAAAATATCGTATCGCAATACAATTTTGTAATATCGATATATTGGCAACATACTTAGATTAATGAAATTTGTCATTAAATTTAAAAATGGACTTATGAAAGTTTGTTATTAAGCCAAGCAGTAAGACAGAAGTTGTTTTGTGGGAACATTTCAGAGCATAACTTAAATGAAATCAACAAGTTTTTTTTCCGTGTTGGTTACTTATCATGTAATGTACATTCTGCATGTGAATCAATGTAAATATAGTAAGAAAATGCCATTCAAATTACATTGAAAATATTGCAATACATATTGCAATACAGTTTAAAATATCGCAATATATCGCAATACGAAATCTCGGGCCAATACCCAGCCATACTTACAAGTAAAACACACTTCAATACAAACTAGTGCTAATTGTAACGGTAACCGTTACAGATGTTCCCCAAACGCTCCCCAACTCCCTTTTGGTGCCATATTCCCTGTAAGCTTCATTAAATAAGACAAACTCTGTGCATTTTTGACTTTAACAATGTTTTTCCAGAAGGATACCAATTATATTCAAATTTTAGCATTGCACCCGTGCGCATGTGAATGTATGTGCGTTATGACCATATCGTCTTGTCTACACTATCTATATATTTTAATATACTATAAATTTAAGCATTCAGTCCAAAAGTATTTAAAATCGCTCATTTTAATTTCACTCGTTCCAAATGCACGCACGTGTGTGCACGTGCATGATAACCATATCTTCTTGTAGGAGTACCTTATATCTATCTATGTTCTAAATCCCATCCTGTTTCGTTGAAAAACAAGGGAGTTATAGCCATTTCAAGTTTCAGCCAATCAGATTGCAGCACACATGCATGCGCGTGGTTTTATGATTTTATTTCTATATCATATTGTAGGATATCCTAATGCATGACTATGTTTTAAATTTCAAAGCATTTCGTCAAAAAACAAAGGAGATATAGCCATTTAAAGTTTCAGCCAATCCGATTGCAGCACGTGCGCATGCGCATGCTTTCATGAAAATTCTAATATATCATGCTGTAGAACTTCATAATGTAGGACTATGTTAAAAATTTCAAAGGATTATGACAAGAAACAAGAAAGATATTGAGACTTTAGTTTCAGCCAATCAGAACGAAGCGCACGTGCATGCGCGTGAGATCTTGCTATTTTGACCATGCCACCTTGTCTATACTTCTAATGTATCCATACATTATGAGTTTCAAAAAATTTTATCAAAAAATAGAAAAGTTACGGCAATATCCATTATATTGGTCATTTCAGGTGTTGCACGTGCGCGCTCTTGCCAGCACGTGCGCGCAAAATGACCTTTGTATGGCAACTCTACATAACATGCCTACTGACCCTAAAAAGGTTTCACCTAAGTCGGATGTGTAGTTTACAAGATCACTCGTGGACAAAATTTTCCCAGGAAGAAGAAAAATAATAATAATAATAAGAATAATAATAATAAGAAACAGAGTAAAACAATATGTTCCCCAACTTCGTTTGGGGAACATAATAATGGAGACAATTTGATAAAACTTTGTAAATAATAGCACTGATAAGTAACATTATTTTCTTTAACATTTAAGTGTTAAATGTTAAATTTTATTCATTCATGTACATGTATCATGGATATGATGTTTTCAAAATGCAAACAGGTAAGAAGTTCGTATTAGGGTAGGATGGGTGGGGGATCGAGTAATGCTTCTGTTATAAGTTTGGACGGCTAAGGGTCAAATCATTAAAAAGAAATTGTATTTGTTTTACTGGATCGGTCACCCTGGGGTTTGTTGACAAACACTAAGACAGAAGTCAATTGATGTGATATTATTGATAAATCCTTTACCAGTGTTCTCGTAAATGAATGTGGCTTGTCTTGTTATCTGTATCATACTTTGCATTGTAAATAAAAGCATCTCGGAGTAACTTCAGGTTGAGGATACAATGGGGTGTTTTTGAGCAAAATAAAAATATAAAATGAATTCTTGAATTGCAATTAACATAAGATATTTTTCAAATTGTTTCTTGAAAAAAATCACGACATTGTCTACCAAGCTGTTTGAAGTCTTATTCAAACTTGTGATCAGTATTACCCCCTCTGCAGGCCCCTTTGCATAAAGTCCAAAAATCATGAAAGTACATGCTTGTCAATGATACACCTCCAAACTCTGAGGCTGCATGTTTCGTCTTTTGTTTGGGGGAGTGTGTAAATTATGGACATTTAATTGCTTTTATTTGCATTTATAACTTTAAAAATGTATTTCAAACCAGGATTAAAGATTCTTGGTTCTATATCATTCATATTTCTACAGTATTTAAATTTTGGTAAGTAATGTTTTATTTGCATCGAGATGTACTGTAGGATCTATTACTTGTATGTTTTCCCCAACTGTTATTTTATTTTGCCTGAGATTGAGACAACCCTACAATTTAATGCAATATATTTCATATCGAAGTATCAATAAACAGTGCACATTGATACAGAGATGATTCGTTAACGGGATAAATTGCCTTGCTTACTCGTTTTTAACGACTCGATAATAGTGCATCAAAATATCGATTGAATCAAAATATTACCATAAGATCCTTTAAGCAATACTTTAAATCTTTGAAATTTCCCCCTTCAAAAATACGTTTTGTATACGATCAATTTTAAAAACGACACAGACTTCTAACAAATAGGTTGATGTTACATGATTATGAACTATCTTCTTTAATGTATCAATTGTCAAATTGTATGATTTTATAATGATCTTGTTTAGAAAGAAAATTTATCCTAAGTACCTTTTCCAAACAGAGTGATTATGGCGGATATATGACTGTCGACAAAGGGATGTTTATTCCTTATAGGCACATGATTCAAACACTGATTTTCAAGGATTTTTAAGTGTAAGATCCAAAAATAAAATAGGAGGTCACAATGGAATTATGCAATAAGGATTCTGTGAAAGTATAATTAACTTTTATTCAGTGGTATAGAAGAATTTGGGGATAAGAGATAGGTACCCCTCAATATTGTTATTATAAAAATATGGCAGAGCCCATTTAAAGTAAAACATGAGGTGCACAATGTCATTATGTATCGCAAATTCCTTGAAAGTCTCATCAAATATCATTCAGTGGTATTAGAGGAGTTATGGATAAGAGGTTGGTATCCAAAAGTGTAACGGACGGACGTACATTTTGAGTTTTGCAATTTACTCGTTTTATGTTCGGCAGAATGAAAAGAGAGATAATTCATAATCCGTATGTTTATTAAGGTACAAAGCTTATACTGAGGAAGATCATTAACACGGTCCAGAATGCACAGCGTGTAAGTTATGTCCGTGTCCATGGCACTCAGCTTTGGCAAACTCACAGCTGAAAAAATAGGAGATACATGTACATCATGCACTTTTAGTACTTTGCACACAGCACGCCGATTTAATATTTCACAATCGCGAATTTTTGAAATATTTCTCTTTACCTGTTTTGGTAGGTCACTCCGTCTGATCCACAAACAACTTCTGCTTCAAATGTGGAGCAGTCCTGTTGGAGGACATGATTACACAGTTCTGACCCCTGGGGTGGCTTCTCACCCTGGATGACTAAAAATTCAGTATAATACATTATACAATATAGCTTTTTTCCCATTTAGATGGAAGGTTTTGCAGCCCCGTTGATGATCATAGACGGAATTTTAAAGGATCCCTTCATATTTTTTTCTGTTTCATCAAGTCTCTCAAGATATCAATGGAGTTTTTGAGAAAACGAGAGCGCAAAATATTAATTTCCTATTCTTCTTTATAAAATCTAAATGTTGAACAATTAGTATTGCAAATTTGGAAATGAAATTATATGAGAATGATCCATAACATCTTTTAAATGTTACTCCTGCAGTTTTGTCCTGGTGTCAATGACTTATTGTTCACAAATTCTACTCTTTCTATTCAAGAGTTTTTGATCCGTCAAGAAGGAATAGAGCGATGTTTATTTGTTATTTAGGGTGCAAATCTACATAATTATGTAATGATGATTCCTGATCACATTATTTGCAGATCAACATTTAGATTGGATGACACCATAGCCATTATAGAATGGATACTAGGTATTATCGTAAATTGTATTTTTCATTCCGAAGTCAAGATGAATCTAGAACGCAGACATCGTCATTGGAAAAAAATAACAATTGCCAATCGGTCGAACATGTCCGATCAACGACTTTTGACAGCACCATGGAATGTGAGGAAAGTAGCGGATCAGAAACCCTTTTTCATAACGAAGATGGCACCAACTATGACATTAGACTTTATTTATAGGAATGGTCTCCATGCCCAACATTTGATTTGAACCCTAAATTGATGTAAGGATCCTTATTCAGCGATTGTTGAATTCAATAAGCAAACTAGCTGGGACTACCGTTCTATATTTCAAAATAATAAATTAAATAAATTATGAATCACAACAGAATAATATATCTTTAGTATATATAGCAGTATTGTTTCTCAATAGTAAAATCTACTTTATAAATGGGTGTACAGACTTTGTCAGCTTCGCTAGACAAAGGTACATGTAACTGTTCCGCTACACTCCTCACAATTCCTTGGTCTAAGGTGCTGTTAAAAGTCGGATTTTTTCCCCCTCGAATTGAGATTGAAGTTGATTATATTTCAACCAATCGGCAAATGTTTTGTAAATGACGATATCTGCGTTCTAGATATATTTTGATTCTTTAGTCTTTAGTCTTGGGAATGAAAAACACAACGAAGCGATAACATGCCATTCTATAAATTGTTATGGTGTCATCCAGTCTTAAGTTGATATGCAAATAATGTATTACAGATGTCAATTTGCATCCTAAAAACAAAGAAACATCACTCTATACCTTTAAAATCTTTAAATTCGCTTTTTATTTTTGTCGATGACACAATCTGTGTATATGAGGTAAAATTTGAGATCATGTGACGTAAACATTTGATAGCACCAGTTTCTTTCGACATGTGCACACCCCTGTAACGATAGCAGAATTCAGGTAAATGATTTTATCACTACGTTCGATGCGTATTCTCGACCCCCATGCGTGCATATGCAAACGGTTTTTGCTGTACATGAATGTATTCCGTGTTGGTTTTTTTCTATATTGCTTCAAATGCATTCAAAAATAATTTACTTCTCAGCATAGTTCAAGTTTTTGTTGGATTTTTACTTTTCAAACATGCATTTGGTCAGTTTATGGATTTACGACAACTATACTATAGGAGATATGTACATGTCGACAGCCAGGATAGTAAATCACTCAAGTGAAACAAATGTACCAGGCTTTATATAACAGGTACAGGTGGCCAAAAATTTTCGATTAAATATGGCGGACAAGGGCGTTCAGGAATGTAGTAAGTCGTACAAAGATGAAAAATTATGCCTTTTTAAGAGTTCATGTCAGCTTTAAGTTGTCTCTCTCTTTCAATAGCTTTCAACAACATCAAGAAAGAAACCAGTTTAACGAATCATTGACTAAAAAATGCAAGTCTTAAGCTTAAGGTTCTTACGTGTTTTAAATTTTTGACATAAATTTTCAATTTGAAATAATGTCTAATTTAGTTTCATTGAAATCTTTGGATATACTAGTTCAAATGAGTATATGCATTGATGACCAAACGTCGCCCCCAAAATCAAACTTTGACTTATAGATATTTAATTATGTATGTTTTGATACATGGGTTTATTACACACTTAGTAATAAATACAGGTTTTTTGCATATGCGATATGGCTGACGTCACAATAGCCGTATCAGCCCTGCAATTTTTGGTGGGTTCATATTCCCTTAATTTTAACTTTTTTAAAATAAGGTTAATCTTAATTTACAAATACATGTAATAGATTATTTTTGAATTGAAATAGAAGTAGAAACAAACACAAATCGTATGAGACAATAGACCATGTACATGTATGTTAGAAGTCCATGCTTAATTATTTACTTATTAATTTATTCTCAACTTAATGCATGCTGTATTTTATTACAAAGTATGTAATAAATATATTAATACATACCCTTTTCCACATCACATCCTATATCAGCCCTCGACCAATATCAGCCCTCGGGCCTTCGGCCCTCTGGCTGATATTGGTGTCTCGGGCTGATACAGGATGTGATATGGAAAAGGGTATGTATTATTCTCTATATATCTGTAGACTTAAACGCACTCAATATTTTCATAATTCATGACGTCATATGTTTAATATGAACTAGAAGAAATGATGTTTATTAAAAGTATCCATGGTTTCGACAGAAAAAAGTGTATATTACTCGATACTTTCAGTAAAAATCATTGAGCGCAGGTCTGCTCCAGATCAATATTTTACTATAATGTGTGAAATGATAATAACAATAAAATATGGAAATATTGTTCTGGAGCAGGCCTGCGCCCAATAAAATTAATAGTAAAAATTGAGCAAATTTTTATTTCCCCCGTTCTAAAAAAAATACAAAGTACGCTAGTTTGTGATGTCATGAAAACAAAAATTTTCAATAACCTAATTTGAAATTATAAAAATTTTTTGTTAATATTAAATTCTCATACAAAATATACAATTCAGGGCACCTCAAGAAATTTCGAAACACGACTTTTGCAGGGGCAAAAATATGCAATATACCGCATAAAGTTCTTTCTAAACACTGATTTGATATATTGAGATTTTTTATTTTATTCAAAATTCTCAATAACCACTTTCAAACGTTTAAGATTTTTTTTTAAATTTGGAATTTGGAATTTAGGTTCAATTTTTCAAATTTTAGATAATCAAAACATTATGATTTTTAGAATTTAACTTCAAATACTCAAAATATCAAAAATTGAAACCTGATTTGAATTTGAATATCAGTTCAATATTCTAACTATCTACTGCTCTAGAGTGGCATAGTAAAGAGTCAATTCTTACGGCTAAAAGCTCTTTTGTTTGACCAAAAGATTTTTGAATTAGTTTTAAAATTCAAACCAGGGTTGGAATCGGATATTTGGGATATTTGAAGTAAAAGACTGGTAAAAGACTAGAAATCAAAAATGTAAAAAAGTGTTTTAGAACATTTAAAATTTTAGTGTATCATTAAAGGTTCTAATTTTTTTTAAAAATCTAAACGTTTGAAAGATGAAATTAAGAAGGCTGAAGTAAATTCTTAAATTATCATTGGACAAAATATATTACTGAAATTTGAAACAAAAGGTAGATTTAGAATGCTAAAGTTTGAAATTCAAAAATCTGTTTTAAAAATTTGAATTTTGAACATGCAAGGTAAAAATCTAAAATACTTTTAAAAATTTTGAACCTACTAAGAAATAGCATTATTCTAAATTCAAATTCACGAAAACGATTTAGGTATTTTAAAACTTTGAGTTTTAATCTGCCATTTCTTCAGAATGTTTACACTTAACAATCCAAAATTCAATGACATTTTACATATCTTACTATATCAAAATGTACGTCAAACCTCTAAATTTCAACTTTAAAAACGTTTTTGATTTTTAGATATTTGGATTTTTTAATTAAAAGCTCAAAATTGCAAATAACAAAAACACTTTGAGTTTCTGGAATTTTACTTCATATATCCAAAATATCAAATTTCCAAACTCAATTTGAATTTTGAAACTTTGTTAATATCAATTCAATATTCAAAATATCTTAAAGCTCTTTCACTTTACAAAAAGCCTTTTAACATGGTTTCAAAATTCAAACCTGGTTTTGAATTTTACATTTTGGATATCTGAAGTAAACATCTAAAAATTCAAAATCAAAAAAGTGTTTTTGGTTATTTGGATCTTGATTGTTTGAATGGAACGAAAAGGTCTTCAGGGCGTGGATGGCCGACATCTATAAAATATAAGCCAGTGTACATCAAGAAAAACTTTTATCAGTGTCTTCTGTTGTTAATCGTTTGCTCAGTTGTCTACACTTTTTTTGTAATTAAGTGTCTGTATCACAGATCAGCAGTTAACCTTTACTTATGACAAATGTAGATAATGACTTGTATTCTTATTCTCCCTCAACTATTAAAGAGTGACATCCTTCCATTGCCCGCATTAAGCAGAAGAATGACATGAGTCAAGAAATAAATAACAATCAAAAGTAATGTTGGTTATTACTTGATCAAAATAGAATGCATCTTTGTCTGAGCAATAAAGAAAATGATATGAGAATCCTATATAAACTGGTTTAATCCATGAAAATAGAGGGCAATTTACATAAAACAGAGAAAACGCCATGAATTCAAGAAAGTAATTTACCTGTATCACAATTAATGAAATATATTGGAGATACCAAACAGAATTCAAGCTCAAAAGTCCATAAAACAATGCTTAGTAGAGCTAACACAGACCTCCTACACATCAGAGGTGGGATGAGGTGCCATGGAGGAGTGAGCATCTATTCCCAACTCATCAAACCCGCCGTGTGCTCTTTGTCATGATCGGGAAAAATCGGGGAAATCCATCCTCAATTCAGTGTGTAAATAATGGACTAACAATAATATGAAAAAATGTCAGTCAGAATTTGACTCAATGACCAACTGGATTTGCTGACAATATCATTGTATCGACCATAAAACTTACAAAATGATGACTTAAAACGAGACTGCTGATATTCTTGATTGCGCAATGGAAACTATAGTCGGCCCCCTTAAACCTCGAAAATGTGCCTGAAGCTTGAATAGTTTCTGTGCACCTTGAAAAATAAAAATCGTCAAAAATCAAAATCCGGACCGTCGGGAAGACTAGATTTACCGCTTTCCCTTAAATCCGCTACTGGTGTTTGAACTCTTGGTCTTGCATTTGACCATTTCTCTTAGACGAATTCGATCGCCAATAGTAGTGATTCCCGAAATGCTCAATTGTTAATCGATCAGGTTTAAAATATTAATAACATCTTTTCTCTCTTCTACAAATCTATAGATCACCTGCGGACCCATCTTTAGTTCCTCGAGGATGCTTTTTAATATGATCGCGTTTTCACAATTTTGCGCCATTTTTTCCTTTAACTATTTTACCAGTTAACGATATCCCGATCATGATGTTATACCTATTTAAGAAACATCTTCATATAATGTTGAAGTGTCATCATATAATGACAAAGTACCATCTAAAATGACAAAGTACCATTATATAATGACAAAGTACCATCATATAATGACAAAATACCATCATATAATGACAAAGTACCATCATATAATGACAAGATACCATCATAGAATTACAAAATATCATCATCAAATGACAGAGTACCATCAAATAATGACAAAGTACCATCATATAATGACAAAGTACCATCATATAATGACAAAATACCATCATATAATGACAAAGTACCATCATATAAGGACAAAAAACCATCATATAATGACAAAATATCATCATAGAATGACAAAGTACCATCAAATAATGACAAAGTACCATCATATAATGACAAAATACCAGTATATAATGACAAAATACCAGCATATAATGACAAAGTACCATCATATAATGACAAAATACCATCATATAATGACAATATACCAGCATATAACGAAAGTTCTCCACAAAAGGCAGTTACAGCGTTCCATATAAGTGCAAAATTAACGATGTCATGATCACGGACAAATATCACCAAGGACAGAATTGGACAATTTCTACCATAGATGTCATCATGTGCTATCTACATGTTATGTTTGAAGCTAGTACACTTTACTGGTTTTCAATCTACAAAGCTTATATCAGCAGCTTTAAAAAATTGTTGCCATGGATTGGCGAAAATAAACAGATTTATGGATACTGCTAATTCATAAAACATGATTTTGTTTTGCAATGCAGTAGAGCATTGTTGTACCTGTATTCAACAAAGGAATAGGAAGGAAGAATATTCTCAATCAGATTTTTTGTGTGAAAATACAATGTAAACCAGGTGAACTAAACATCCAAATAAGACCTGTCAAAGTATCTCAAAACATTTAAATATCAGAAAAGTCTTTCAAAATATCTTCGTTTGTGTCATTCTCAGGATGAAAAACCATGAATAAATGATATAAGCGCATTTTCTATGTATGTAAAATTTCTAAATCGAGGTAAATTATTGAAAAACAAGTTGATAAAACAAGAATATCAGCAGTCTCGTTTTAAGTCATCATTTTGTAAGTTGAAAAGGTATGTAGATTTACGAGTTTCATTTTTGATGAAAAAGCAGATGTCAATGATATAAAAAAAACTGGTCTTTAACAGGCTGTTTCCACTCGCCCAAATGGGATATAATAGTCTGTTGGGATATTAATTTACATTGCAAAAAAATGAAGAAAAAAAATTGGCTATAAATATCATAAATCCGCATCAGGACAAATATATTATAAGGGAATAACTTTTTGTTGAGATTTTTTCTATATGCCCATTGTTTAAGAGATCGTGAATATTATGTGAAATTCATATGAAGATCAATTAATTAAACAGGTTTGCTAATTCATTTTCATTGATTATAATTACTCTCTTTCGAAGACAGTCAGCTAAAGATAATTTTCGACTGGCCAAATTGTAAAAATTGGTTGAACAATGAAGGAATATGAGCATTTGGACCTCCAATATGGCAGCCAAAAATAATTCTTGCTAAATTCTGGCCTGTCGAAAACTATCTATATTTGTATCCCGGTCAACTTTTCCTCTGTCATTGGTGACAAAATAATGCAACAGAACAACAAGAAGCTGGATATTTCAAAACATAAGATTTGTACAGATCAAAAGTTGGCCTTCTAAAATATCTGGAAAGTGCTGCTCGAATCCCGAGTTATTACGAAAAATACAGGTTCATGGGGTAAGGTTTCGTGCGAATATGTGGAACAATTATTTTACTGATGGGAGAGTGGGATTCTAATAGCACTTTTTTCTGCCAAATATATAGATGTTTTTCGACTATATTATTTAATCAAAGAAATTATTAATCTCCGTGGCATTGTTGTTCTATTAGCTTTTTTTATTAAGGATCATTTCGCTACTAATAAAAGTCACGTGATGCAGAAGTGGTGGTGCACGTAATGAATCAACATGGATACAAAATGGATACAACTTTAAGGCAACGCTTTAAGAAAAATATCGATCTTGAAATTTGACTTTGAATTCTGTTGTAGACAACATAGCATGTTAAACCTAAAAATGAACGTTACATAAAGTGGAACACAACGGAATTTTAATTTGTTTCTTGAAGAATATAAGAAGAGCAAGCAAACCCTACTTTCAATGAATTGTTATTCTAGGACATGCATATGGTGTCTAAAGCCGAATGCTTGATGAACATAAGACGATTTATTTCTTAAAGTACTACTTCTTTGAAATTAGTATGGATGATCATTTTGAAAAATACCCTATTACATTGCACATACTATCTAGATTCACAAGGAGGAAATATCCTACATGTAAAATGCAAATATTCAATGAAAGATTTTGTTCCTTATGTTTTTAATTGTGTTACATTTTTATCTATGCATGTAATCACTGCATGTTCATATAAAGTCCAAATCAATTGTAATTATATGTAAAATGAAATGCGCATGCTAATTTTATAACATGTCAGATTTTATACCTCCCAAGTATCTGTTATGTTTCCAAATTGCTTTCATTAAAGTAGTAATGTAGTTTTTGACCAATCTAATTAAAACCAAGTTTATTAATTATCGCTCCAATTCTCGACGCTGGAGAAGAAGCCGAATGCGCTACGTTCAGGGTCATTTTATTTCCCCTATATATTTTGACCGATCAGAGAACAATTTTCGTCAACACGAGAGAATTGAAGCATTGGAATAAGTTTGGATCTTGTTGTTCTTACGAGATAAAAGGCACGAGAAATTGCAAAGGCTAAACAACAGAAATGTCAGAACAAGGCTCTAATGAGAGTACAGGGGATGAGTCTGAAATATTTGAAAAGTTTTGCACATTTTTGATAAGAAATTCTAAGCCTTCAGATCTGTAAATATTTAGATACCCAGTCCGTGCCAGAGATTCAAAAGATTCTGATCGGTTTTATGGTTTTCTGAAATGATACATTTAAAAATGTTATCTATGTCCTGCTCTGTGACAATTTAACTGTTCACAAAAAACCCTAAATACTATGTCTCAAGCTCGACAACTCTAAGGACCTTTTGGTCCTTTGATTTATTTACTTTCAGTCCGAATGGAAATCTTTATAAATGCCCAGCTAACAGGATTGTAAACATTTATATTAATTTCATTTAAAGTATAACTGTTACACATTTCGTAATCTCTATTTCAGGTCTCAAATATAAAAAAGGATTAATACAAAAAAATTGAGAAAGTTAACATGTCAGAGCTGTAAGCACATCGGTCAAAATTGATTATTGAATTGTTAATTATAAAGGATGATAGATAAAATGTAAGAAACTAGCATTTTGTGGAAATACATGCGACCACAAAATACGTACAGATGTCGCCCAAGTGATTATGTTCCAAACAGTGTACAAGCTAGGGCGCAGGTAATGCTTAGATCAATGTCATTAAATCTTAATAAATGCAAAAGGTTGCACATGATCACTGTCATTCTTTTTTTTAAATTCGACTCAAACAAGTCATAAATATTTTTTAAAGTGTAAACAACATGACCAAAATATGAGAAGTGTACGGACAGAAGCGTGACAGACAGACGGACTACAGTCTACGATGCGCTATTTCTGAGTTAAATATCATTTTAATGGCTACACTGGAAACTACATTTTATTAATTGTCTTAAACATATTTTATTGACAACATGGCAGAGGGATGGGACACAAGTTCCAAAAACTTAGATAGTCTTCTCCAACATGATTAATTACAAGTATATAAAAAGCCATAGATATTCATCTAAAACCTGAAATATACTAATAAGGTACTCTGATTTTCAGATAGATTCTAAATATCAAGCATTGAATGATTGAAAATGCTCACAAAAATGTATCTGTATTCTAAAGGTAACGTGTGTTTATCCACGATAATTCTTTAAACTAAATCTTTAATTTCAATCGCATTATATTGAGAAAATCTGTAAATCTCAAATAGATTTTAAATTATAAAAACATATACTATGCATTTTCAAATTCAAACTTGATCAACAAACACAATTTAGAAATTAAAATCCTAGGTATCCAGGCTTTTGAAGATATAATACAACTTTTATACACGTAAATGTGCTCTAATTTCTTCTATTTACTTCGATCACCATACGATGCATAATGTATACATATTTTCCTATCATTGCTAAACACCATTAATCGCTTCTAATTTCATATCATGTTAGTAGTTATCGACATCTATGGTTAGATTAAAATGAACCCTCGGTTTCTTTCACTGTGTAATCTTAATATACTTTTGTGGGGTAAAAATTTCGACATTTTATAAAAACTTCAAAGAACCTTCAAGCACATTAAGAAGTATAAAATGAAAATTGTTGCATTAAAATATTTAATTTGGAAGCTTTATTTTGAAAGTATTTGAATTGAATTATAAAATAAAGAGTTATCCTTCCCGGCTGAGGATTAAATACCTTAAAAGACCTTAAATAGTAATGAGAAGACACATTTAATTATTTTTTTTTTACATGTACTTTAACAAATTTAATTAGAAAATAATAGGTGGAACTCAGACTGTCTAGAGAGTCACCTACGTCAACGACCGTGTTTAATTTATTGCACCGGACAAGCACTTCTCATGAACACTTAATACAAAATGCAAGATATGCATTTTTTAATGTCATATTCTTTCTCTTATTCCAAGAAACGGAATGATTTACGAGGGTTGTTCGAAAAGTTCGTGAATGAGGTTAATCTTCGTTCCATTACTTTAAAGGTACTTGGACACAGATTTGAAGTTAATATTTTCTCATTTTTTCTGTATAATATCACGAATTATATATTTTAATAGCATTTCACACAAAAATGTTACACATTACATCCCATTACTTTGAAAAAATGTATTGATAACAATGCATTACCATTACACATTACCATTACCCCAGGTCTGTATGCTACTACTTTGGCCTTATATTCTACTACTTTGTCATTATATGCTACTACTTTGTCATTATATGCTTCTACTTTGTCATTATATGAAGATACTTCAACATTATATGAAGATATTTCTTAAATAGGTATAACATCGGAATCGGGATTCTTTTAACTAGTAGTTTAAGTAAAAAAAATGGCGCAAAATTGTAAAAACGCGATCATATTGAAAAGCATCCTCGAGGAACTAATGATGGGTCCGCAGGTGATCGATAGATTTGTAGAAGAGAGAATAGATTTAATAATATTTCAAGGTTGAACGATGAACAATTGAGCAGTTCTGAAATTACTAGCATTGGCGATCGAATTCGTCTCAGAGAAATGGTCAAAAGCAAGACCGAGAGAAGTTCAAACACCAGTGGCGAATTCAAGGGCAAGCGGTAAATCTAGTCTTCCCGACCCCCGACGGTCCCGGATTTAGGATTTTTAGCTTTTCTTTTTGGTGCACAGAATTTATTCAAATATTTCGTTACATTTTCTAGGTTTAAATGAATTCATTAATGCATAAAAACTTTAGGAGACATGAGTATTTATTACTGAATTAGCAGTATGACTATCACCTGCCAAAAACCGGTAAATCTAGTACAAGCTCTAGACAGCTCCGCATTACGTTACGCTACAACTCCATATCATATCAGCATTATTCGTAGGACACGAAAGTAGTCCTGGAGAATTGACACTGTATGGAGTTTGAATCTAGTACTCTATTATAAATGTTAAAACCAAAAACGGACACCGAAGTTTTCGTAGAATCGCGATTAAAAACAACAAAAGAAGTATATACATTTTTAAAATAAAAGGAAAACCTCATTTATATACCAGATAATTTGTACGCACAAAAACTCTTACATATTTTCATTATTTAATTTAAAGTTATGCTCATTAATTATCGATACATATAACGTTGAGTGGAGACCTGAGGTT
This sequence comes from Saccostrea glomerata, assembly GCA_003671525.1. Taxonomy (NCBI): domain Eukaryota; kingdom Metazoa; phylum Mollusca; class Bivalvia; order Ostreida; family Ostreidae; genus Saccostrea; species Saccostrea glomerata. Next base: position 108,502 of record PRKT01000426.1, read on the forward strand.
TCGTAGATCATAATATTGATATTATTTGGGAAGATATTTTTCTTTAAAAAATAGATGGAATGTAGTATTTCAGTGAAATTGGCGGTGTTAATAAAATATTAACATATTGATTTTTATAAAACCCATAACATGAAAATGACTTTTAAAGTCAGTTGCCTTAAAAATTTCAATTATATAAATTTTTCAAACATGTCAATGCAGACGATAATCACTTATTATTAAAAGCTTTATTGAAGCAGTGTTAGCTTAGGTAAAATAATTAAATTCCTAATCACCTGCTACAGTAAAAGTGAAGAGATACTCTGTCAGTCTGTCGAATAAAAAAAGTAATTCTGTATGGTAAACTGCTGCTAAGTCAAAGCTATTGACATAATTAAGTTACAAAAGAACAATTAAACGGGGGGCTCCGAGGTAAAACCATGTCAACGTCGTAGAGACCGGCTGTGAACATGATGTGTCAAAGAGTTCTATTAGTATACAAGGAAAAGAAAAAAAATATGTGGGTGTTTTTGTGCATATAAATTATCTGGCATGTTTAAAAGTTTTTTCTTTGATTTTTTAAAAAATAGATGGTACTCTGTCATTTGATGATGATATTTTGTCATTCTATGATGGTATTTTGTCATTATATGATGGTACTTTGTCATTATATAATGGTACTTTGTCATTTTAGATGGTACTTTGTCATTTGATGATGATATTTTGTCATTCTATGAAGATGTTTCTTAAATAGGTATAACATCATGATCGGGATATCGTTAACTGGTAAAATAGTTTAAGGAAAAAATGGCGCAAAATTGTGAAAACGCGATCATATTAAAAAGCATCCTCGAGGAACTAAAGATGGGTCCGCAGGTGATCTATAGATTTGTAGAAGAGAGAAAAGATGTTAATGATATTTTAAACCTGAGCGATTAACAATTGAGCATTTCGGGAATCACTACTATTGGCGATCGAATTCGTCTAAGAGAAATGGTCAAATGCAAGACCAAGAGTTCAAACACCAGTAGCGGATTTAAGGGAAAGCGGTAAATCTAGTCTTCCCGACGGTCCGGATTTTGATTTTTGACGATTTTTATTTTTCAAGGTGCACAGAAACTATTCAAGCTTCAGGCACATTTTCGAGGTTTAAGGGGGCCGACTATAGTTTCCATTGCGCAATATTTCGCGCATCATAGTAAAATGAAGCGTATTTACTGTTTTAATGCAACTTTTTCCGCTTAATTATTAAAATTAAACAAAATTAAGAATATAAAATAGGTATAAATATGTAGTTACAATTTGATATAACTGATTTTTTAACCGATTTTGCAGCTGATAGGTAGGTTGACGTCGTTGCAGTGTGTTTTTGACGTTATGATAATCTGTAGCTATTAAAGAAAGGGGTAATAAAAATATTATTAAAGAAAAAGTAATAAACATACGCTTTTGAAATTTAGAACATAGAAATTTGAGAATATCTCCAATATTTTTATTATATTTTCATGTAAATTCATTGTGAACGTCATATTTTTTAAAACTCTATAAAAATAGTAAAATTTGCTAATTTTTTGCATTTTGAAATTCCCCCTCTGGTAACAAGACGGTAGAATTTTGTGTTTCGTACATATATTGTACAATATAGTATTACTCATCAAATATTTTAGTTTGAACAAAATGTCTATTGTAGTATTTGTATAACTTGCTTTGAAGTGCTAAAAATTGGCATTTTCCTATATAATCCTATGGTAAATGTACCTGTATTTTGAGACGGTCCCTCAAAAATACCTGGACGGTAGATTTCCCCCAAACTTTGCATGTACACTGAAGTTAATGCAAGGTATATATGGTATAAAAATGAAGAGTTTCGCTATTATAGTTTTCACACAATAAAACTATAGTCGGCCCCCTTAAATGAATTCATTTTTACCTAAAAACTTTAACAAATTTGTTTAAATTTATTACTAAACCAGATGTATCACCTGGCATAATACGGTAAATATAGTACTTTTTTAAAAATGTGAAAACCAAAAACGGGTACCGAATCGCGATTAAAAACAACAAAAAATGAAGTATATTTTTTAAAAAATCAAAGAAAAAACTTTTAAACATGCCAGATAATTTATATGCACAAAAACACCCACATATTTTTTTTCTTTTCCTTGTATACTAATAGAACTCTTTGACACATCATGTTCACAGCCGGTCTCTACGACGTTGACATGGTTTTACCTCGGAGCCCCCCGTTTAATTGTTCTTTTGTAACTTAATTATGTCAATAGCTTTGACTTAGCAGCAGTTTACCATACAGAATTACTTTTTTTATTCGACGATGACTTTAAACGAGACTGCTGACTTTATTTGTTAATTGGCTCTTATTGTCTACGGCAGTAATGAAAACACATCCAATTATGAAAACAGATATAGTAAACTCTTTTGTGTCTTTTATTTCATAAGAATGCTTACAAACAAAGATACCAGTAAATGTTCAACCAAGCCTCTTTCTTAACTCCTCACTAAGATATTAACAGAAGTGAAGGAGAAACTGTAGGAGTACTGTGCACCAATATATTTAAGAAGTGGTGTAAGAAGGATATGTAAATCAGATATGGATATTTAAATTTCAAGGAACTTCTGGACAATTTGATATCACGAGATTTCATCAAAATCAACAGCTTAAAAACTTACGACATATCAACTTTATACACAACCATTCCCCACGATAAATTGTCCAGGCTTTTTGATATCATTGACAGCTGCTTTTTTAATAAAAATGGAAGTCGTAAATTTCCATGTACTTACCTTGTCACTGGTCATTTACAAGTTTATTTTATTAAAAAACATTCTGATTGTACACACAATTACTATGAAGTTGACATTAAAAAGATGCTTCAGTTTCTGATTGACAATATCTATGTGGTTATCGGAGACCAGGTCTTCCAACAATCTATTGGAATTCCAATGGCTACAAATTGCACCCCGTTATTAGCAGACATATTTTTGTATTCATATGAAGCAGAATTTTTGCTAAATCTTATGCGCGAAAAGAAGAAAACACTTGCTGTGGCCTTCAACTAAACATTTAGATATATCGAAGACGTATTGTCAATTAACAATGGTAATTTCCATTCTTATGTGGAAACGATATATCCCGGTGAGCTTGAAATAAAAGATACCACAGAGTCTGACAAATTTGTATCATACTTGGATATCGTACTTGAAAAAGACGTCAATGGTAATCTAACATCCAAGCTCTATGATAAACCGGATGACTTTAAATTTTTCTTTCGTCAACTTTCCTTACTTATGCAGCAATATACCTTCATCACCTGCATACGGCGTACATATATCTCAGTTGATTCGATACGCAAGAGCATGCTCTACGTATGAACAATTTCTAAAACGAGGTAAATTATTGACAAATAAGTTGATGAAACAAGTGTATCAGCAGTCTCGTTTAAAATCATTTCGTAAGTTCTTTCAATTGGTCGATACAATGACCTTGTCAGCAAATACAATTTATCATTGAGTCAAATGCCGACTAACGTTTTTCATACTAATTGTAAGTCCATTATTTTTACACTGAATTGACGACGGATTTTCCCATTATTTTCCGATTATGACGAGGGGCACACGGCGGGTGTGACCGGTCAGCAGAGGATACTCACTCCTCCATGGCACCAGATCCCACCTCTGATGTCTTGGAGGTCCGTGTTTGCTCTGTTCCTATTTTGTATTGTTTTATGGACTTTTGATTATGAAAACTGTTCGTAATTTCCATATGTTTCATTCGAGTTTATTGGGATACCGGGTATATCGAGTCGACATATTCATGAAGGGAAATATCAATTTTGTATTGATAAAACGTGGTCATTATATTTGAATGTCGACCTGAGGTTCACAACAGGCAGTAGTGCTTTCTTTTTCTCATGTAGAAGTTTTTGAATAAAATTTGCTTTAGAAAAATATAAAAGCACGCGGTTCGCTTTTAATAAGGAGAATAATTTAAAATGCCTATAAGAAATAAAATGGTTGTTGGAAGACATTGTCACCAAAATAAAAAGAGACATAAATATTGGCAACTCCAGCACCTTTTAATGTAAACTTCAGGGTACTTATATAATTTATAAATGTGTAGAATCAAGTCATTCTAAACAAGGTAATTTTGTTGATGACCTACCACAAAATCTGAAAATTACAGACCATTTCCAATGAAGCAGGTTTTCTATGATATCAAGAAGACCAAATATTTATTTATCATGAGGATTAGTTGCACAAAGTGTAGAAAAGTATAAACATTGCAACATCTTACTCTGGACACGACATTTTCCAGACTTTTTACTATCAGTTTTAATTATGTTGTCCAAACATAATTATATCCCTTGATGGAACTTCTTAGCAGTATCACACGGTTTACCGCTCATGACAAGGAGCACATGGCAGGCGTGACCATAAAGAAGGGGATTTTCACTTCATTATGATCCCACCTCTGATGTTTTGAAAACATGTAACACTTACAGTATCAGAGGAGTGTGAGTCATTTTTTGTTATTTAACATGTTTAATGCAACTATTATGTGCATTTGATACTTTTTATGCCCCGTTAACGAAGTTTCGAGGGTATATAGTTTTTGTCGTGTCCGTCCGTCTGTCTGTCTCTCTGTCTGTCTCTCTGTCTCTGTTTGTCCGCAAAAACTTTAACCTTGCCCATAACTTGGTAATGTTTTTCACTAAGGTTTGCCAACATTTATTTCTGTAGCTTTTTTGATTAAAACGAAACTTGAAATACAAGACATCACAGATTATACCAAATCTGCTCTATACTTGGATATTTTATTGACTCAAGGCGTCAATAGCCACCTAAAAACTACACGACAACGAAGATTATTTCAACTGTTCATGCACACAATCACCTGTATATGGTGTTTATATTTACATTGTCTCTCAACTGATTTCAAATTCAAGCGAATAAATTAAGTCTCATTTTCCAAATCATAGCCAACCTACAGACAAATAAGTATTGCAGATTTTCATTTTTTTTGCCCTGAAATAAAATTAATAAGATACTACTAACATATTACAGCTCATGATAAAATAAGCTTATATGCTTTTGTGAACAAATTCAATGTTTATTTCCAAATGAAATATAATACTTTGAAACAAAGATTCAAATAAATAAACTCAATACTGTTCGTTAATATCTTTAATTTTTATACAAAGTACATGTAGATACTGAAATATCTCACATCCATTTAGTTTTGGCTTAGTAGATTCCAGAAGATGATTTGTATTTAAAAAACTTGAAATAAAAAAAATAGCATTATGTGGGACATCTTTTGTCATATTTACATATTTTGCTAGAATAATTCTTTAATGGTAATTTAAGAGAACAACGCTATGACAAACGTGATGACTTCAACTTTTCTACCTTCAGCTTCTCTCTTCAGCTTCCATTCCGATCCTTCGAATGAGACCGTATAATCTGAGGTCTCGTGTCGTAGTAGGAGCTCAATGGCCCAGAGTGCCAAGTATAGGACAAAAATTTGCAGCTCTCCAGCGGCAAGTGTATGTTTTTGTGGTATGGTTAATGGTTTATGTCTCCATATGAATGAAAAATTCTCGAGAGGGACGTTAAACAAATTACAATCAATCAATTAGCTTCCATTACTTATGTAGCAATATACTCTTATCACCTGCATATGGGGCTTATTTCTCACTGATTCGATATTCAAGAGCATGCTCTACAAAGCAAAGCAATTATAAGCTATTGATAAACAAATTGATGAAACAGGAATATCAATAGCCTCGTCTTAAGTCATCATTTTGTAAGTTCTATCATTATGGTCAATACAATGACAATGTCGGCAAATACAATCTATCGTTAAGTTCAATTCCTGGCTGATGTTCATCAAGCTAATTGTCATATATGACACAGAATTTTCTATGGATTTTGCCGTTTGCGAAATCAAAACAAAGAGTACACGGCGGTTTTCACTGATCGACAGGGAATGCTTATTCCTTCACACCAAATGATCCCATCTCTGATTTTTATGATGTTTACTCTACTTCCGATTTGAATTGTTTCGAAGGACATTTGCGCTTTGTTACGGTTCATTATCTCCAAAAGAACTTCATTTAACACAACCCAATTTGTGTATGCCATAAATCAAAAACCATACGAGAGTTTTTCGAACACAAAGCAATCTCAGGAAGCAGTCCTGGTATGAGTCCATGTGAAAAATTTGGAACGAGTAAAGACCCATATACTTGAGTAGTAATGATTTTCACCCCTCCCTCTTCAGATACTGTCGCTTTATTCGTATCAAAGGGTGAAAAACGAAATACTACGGGTAAAACTTTTAATTTAGAATTCTTTTGTATTTGGAAAGAAGTGGTACATGTGTATTATTTTAAAAATAGTGTTTTTCAAGTTTAAAGCTTAAAACGTTATAAAGTGTTTTAAGCTATAAACCGGGTATCATGTCTACAGAAGAATGTTTGTCTAGTCTTAATAACAATTGTTTTTCATTTTTTTATATACTTGGGTAGAGAGAAATAAGTTAAGTGCCAACGTGAAAAAAATGAGAAAACTTTACACTGATTGATCTAAAAAAAATATCAACAATACAAATCTGTTATCGTGGCAAATTAAAACCGCTGGAAATTTTATGATGTTGAGTCCGATGCCTAGGAGGAAATAAGCATCCCTTGTAGATAAGCTAAATCGCCATAAGCCTTTTGTATTTACCTGTTATGTAATTTGTTATTGAACTGAGTATTAAAATCGAGAAGTTACAATTGATACGAAATATGTCAGTCAATATACGACTTAAGGTTATGTTTGCATGGTTATTAAAATGACCATATACTAGCATATAGTATTCAAAATGCTGATTTTAAACAAGGTTAATAAAATCCCTGTAATATCTACTTGTTTTTCAGTAGCTTGCCTGGTTGAAAATTAATATTCCTCAAAGCATTGAAAACTTGGATACAAAAACAACATATACAGGCACTAGCGTAATAATACTATTCCATAAATAATGAAGATTGACGAAGAAAAAGCTAAAAATATCTTGCTAGTCATAGATGATCCTAACTATCTATTGTCTATAAAACACCCAAATATGACTATCTTATTCCTTTGTCACTTTACCAAAAGAAAGTACCATTTTGATATGAATGGGAAAAAAGTCATCAAGGCGTAAAACTCAACATATAATCAATCAGTCTTTGAAGTTATTAATAATGGGGAATAGGAGTTCCAGTTTTTGTTTAAGTAAAAGGCATTCGCAAAAAGAAAACTGACGCAATTCTTGTTGTATCAAAAAAATCAATGAAATATACATCTTTTTTCACTTTATTTTATGTGCTGCACGACATTAAAAAAGCCATATATCTAAATAAAAAATAAACAATTATCTCTTAAAACAAGGATCTGTCCAATTAATAACATAGTGGTTTGATTAAGTCAAACAATTATTTTGATTCAATATTCGGAAATCAAGATAGAGGTCAAAATGAACACATATTATTTTTTCTAATTTATTTAATTCTATTTCCCTTGAAACAGATCTCAATGTTAAGGAATGCTCGTTATTTTCCGGCATGTAAGTGCTGTCTAGGTCTTTATTTCCTAGGTTAAGTTAAGTGATTATATGATGTAATTGATGCAAGTTACTAAGCTTAGAAAAGAGCTTCATAGAAAAATGAAGGATCTTACATATGTTGAGGATATATATATATATATATATATATATATAGAAGATGACTTCGCTTTATCCGTGAATTCGGAATATCCGTGTTCGTTCTAAACGAGTTTTGCTGTACCCTATTGCTATTTAAGCGACTATTCGGTTTCATAACAAAATGAGACAAGAAAACACAAAATATATGTTTGATTTTACTAAGTGTGATATGTGTACTGTGAAATCACTAATTTTTATCGGAATTTAATGTTCGTGGTTTTCGAGGTCTGGAGAGACCCACGGATTTATGTCCAACATAAATCCAACATGAAATGTAAATTTTCACAGATATAACTACTTAACAATCCTCCATCCACGGATTTAAATCCCCACAAACCCATATATTTGTCAAATCACTCAAATTTCACCTCCAAGAAAATATGTGATTCTACAGTGGCAATTTTCTTTTTGCCATTGGCTATTTTACCGAATCTAATCTGACCCATTTTCTATACATTTACGGAAGTAAATGCAGTAAGTGATTATAGGGATTTAGGATTCTGTCACAGAAATCAGCATTTTTTGATGATCATCTTAATTAGCAGTTAGATACATTAAAGCCCAGTCAATATCAGTGCTCAAGACAAAAAAATGTTATATAATCAAATATACAAATTTATTTAACTGTAAAATTATAACATAAAATGGTACATTATTAAATTGTCAATATCAAGAGAATTTGGCTCTCCATTAACTCTTGGTCTCTAATGGTTGCTCAGCCTACAATGATGAAAAGAAAATGTGCATTCATAGAGAGAAAAAGACGGAGATTGCATTTTTTGAAATTCTTTTTATAGTATGGTTATATGAAGTTATAAATATCACCTTTTGAAAAAAATATTTACAGTTAAACCACTCATTCTCAATATAAGAATAAACTTTTGAATACATAACATAAAACTATGCTTTGAAAAAATGATTTGTTTTATCTTTCATAATTTGAACACTTATAAACGTGTAATGTATACAAATATCGTAAGACTACCCTGGTCTTATAATCATCGGTCCAGATCCATACTGAGAAGAAACATACTTTATGTCTCATAAAATAACTTTCTCTAACTTTTCTATAGATTGCTCTAGAGAGACTTTCTTACAGAATTGTCCTTTTACAACCTTAAATTTGAATAATAAAGGTACCTGTTTTTTCAAAGATAATTTAACTAATCAAACAACATACATATAAGAAGAATGTTTAACTTAGAAATAAGACTATTTTAGGAGTTTTCTCTTCATTTCACTACAATATATGAGGCTTAGAAGTATTTTTGAGAATAATTATAAGCTGCTTGTAAAAATATGCATTTTTTTCATGTGTATTTTAAAAGAATTAATATCCTTTTTTTTCTTTTTTTAATTTCTGTTTATTAGCGTCACTATTTTCAATTGTTAATAATTTTAGCATCGAATTTCATTTAAGTAAATGTAGAAGGATAGTATTATTTGAAAGAATTCAAATGAATACTAATTGTTGCTTTGTAAACTTTGAGTAAATATGGTTGAAAAAAAAACTTTTTAAAAGTTAAATTTCTTTTTGCAAAGATATCTTTTTCTTAACAGTAAAGAAATTGATAAATCAAACACTCTGAAGACATTTGTTATGAGGCAAAATATGATCACTTAAGTTTTTCTTACCGTATCAGAAACACATAGTTCATATACAGTTAGATCGGAGGCCACATAGACCTTTGATGTCAGTCCAATACAACATTTTTTCGCTGAGCATAAATGACGAGGCTTGAGATCTTTGAGGCCCCACACACGGGATACACCAGCGGAACAACAGATATCCCCGGGCATGCTGTCATCCCCCTGACTTGGCAGTATCTGACTCTTACTCACAGGCAGGTTCTGTTTGTATGGAGCAGGCTGACCAAAGGAGTGCTCGTTAGTTTCTGGCATGTCAATGCTCTCTAGGTCCTGATTTCCTAATTGTTCATTTGAACTCAATAGAGGATAATGTTTGTATGGATTTGGTTGTGGGCCATTGTTCCTGCCCATCCGTGGGAAATAAAATGCCTAAAAACGATACGATTTAAGACTGTTAAATATAATTTTTCATACTTTTTTATAATAATTTTTTTTTTAAAGTAGAACGGACAGAGGTAATTTCAATTTGTGTTTATCTCTGAAATTCTTGGTTAAAGTGTGTTCTTACCTGGTTATTAAATCACTGATATAATTGTTTCACAATGTATTTTAATTTATTGATCAAATAAACGGACAAACTCAGCTATCTTATTTCAATAATAAAGTGCATAGCAAGACAAGTAGTTCAGTCATAGAAAAATATTTTGTCCGACTGAATCTGAAATTGCAAACTCAGATCGAAACCTTTTAGCTTCGGCCATGAATGTCAACTTTAATGTAACAATTATTGCTTCAATTTGAATAAAACTACTAAACATATAAAAACTCTTAGCTTTTTTGCTATCTGCATTAAAATCTGAAATAGGAAACCTTAGTTTGATAAAATAAAAATCCAGATAACGGTTTTTTTACCAACAAACTTGATTAGTGTATTAATTTATCATACAGCTTAGCATATGAGCAACGTACAACAATAAAATAAAAAGCCTTATGAATTTACAGAGCAAATTAAACCACATGGATGAAGCGTTTGAACAACTAAGGAAATAGGTCTTTCAATATTAATTGATGAGAAAATAAACTAAACAAAAACACAGTTTAGAAAATTACCCAGAAACAATGTCACACTTATCAACTTTAATCAACTTTAATCTGCAACTTTCATCTTTATTCTAAACACACACTTTAGATCAATACATATTAAGGAGGCTTAGAGGTCAACAAGTTAATCATTATATATAACTTAATTTTTTAGATATGATAAGCTGTCAGCTATCATTTGGAAAAGAAAAAAATCATATATTATAGTTTTAAGATTTGATTATTTTTGTATATCTTTATGTGGAGCTCTTATTTTAAAGGAGATCAATATAGTCTGAAAATGGCTACAACCACCCAACCCTCTTAACATATGAATTAAGTCTTTTCCTAGGCACTAAATCTCAAACAACATATACATGTACATGTATCGTAATTTACTATAGCCACAAATAAATGCCCCAACGGTAAAAAAAAGTCAGAGAGAAGAGAATGTGCATAAAAAATATGCCAACAACATGATCAATTTTCTTAGGACTTTGATGCAAACAAAACTGAAATTAAATACGTATATATAAATATTAGGAGAGCTGATAGTGATCATTTGTTGTTTCATCCCTACCCGTGGGAACTTGCTACAAACCATGCATAAACCTCAATAAGCCGCTCTCATTAATCTGCTGTGGTCGGTCTCTTGATATTGCACGTCTGGGAAATCGGGAATGACATTGTCACTAGAATGTTGAGTCGTATTCATATCAACTATTCATTAAGTTCCGATGCTAGTTTCTCGGACTTGCTCAATATTTAGCATTACAGATTTTTTCCCATAATTCTAAATGCATGTGAATTTCGAAATGGTAACAAAAAAAAATGCCACATTTGTAATCTTGGTTTTGAGGCGTGTAATTTGGTTGCCTAGCAACACATCAAACATAACAACCATGGTTTAAATTTAAATTCAATTTCAGAAACATTTATTTAAGGAATTATGTATGTGTTCCATATTTTTTTCACTAACACATGAAAATACTGCATATTGTCCTATATTTCATGATCGTGCAGAATCAAAGTCCTCTGAAATTTACTTTATGGACAAATGAGAAGAAATCTAATATGTTTCATAAAAAGTAAGTGTCTCCATCTTTCAAAATACTAGGATGACTTTTTACTTACAAGTAAATTATTTTCTGAGAAATTTGGGAGCCATGCGACATTACTTGTCATATCTTGTTCTTTGGTGTGTGTACCACTGCCACCCCTTGTTTATTAAATACGATATAGCTTAGCTACACACTTGTATTTACAGATTATGGATTGGGGTAAATACAAGACTCCATATAGTTTTGTCAGTTAACCCTATAAATACTAATACATGTTATGCACCTCAATCATTGTTAAAGCAGATATATTATATACATTTTAAAGAAAATGTTGTGGTTGCAAGGTTGTGTTCCCCCTTCAAACTTCAAATTGTTTCTTCTGCCAGACCTGGAAAAAAATTATGTGAGATTAATGGTGCAGTTAAAGTATTCCATTTAGGAAGATGATTTCATCAAGTAAAGAATAACAATATTTAGAAATCCTTTCATAACCACTTAAGATAAGAGACGGTTATAATTTGGATCATTGTAATTGTTTAATCATCACTTGAAAATAATCAAAATATTTCCTCAGTCTCATGTAAAATCTTGACATCTTGGAATGGAAGTTAGAATTTTGAAAAATGCTGTATTTACTTTAAGAATAAGGTTCGTCGAATGGTCCTTTTGCAAGAATTTATAGTTCATGTAGGATGCGTGGGTCAAAAATAGCAACTGCAAAAATCTCTTAATTTTTAATACTTGAGAAGTTTTAGGCCGTACTTTAGTAGTCTATAAATACAAAATCGTTGGCTTAACATTTTTGATGGCGGAAAAATAAACAAATAAAAATTACCATGCGCTTTAAAAATAATATATAGCTATTGATCATTTCAATCAAATGATTGTTATGTTAACAATGGTGTATCAACTATCCCTGACAGTTAATAGTTTCTTCAAACTTAACTGAGCAATGGATCGAACATGGGGTATCAACAAATAGGGTATTCGATAAAGGTAAAGATGTGATTAAAATTCTCTCCCTGTGCAGAATATGGGTAAATAGATAAAGTTTCTAATACTTCAAGGAAAATCGATAATTGTGTTAGTTTATTGAAACATGGTATTTGGTGCTGGGATAAAGCTTTGGTAAACGGGTGTTTTATTCTCACACCTACATTTTGTATAAATTGTGTCCAAGTTTTAATTGTCGGAAAAGTTCAGAGTATTTGTTCTATTTGTTCTCAAATAGTTATAAATAATAAATATATATAAATAAATGTAAAAGTCTTTGGTATTTTAAGTATTTATTCTCTCCAGACCAGATCACTCGTACAGAGGAACATACATTATACAAATATATACAAACACAAATAATAGTCACGGGTCTAAAAAAGTATACAAAGAAACAAAAAAATTAGCTTAAAATCAGCTACATATGCTTCAAGAACAGATAATTTTGAAATGTTCTTAATCTTTGTTTTCTAAAGATTTGTGTATTTCTAAATTGCTTGTGTAAATTAGCACATTAAACTTGATTTTTTTAAATTTGAATTTTCGCAGGAGCTTTTCTTCTAAAGGAGGTAAAAATAGTCTGAAAATGGCCTAAACCCCCAGCCTCTTTAAGTTTCCACAAGTATTTAGGATTTAACATTTCACATCATTTTTAAGTGTAACATACATGTAATTCTGAAAATCTATCGTGCGAGATATGAAAAAATATACCTTAAAACATTCATCACGGACTAACAAAAACCAAAATGAATAAATATATATAATGTTTTACAACCTAGAAGTATATGAGCATAGAACAAAAATTGTTACAGTTTACTCGATCTATACACACCTCTGAAATAAAGATTGAATGTATACATTGAAACTAAATCTGCAACAGAAGCTTTTAATGAATATCAAGAAGCGGTCTACAGAAAACAATTATTTATTATAGCTATGAACTACTTACCGACCGGCCCATACGTGGAAAATAAAAATATTTCTGGAAAAACAAGATATTTCATAAGTAATTTGTAAATATTGTTAGGTAACAGGTAAATGTTGTATGTTGCGAGTAGTTCCTGGTAATTGATCATATAACAAATGATAAAAAAAAAAACACAAAAAAACAATATTCTTAGTTTTAAATATTTTATTTTAAAATAAATAGTTACAGTTCTGTACATGCAAAAACCTAGTCCTCTTAAATTTTTTCTCCGAATACAAACAGTGAAACTTGATTAATCTGGATTTTGTGTAATCCAAAATCTTGTTTAATACGGTGTTCACTTCAAATCCCTTGCAGTAAATTCAATTATTTAAACTGTTGTGTAATTCAGTATGTTCCACAATCTGGCCATATGATATCCGGATTAGACAAGTTTAACTGTAGTATTTTTGAAAGCGAATAATCTCAGTGGACTGGTCTAAGTATTGTTTAGTTTCCAATGGTATATGGAACGAATTAGCTCCATATCCTTAAATAATAATAACTTCATCTGTTTGGCTGTCACTGTCTTCGTTCATTAATTCTTTAAGTTTCTTTAGAACGTCTGGATCGACTTGGGTATCCGCCGACTGAATCATTCTCTCTGCATATTCTCTCTGAAAGTTTTAAATAAACTTGCAATTAAAGTTCTGATTTTTAAAACAAATTTTCTGAAATTCAAACAAACGTTATCATAAACCTCCATAAAATTTGATACTTCTTACAATTCTGTTTTTGCTGTCTGTTAAACTTCGCTTTCGTCCCAACCGTGGAAACTGGATTTTCCTTTTATTCATATAAACACCCTTAAAAAATAGTTTTTATAAAATGAGGAAAAAAACTGAAATAAAAAAGTTCTACACTTTTACTTAAAGAAAAATTATTTTATATAATATTTTCATACTTATTTTACCTTATACAAAACAATCATTTTTTGCATAGTTTACCTTTTTTATTTCAACCTGCATGCATTCATGTTCAACATCTGAAGGGTGAAAGAAAGGGCGGAAGTTCATTGAAAGGAATGGCGATCAAGATGGCGGCAGACAGGAGAGATAGTAAGCTTGAATGTTCATTTCAGTGAAGAAGTTTTACAAAAACATTTTGCTTACTTCACAACAGTCAAGGAAGAGAGCATATCCATGCAATTTTTGGACAGGTGTGCGCCTGTACTGTGCAATGTTACCTGGTCTACCTGACGGGATGTAAGGTCATTATGGCTCATTTGTAAAATATCTAATAATTCATCGCTTAAAACTGGAAGAATTTCTGCAACATTCGTATCTGTGTAAGTCTCGAAATTCTGAAAGTTGTACAAAAATACATGTACATTGCTATACATTAAGAAACAAACCATCTATTTTTGTCTAGAAATTACGTATCTTAAGAGTATGCCTCACGTACCGTTGGCATAATGGATCTCTTTCCACCCAAGCGTGGAAATTGTAAAGGTCTCTTGTTTACTTTCTGTGTAACACGGAGTAATAAAATTCTTTGTTAACAATGATATGGATTTTGAAATAAAATTAACATATCTTGATTTTTCAATTCAATTTTAATATTTGTATAAGAAATGTTAATAAAATAAAAAGCACTGAATCTTCTTGATAATAGAATGCTTTGTAAATACAAAAGAAAATGATTTTTAAAAAAGCTAAAATGTAAGCAATACAAAGACAATCATAAGAAAATTTCATTGAGCATGCGCTGTGCATAAGTTACCCTGTGATAAACCTACATATTCTTGCGACCTTCCCAAGCGCGGGAACTGATATCTCTGTGAAAGGACGTCATACACAGGTTATTTATAATGAAAAACCCGATTTTCAAACAAGACTGATATGTTTGCATTTTTAGATGCTAATCAGACCTAAGCGTCTTCTGGCTAAAACATCTAAATTATTTCCTAACAGAAGAATAACAAATAGAGCTGTCATAAGCAAATGCGATTCTTTAATAAACAGATAAATTACAGTGACTTGAGGCCTCCAAACACCAATTCATGACATGCTTTACAATGCATGAAAACGAGTTTAAAATCAATACATGTTTTTTTCCTCTGTCTATACATGCATAAAAACGATAATTCTAAATAGTACATAAACATAAGATATATAACAGATATTCAGAATGTAAAGTGTGTATGAAAATGGAAATTTTGTATAGGCGGTTGTTATCTACTTATCATAGATGTTCTATCTGTGATGACATTTTTTTGAGACCTGTAGAAAAAAAACTTCAATTGTTCCCTCGACGTGACAATGAAATATGATGTTTAGAACCGCCAACTTTTCAGACCTATCACCACTTCCTTAAAAACCAGGCAAGGTGATCACCCTTTCCGCTCCATCAGTGTACTAGAAGCGGTAATTGGCATGAACATTTTGTCATTAGAAGAAGGCAGAGACAATTCTCTTAAGAATCCTGGTTAATGTTGACGTGGACTTACCAAAGCTTTTTACACTTTTCGGTGATAAAAAGACGGGGGATTCTCTGAAGTGTGGCACTTCACCAAATCACATTAAATTCATGTTTTAACTAACGTCTCACTGACAAATGATTGTTCTAAATTGAAAGTTCTTGTAAAAGCTGAAAGATCTCGTTCAAGATGATTCCATTAAAAAAAGGATATCGATAAATGGTTTATATATGCATCCTCTTCTTCTGGCTTTATGAAAAAACCGTTCAAGATTTCAGGATTCAGATATGTTTATTGTAATATGAACAATATCATCTTTGTTAGAGAAAGTATTCGGTTGGAATATTTTGTTCGCTGAACATGCAATATATTTTTTGTTTACCAAAACACTAAAACATTTCAATATAGTCAATATATTTTATACGATATCCATTAATTATATGCTTTATGCCTAGATAATAGATTAGATGATGTTCAGTTATTGTTGACACAATTCATCTTTTTATTTGTATTTAGATGGTTTGCTGATCTACTTTTTTTTTATCCTTTTCTTTCAGCCGACATCAACTCTTCGACAAAAGCGCGCACCTGTAAGTAATCTTTTTTACTCATTTTAAAATTCTTTGTGAATAAATGTCCATGGGTTGTGGAATCGACTTTCGTCATATTCAATAGAATTATTTCTCTGAAAGATTATTAAAACATTATAATTGATATTTTAGATGCTAAAAGGTTGAAAAATAAACAAACCAAAAAATAAAAAACCTAACAAACAAACAAAAACAAAAGAAAACTAAACAAAAACAACACCAATGAAGAACCTGAAGAAAAAAAGAAGGTTAATGATACACACTTTACATTCTGAATATCTGTTATATATCTTATGTTTATGTACTATTTAGAATTATCGTTTTTATGCATGTATAGACAGAGGAAAAAAACATATATTGATTTTAAACTCGTTTTCATGCATTGTAAAGCATGTCATGAATTGGTGTTTGGAGGCCTCAAGTCACTGTAATTTATCTGTTTATTAAAGAATCGGAAGAATTTAATGGTTTGGCATCCACCACAGAATCTAGAAAGTGAGAGATATTTCATTTAATAGAAACAATGACATAACGACCAAACAAAGATATTACTGTATGCTACAAAAAGATATCATTTTGAATAGTTTAAGCTTGAAAGATTGGTAATTGGAGAGAACCAATTTGGTAGCTCACATGCACATGCATGCACACATGTAATTTATTTTGACATTGTAGAATAACGTTTCTGTATTGAATCTTCAATAATGATAAAAATATACGCATCAAAATGAAAGAACAAAGCTGGTGGAAAATGATAAGATCATCGTGCATTCAAATGGAACCGTTTTACTCAGGAATTGCATTATTTAAGGAATGATTTTACACTTACTTTCTTTTCATTTTTCAAAGACTCTCGGTATAAACGCCCTTTTGGAGACAGGGGACCCATTCCTTTAGAGTTTAAAACATCAATTTGAAGTTATGCTTGTTGTGCGTGATCTACGATATTGAAGATTCGTACAAAGTATGGAGGAAGGAGCCATGTCAAATCGTGTATGCATTTGACGATGTTTCCAAGATATTCATGGAAATAAAATAAAACACTAGACTGTAATTCTAGTGTGATAAAAAGTACACGATTTAAGTAAGTTTTGTTTCCTGTATTAGATATTAGAACAAAATAAACTGAAAATATCTTTGGATTGGTCTCGCATAAACGAAATGAGTCTTTTCATCTTAGAATTTGTTGCTTCAGGAGGGCTTCTTCTCCTATTTTACGTATTTGAAAATTGACGAAATTTTACCAGTTTCAAGAAGACACTATCACTAAGTAAGGAAGTAAGGATATGAATGGGGTTCCATTACACCGTTTTTATTTTAGAAGTAAGGTCAGGTCATTATCATTTTTTTCAATTACATCAAGCAGAAAAGATACTTATACAATTCATTTGATGCCTACTTCTATTTTATAAACTGAAATAGTTTTCTGTTTGCATAAAAACAGAAAACATTGAAATGAATGATTTTATTTTATCAAATTTTTAGGGTATATAAATCTTTTAATATGCTTCTTATTTGCATTTTTCCTATTTTTACTTTTGGTAAAGTATTCAAATAAAGATACACAACGATATGAAAAGAAAATGTTTCGATCGTTTAATTAAAGAGAAAAATGCCTTTTAATGTGTATGTGCTCAAATTAAAATCTGTTTAGATTGGATGCTTTTAAAAGCTAACGAGTTTGTTTTTTTGTTTGGAATATCATATCTATTCTATATATCTTTAAACTTTGATCCATTACTATATTTGAATTACCTTAATAATTTTCCTAAAGTCCTTAATTCTTTTGAAGTTGGAAACCAAATTCATTGTTCAGTGGTTATACTGAGAAGCAGAAAGGGAAATATTTTCATACCCCGCCATTCTCCAAAAAAAGTCCCAGCTTGATTTCAAACCGAATTTACCATTTCTATTTAAGGAGGCTGGTGGGTCAACAATTTAATCCCAAATTAACCACCAGATTTAACTTATTTTTTTAGATACGGTATCTTTTGCTGGCCATCAATAGTAAAACATTTTCGCCATTGAAGTAAGTCATGCTGAGAAAAGTTAGACTCACTGTTTACAAATGGTATTCTTCAGTATCAACGATTAATATCAATCAGACATGTATTAATCACGATTTGAAAGTATTTATATAAAGAAGAATTAATGTCACATAAATGTGAGCTAGGGGAATCACACACATATAACTCCCCTCCAAACATTATGATGTGTCTTTTGCTTTCAGCATTTTGCTTTAAATCACAAATGCATGTAATTTCACCACCCCTGACCATCTTTATTTATTACATCAAAGAATTATGTTTGATATGTCATCTAGAGAAAAAATGTCATCTTTTCAATTAATTTTAATTAATTAAAAAGAAAACAAAAAGTTTTTTAAAAAATTGATACTAGTCTTGTAATTCTGTTTACTGATTTCACACAGCTGAACCATTGATGCAATGTTTGTATGAAATGAAACAATCTTTGTTCTTTGTCTAGTTTATTTCCTCTTAGTATTTTGAATTAAAAACGATAAAACATGGAAATTGAATTTTGTCTATTCAGTGTATACTTAACAACATGGAGTTTATCTAAAATCTCTCTAATTACCTTTAATTTTTTTTAAATTCTAAAACAAATTAGGATTTTAACGAAAATTCGTGTCTATATATTTGGAAGTAAAATAATTCCAAAAAAGGGGTTTTAGCAAAGAAATACATTTTATTATACTCAGAACATTAACTTTTAACATTTGACAAGAATTTTTTTTTTTACAAATATTTAATACAGAGCGTATCATTAACAACAAAAAACAAGGCAGTATATTGACAAACAGGTTGATGAAACAATGATCTCAAACATATCAATTTGAAGTAATCAATTCGAAAGTTTTTGGTCGATATGTACAATGACATTGTCAGTAGATTCAACCTCTCATTGAGTCAAAAGCAAACTTACGTTTATCATCGGAATTGTAAGTTCATTATCTATACAGTGAATCATTTACGAATTTTTTTTTCACATCATGACATGGAACACTGGGTGTGCCCGGTGGACGCTGGATGCTCACTTCATTACGCACCTTACCTTACAATAGATATCATCTGGGAGATTTTGTGATTATCATGAATTTGTTTCTTGAAATATTAGGAAATCCATTGTCAGAAAGTGGCTGCTCTTGTAAAGGATTACATGACAACGAGTATAATTATGTATCTCTTGTACAATTTTTATTTATCAATAAAATCTGCATCATGCAGTCATTATGTAGATTTTTATCGATAACTAGAAAATATTCCAGACACATTACATATAATGGAGAAAGCTTTATTTGTACATGCATGGATACAAATTTCAGATCAAGTCATTTTCATTGAGCATCTGTAATATTTGAAGAGTTCCTTAATTGTTTCATATGTTTCACATTCATTTTTAATTATAATGCATCTACGGGTAGATCTGATAAGCGTGCATTTTGAATTTATTTATTATGTATAATAAAACGAGCATTTTTGAGAGTGATGCAAAGAGAAATCTCGTGGGTTCGTGTAGTTTTTAAAATCCCTTTTTATAGTAATGTTAATAATCAGTTATGGTGTCATTGAAGAATATAGCAGGAGATGAATCCTAAAGATAATTTTTTTGTCAAAAGTCAATTTTTTCCGCTTAAGGACTGTTAAAAATAAAATAAAATAAAAGGTAGAATTTTAAGTCAAATTTGTCACCCTAAAGAAATCAAATAACACTGTTGCAATCCCAGTTGTGGCTTAAGATTTCTCTTTAGGTGACAAATTTAAACCACAATTAAACAAAAATTTCACCTGTATTAAAGGGCCATATATAAAATATTAATTGATTTGTTATTGTGAGATATTTTGTCTGAAATTGTAAGTGATGGATGTACTTGACAACATTCTCAATACTGACTTTCTAAGTGTGTTTAGAAGTTCTTAAGTTTATCTTTTACTCGACATTCCCCCACACAGTTTTTTCCATGTTAGCATCAGTATTTCGTAACTTGGTAAGCAGCATCTTGTTAGGTACTTTACAAGTCATTATCAAAAACACAATAATAGATTTTATCAAAATAATTTAATGTTCAATGTCTATAAATAATTTTGATTAAGAAAAGAATTATGATAATGTCAGCTGATCATTTATCAATTACTGTTTGTTTCGGAAGCTTTTAGAGTGAAACACATTTCTTCACACCTCACTCCCAGACAACGAATCAGTTTTAAAGACCACGTGATTCAATAATTGTGGAGATGGGCTTTAGTTTCGATATTTTTCCGCTGCTATCAAGCGAGTGCAATTTGTAAAAAATCTCCCTTATATGAACTTGATTTAAGATTAATCAAATTTAGGAAATATTTGTAGAGTATGTTTGTTTAATTCACAAACTCAACTATTTATGCATTATTTACAAATCCATTTAAACACATTTATACAAGTTTGTTAATATTTTATCCTTGACAGTTTTCTGCACAATAGCTCTATTAACACCTTGCAAGAATTTAATGGTTTGGCATCCACCACAGAATCTAGAAAGTGAGAGATATTTCATTTAATAGAAACAATGACATAACGACCAAACAAAGATATTACTGTATGCTACAAAAAGATATCATTTTGAATAGTTTAAGCTTGAAAGATTGGTAATTGGAGAGAACCAATTTGGTAGCTCACATGCACATGCATGCACACATGTAATTTATTTTGACATTGTAGAATAACGTTTCTGTATTGAATCTTCAATAATGATAAAAATATACGCATCAAAATGAAAGAACAAAGCTGGTGGAAAATGATAAGATCATCGTGCATTCAAATGGAACCGTTTTACTCAGGAATTGCATTATTTAAGGAATGATTTTACACTTACTTTCTTTTCATTTTTCAAAGACTCTCGGTATAAACGCCCTTTTGGAGACAGGGGGCCCATTCCTTTAGAGTTTAAAACATCAATTTGTAGTTATGCTTGTTGTGCGTGATCTACGATATTGAAGATTCGTACAAAGTTTGGAGGAAGGAGCCATGTCAAATCGTGTATGCATTTGACGATGTTTCCAAGATATTCATGGAAATAAAATAAAACACTAGACTGTAATTCTAGTGTGATAAAAAGTACACGATTTAAGTAAGTTTTGTTTCCTGTATTAGATATTAGAACAAAATAAACTGAAAATATCTTTGGATTGGTCTCGCATAAACGAAATGAGTCTTTTCATCTTAGAATTTGTTGCTTCAGGAGGGCTTCTTCTCCTATTTTACGTATTTGAAAATTGACGAAATTTTACCAGTTTCAAGAAGACACTATCACTAAGTAAGGATATGAATGGGGTTCCATTCCACCGTTTTTATTTTAGAAGTAAGGTCAGGTCATTATCATTTTTTTCAATTACATCAAGCAGAAAAGATACTTATACAATTCATTTGATGCCTACTTCTATTTTATAAACTGAAATAGTTTTCTGTTTGCATAAAAACAGAAAACATTGAAATGAATGATTTTATTTTATCAAATTTTTAGGGTATATAAATCTTTTAATATGCTTCTTATTTGCATTTTTTCCTGTTTTTACTTTTGGTAAAGTATTCAAATAAAGATACACAACGATATGAAAAGAAAATGTTTCGATCGTTTAATTAAAGAGAAAAATGCCTTTTAATGTGTATGTGCTCAAATTAAAATCTGTTTAGATTGGATGCTTTTAAAAGCTAACGAGTTTGTTTTTTTGTTTGGAATATCATATCTATTCTATATATCTTTAAACTTTGATCCATTACTATATTTGAATTACCTTAATAATTTTCCTAAAGTCCTTAATTCTTTTGAAGTTGGAAACCAAATTCATTGTTCAGTGGTTATACTGAGAAGCAGAAAGGGAAATATTTTCATACCCCGCCATTCTCCAAAAAAAGTCCCAGCTTGATTTCAAACCGAATTTACCATTTCTATTTAAGGAGGCTGGTGGGTCAACAATTTAATCCCAAATTAACCACTAGATTTAACTTATTTTTTTAGATACGGTATCTTTTGCTGTCAACTATCATTTGGCTAAAAAAAATCATATATTTTAGTTTTAAAATTTGATCATTTTGTATATCTTTATATGGAGTTCTCCTTTTAAGGGAGAATGAAATAGTCTAAAAATGGCTGCCACCCCCTAGCCTCGTTAATATTGTATAATAATGATAAGGAAATGAAAATATGATCTTTAAAATCTTATATATTTTAATACAATGTATATTAGACACAAATATACTTTGAATATTCCATCTAGTCAGAAACCAGACTAGAATCCCTCTTAAACATAAAGGGTCACCAAATACCTAACTCTAACCAAAATCAATGTTATTATGAGCTGGTTTCTTTACAAATCATTTATTCAAAGGTTCGCAGTTTTCGTGTTCTGAATAAAGTTTTCTTATATCTGCATATGTCATAAATAAAGATAATCGTATATGTCCCGTGTAATTTTTAAAATATATACAGTATCAAGGATATATTCTAATCTTTGTTTAAAACACTTTTGATGTGCAAAAAAAGAAGAAAGGACTGTGTTTAAAACAAGGAAGGTTTTTGACACACAAGATGATGAACAAGGGTATAAACAGTGTCGTTTAAAGTCATCAATTCGAAAATGGTAAAAAAATGACCTTTTCAGCAATTTCAATCGGTCATTAAGTCCAATGCTAACTTGTGCTTTTTACACTAATTTAAAGCTATAATTCTACACCAAATTGTCCACAAATCGTTCCGCTTTCCCGCGCTTATTATTAGGAGCACATGGTTGGTGTGACAGATCAAAAAGGGATGTTTCCTTTTACACTGCACGGGTCAGCTGTTTTAACGTCCTTGATTGCTTTGCTCCTGATCTATATTGTTTAAGTAGCGTGATTGCTAGGTCTATTCCTCTTATTCCATTCAAGGAAAGAGATTAAAAAGCTTATGAGATTTCATTGAACAATGTGCTTAAACGGGTAAGACCTCTTAATACTTCCCTAATGGCAGAATAGATTCTAGATGCTGACATGCTTGATAATCCATTTAAAAAATTTCACTCTTTCAGCTAGGCAACTAAATCTTCAATTATTTTCTTGATATCTTGGTATATGTTAAAATATTTATGAAGACAGGTGAATGTGCGCTCTACTCTAAACAGCGAATTCAATATAATTCATCTGCAATGCATTCTAGGATTTGGGGTCAATGAACACTGTATTTTAATCAAATTGTACGGAGATGTAATGATTTGAAGCCAATTCCTAAGAGTCATGCTGCTCATATTTCTTCATATGAAGTCAGTATTACTCTTAAACTTCCAACAATGATGAGGTAATATGGTTTTTACGATATCTCAACGGATATGGTCACTACTACTTAGATATATTTTCTATTCATGTATCACTGGAAGCAGCTGCTATCTTAGAGATAACCTTTTTCATTGGAAGTAGAGCTTGAAATGTACCTTTTTAATGCTCGTGCCAAACACTGTTCAATAGGCTCTCTTCGCAGAACTCCCCTGATTGCTCTTACTAATGTGTAATGAAGAGACTGGACTAAACGTTATTTTAATGCCCATGTTTACACCTCGTGCTCAAATAACTATTGCAGGAGACCAAAAAAATCCAATCACTTATTTTGTTTAGTTGTCAAATATCCCATTTTGTGAAAACGTAGAAGCAGAAGAGATGTTTATTAAATGCTTAAACAGACATTGGAAATCATTATCGTGTTCCAGCCATAAGATCTGTATCGAGTTCCTGATTGGTCGTCTGCGATTAAATATTAATATGACATTTCCATATAGATTTTCAACATTGTCAAATTTGTCACGTGGTTAAATAATTCATGACGTCATTTTGAATTCTGAAGTGGGTGGTCAAGAAGTATTTGTCTGCTAGAAATTGCTTTGAGCTTTCAGAGGGTTACAACAGGCCAAGAGTGACAGACTGCAGTACAAAACAACCATGCTTGTGACCAGGATTACATCTTTCATGCTTCTTTTTGCCCTGCTTTCAAACACAGAGGCAAAGGTAGGATCATCCTATCTTATTTGTTTATTATCTAGTATTTCTAACTAAACAGATATCTTTCTCTGGACTATCTTGCCATATTATTTTGATTGTTTTCTATCTATAAGTCTGAGAGAAAGTCGTTTTTCTAGTGATATAAAGCTATAATGACTTGTTTACTTTTGGCCGAAAACTTAGCAGGTCATATAGAAAGGATTTTTTTTGGTGTGAAAATACAGATTTAGATTTGTTTCAAATAAAGTCTTACAACAAATATTCTTGAAAACAATGCATGCAAATAACATTAGGCAAAGCTTATCAACTAAGTTGATATTATGACTTTAAGAAATTGTGACATGTCGTGTGACAGACTTAACTTTTGAAATGGTCATAAAATCATGGTTTAATAAATGTATATGCTTTTAAATTTCGTTGTGTTAACTTTGATCAGTTATGAATACTTGATATAGCTAGAGACAGAAAGTTGTTATTTTACCTCACCTTATAACTTAAAATTAGAAATATTCTCTGCAATATGACTACATTTCATTTAGTTCATGAAACCGTTTTAGATCTTTTATATCCTAAGTACCTGTTTTAGAAAAAAAAAATATATATATACAACACTATGGTATTTTTGAAAGTATCTCCAAGGCAACGGGAATTTGTTGACCTTATTTACCACTCGTATTGGGGGAAAAATTAAAATGGAGATTCCTAAGGGTACGTTGGCAAAGATGTGCATCTAAAGTTACCGTTAGAGAGAAACAGATGTAAAAAATCATGCAAAGATCTTAAAAGCATGGCTTCGAACTGAAATGCGCCTATCAACCATGTGATTGGGTTCCATGTGTTGAGACCATTTGTTTCAAACTCTTCACTTAGTCCCTGACTTAACGCCATCGGGACTGTGACAGTTTCAATATATCTTGGTATTAAGCAAGTATTACATGAACGTGATTATAGACTAATGACTTGAATGTCGTCTTGAGAGAAAGGTGATTGTCAACGGATAAACACTGTCCCTCAGACGAAGATGTATCTCAGATATAATTAGAATCTACGATCACTAACGATGATTGCCTCCGATCCCAATGTTCTGCGATAAGCAAGCTAATCAAACAATTATAACCAATTTGCAAACATAGGCTGAATCTTTATTTCTAACAGTTATAATTAATCTGTGACTTAATACTTAAATAGAGTAATAACTATCGATTGAAGCTAGTTCGCATTTACAAATATCCCGTGTACATAATTTAGAATTAAACAATCGTCACAAACTAAGTTTCATAACTAATTTACATGTATTTTATGGTTTACTTTTTTTCCCCTTTTCTATATATTGACAAAATATCTTCCACTGTAAGGACGCAATACTTATTATTAATTTAGTCATAATTACTGGATCGACTGATCAGTATGTGGATAGCAGTACCTGCATTATATGCAAAATGGTATGACAACTTCTCACGAATTACTGTATACAGGGTTATTTTCGTCCTGTTTTATACTTGCCCTTTCACACTTGCAAAGGAGTTTGCCCCTTTTTGAATTCGCCCAGTCATAGTTTTGTTTCAGAATTATACTGTGTGGTTTTTTTTTAATTCGCCCTGTTTTGAATTCGCCCCTTTTTGGATCGAACGAAAGGGTCGAAAATAAAACGGGAAAGAAAATTTCCCTGTAAACACTTACAGTATATTCGTTACATTTTTTTTTGATTTGGTATTCTTCATTGGGAGAAATGTGTTCAAATGTTTTTCAAGAGATCTAGGTAATCTTACATTTATGTGGAACATCTATTAATTCATGTGAACGTTTGGGCGCAGTTAAATATTTCTGGTAACTTGTCATTGCAAATTGAGATTCCGACACTGATGACAGTTCTTCATAAGAACGAATCTCTGCTATAGATGTAGACTAATGGCCAAAGATATATGGTCTGTCTGCTAAACGACTTTGTCTCCTCTTTTTTCTCTTCTAAGATGCGAACTGCAATGACCTAAAAAATGTTAAAATAAATCCCATATACGTCGCGTTAAATTCATAGGGGATTAGACGTGAATAGAAGAAAGTATATAGGTGACAAAAGTTAATCAAATCATTTTTTTTTCAATCTGGTTGTGGGCCCAAATCATTTCTATACAACCTGCTAAAGATAACCTCTCTCCTTGCTTCTTTTGGCTAAGATCGTGCATTATAAAATACCTTATATATATATCGTGGTTTATTTTATGTTTATCTTCTTGTTTTTTTTTTTCTTTTTAATTGGTTTATAAAGATGAATGTACAACTTAAACGAGAAAAACTAAACAGAATGATGGACAAAGAATTGAAATCCCACGTTCCAAAAAAGGAAACAAAAGCACACTACAACACATCTTATACTGTGATATTAAAGGAGTAAGATCAAATAGCGATAACATTTCCTGTTGATAACCCTGGGTTTACAAAAATAGCACAGAAATTAGTGAAATGAAATATCTATCTTTAAGTTAGTTGTGTCCAGTTTTCAGGGTTTTAGGAAACATCAGTGGTACGAGAAAGACTGCTTTTTGGTCAAATAAATGCTAAGTTTTTAAATAATCAGAATTCCATGAAAACAGCAAAAATGAACCCGAGAACTCCAACAAAATTAGTGATTTCTTCCTACTCTATTATTATTATGTATATGTTTAGTCAATATTTGAATCGTAAATTACTCTCCGGATAGCTTGATTTTATATGAAATATCAAATCAAAATACTTCGGGATAGAAGGTTTAGATTGTGCAGTACCTTAGGTAGAGATTCGAGTAATTCATCAACGGTATTAAATTTCATTTATTAAGATGTTGGAATGATCCGCAGCTAAAAGCCAGGTTCAAATAAACCTTTAATAAAGTCAACAGATCTCTTTGTTTGATTCACATCGTCATAATCTCTTGATTAAAATGAATTATTCCTTTCCCCGGTAACAGTAAAGCAAATCAATGGATTTTCAATAATCAACTGTTTTTTTCTTCATTAGAAGACATGGAAAATGAAAGTCTTAACAATGCATCAAGCCTCAGAGCAAATATCTTTGTAAAAGGTTTAATTGCCGTGCATTCTCTAACCTCGACAAAATGCTATTCAAAATTTAAAGCACATTAAATCAGCCTCTCTATTAAAATCGAATTTGACAAGACTCGTGGGATACTCAGATGAAATTGCAGATTATTAATTTTCCTTATAACAGCATATTAATTCCCAAGCTTGATGTTATGATAAGCCCTCAGGAAGTTTGATGTTATAACTGGTATCTACAAATCTATTCTGTACTGTTATATCATTCCGGTCTACTTTTTATACAAGGAATAAGATAGGGCAAGAGCCAATCCAGGCCCCCTCTTAAAAAAAAAACTGATATAATATGTAATCCAAGGGTATACCCAAGCCTAACAGGAAATGATATTTTTTTGGTG